>NMRB01000493.1:183756-195950 GCA_002633025.1 Notospermus geniculatus
CTAGTGGTGTGTGGTTGCTTTGATCTCTGCCTGAGTGACAAGGCTTTGATGTCAGTAGTGTGCACTACTTGTGGGGCAGTCTAGACATAGTAGCCCGATACATTTGGTGCAAACTTGTGAATTATCAAAGGCCAAGACTCATTTCGCCTTGTTACTCTGATATTAACCCTTTGGTGGTTGTACCCACAAGTGAATTATCAAAGGCCTAGACTCATTTCGCCTTGTTGCTCTGATATTAACCCTTGGTGGTTGTACCCACAAGTGAATTATCAAAGGTCTATAGACTCATTTCGCCTTGTGCCTAGACTCATTTCGCCTTGCTGCACAGGACTGACATTAACCCTTGGTGGTTGTACTCACAAGTGTAACAAACTACAGCACAGATTTGATGATACTACCTATTGTAGTCGCAAAAGGCAAAAATACAGCACAAATTTTTGAAATTGTACTACCAGATACTTTTAGGTGTATGAAGCCCTGAGTGATGCTCCATGGCATCCCTGCCCAACCCCTCATTGTCATTTTTTTCTGTGGTGGAGTGAAATGACTGGATTGAGATTGATGGCCGAGACATTCACATTCACATCGCTTTCCTCTTTTTCTCTTTGTAGCCTAGGGCAGGCTATAAAATAGTGTGTGCTAGCTATTTAGTATTTGTCTGTAGCCTAGTTTGGGGCCTGCTTGGGGGGGGCTAGCTAGGCGCCTCGACATGCTAGATGCATAGGTGCTTACTTGTACGTTTCCACCGTACACTGTACGGAAATCATTGCCAATGGTACGTTGTACGTTTGAAGGTCCGCATCATACGTTCATACGTTTTGGAGATTATTGGTCGGTTGTACGCAGAAACATCATGAAATACGTTTAAAAGTAATCGTTCTACGTTTGGAAGTAGGATTTGTACGGAATAAACATGACAAAGTGCACAAGTTGTTTTCGTCGTTCTCTACCTCCCACTGAGCCGCCAACTTCACATTATAATTGTAACCAAAAAATGTAGAAAATACCCAAAAATATCAGTCCATTCACTTATTGTACCCAAAACATTTGCAAAATACACAAACTCAGTCAATTCACATACCGTACCCAAAAGTTTGGCAAATACCCAAACTTTTGACGAAAAATACCCAGAAATTTTTTGGGGGGTAAGCAGCACTGTAGATGCCTAAAGAAAGGCTAAATTGGATACTTCCTTTTCAGAGTTAAGTGAGAAGCATGGATGGTACAGACTTGACTTGGCAAACACATTCGATACATCCATCACTGCAGTGAGAGCATTGGACAATGTGCCAAGAATTGATGGAATAAAGGTCTCTCATAGTGAATTTGTTGAGAAGTGGGAGAAGCCATTTAAACCATGTGTTATAACAAATGCCCAGGTGGATTGGAGAGCCACATCAAAATGGACCCCGGAGGTGAGATTTTGGGTGGTCTGCCTAAGATGAAGGTCAGTGATCTCACAGTCCAATGATATCTGGCCAGCCGGCCAGATCAGGGGATGTATCCCTAATCCTTCATGTTTGTCTTCCAGAAGCTCACCAAGAAGTACCGTAACCAGCGGTTCAAGTGCGGAGAAGATGATGACGGGTATTCAGTGAAGATGAAGATGAAATATTTTGTTGAATACATGAAATACAACAAAGATGATAGTCCACTGTATATATTTGATAGTAGTTATGGAGAAGTAAGTGAGAGCGCCTAATATGGCATTATATTGGCTCTATAGACAATATTGGGGGAGTTGATGTATGGCAGGAGGAAACCGGACTGCCGAAGAAAACCTACACTGTCAAAGATATTTGTCATCTTTATCACCTGAACAATGGGTCTGACTGGGTATAGTATCCAGAGCCACAGGGGTGACACTGATATGCACTGATGTTCCCCTTTGCCACTCTGCCAGTCGGCCTTTTCACTGACACTGAAAATGGCAGATAGCCCCCTTTTCAGCAAAATTTACTTGCAGTTGTGAATCTATGAGACTTTATTGCAGGCTATATAGGATCTATGTATGACCTATTTTCCCATGTTGCCCTTCGTGCAAGCTCTGACTGATTTTGCAAATCTAATTGCACATCTCTTGTACAGCATCCAAAGAGAAGACGTCTCCTGGAAGACTATGACGTTCCAGAATACTTCAAAGAGGACTTGTTCAAGTACGCAGGGGAAGAGCGTCGCCCACCGTACAGGTATGGAGACGTTTACTTCAGTCCCAGGTTTGTTTATCTAGCAATCAATTCTTAGTGTTCTGGGACTGACATTGGTCGAGTGGTGAGCATTCCTTTCTCATTGGCGATGGATGTACATTTCATAATTTGATTTCGTAGGGTCTTCCTTCTGGAAGTTTGCAGTAGAATGTCCCACAAAGTTTATTTGAATAGCAAGATCTGTCCCCATTACCCAGGATTATTTCCCACAGAAGTGTGGATCATCTATGTAAAGCTACACCATTGGAGTATCAGTTCAGATGTCCCCCTTTCTGCATGATATGAGGTAAGACTGGGTAATGGAGACAGTATTTTAATTCCACACCTGGTAAACTTGTACGTCTGTTTTCAGGTGGTTTGTGATGGGGCCGNCCAGGTGCATTTACGCTTGTTTTCCCGGTCTCAGTCACTTCAGACTTGGCCATGTTGGGTGCACTGCATGGTGCATGTATGTAGTACGTACATCGATGTAGGCCTACTAGCCTACAGTACAGTAGGCCAGTGTGCATGGTACAAAACACACTGTGTCCTACATTCATGCACTGATTGCATGGTACAAAACACACTGTGTCCTACATTCATGCACTGATGCCATGGATGCACTGGGACTGTTTGTCTGATGCATTAGTGATGCTCCATGGCATCCCTGCCCAACCCCTGATTGTCATTTTTTTCTGTGGTGGAGTGAAATGACTGGATTGATGGCCGAGACATTCACATTGCATTCACATCGCTTTCCTCTTTTTCTCTTTGTAGCCTAGGCTATGTAGTGTGTGCTAGCTATTTAGTATTTGTCTGTAGCCTAGTTTGGGGCCTGGGCCTGCTTGGTGGGGGGGGGGGCTAGCTAGGTGCCTCGGCGCCTCGACATGCTAGATGCCTAAAGAAAGGCTAAATTGGATACTTCCTTTTCAGAGTTAAGTGAGAAGCATGGATGGTACAGACTTGACTTGGCAAACACATTCGATACATCCATCACTGCAGTGAGAGCATTGGACAATGTGCCAAGAATTGATGGAATAAAGGTCTCTCATAGTGAATTTGTTGAGAAGTGGGAGAAGCCATTTAAACCATGTGTTATAACAAATGCCCAGGTGGATTGGAGAGCCACATCAAAATGGACCCCGGAGGTGAGATTTTGGGTGGTCTGCCTAAGATCTAGGAATGACCTTGAAGTTGAAGGTCAGTGATCTCACAGTCCAATGATATCTGGCCAGCAGGCCAGATCAGGGGATGTATCCCTAATCCTTCATGTTTGTCTTCCAGAAGCTCACTAAGAAGTACCGTAACCAGCGGTTCAAGTGCGGAGAAGATGATGACGGGTATTCAGTGAAGATGAAGATGAAATATTTTGTTGAATACATGAAATACAACAAAGATGATAGTCCACTGTATATATTTGATAGTAGTTATGGAGAAGTAAGTAAGAGCGTCTAATATGGCATCATATTGAGTCTGGAAACAATATTGGGGGAGTTGATGTACAGCGGGAGGAAACTGAAGTGCCAGGAGAAAGCCTACACTGTCAAAGATATTTGTCATCTTTATCACCTGAACAATGGGTCTGACTCATGGGTATAGTATCCAGAGCCACTGGGGTGACACTGATATGCGCCAGTGTTTCCGCCAGAGGGTACTAAGGGTACTATGGTAGTACCCTGAAAGGGACAGAAAAGGGCCATTTTCTTTAATTTCATGGGGTTTTTGATGATTTTGAAGAAATTAGTACCCTCAAAAAAATTTCTGGCAGAAACCCTGTGCGCTGATGTTCCCCTTTGCCACTCTGCCAGTCGGCCTTTTCACTGACACTGAAAATGGCAGATAGCCCCCTTTTCACCAAAATTTACTCGCAGTTGTGAATCTATGAGACTTTTTATTGCAGGCTATATAGGATCTATGTATGACCTATTTTCCCATGTTGCCCTTCGTGCAAGCTCTGACTGATTTTGCAAATCTAATTCCACATCTCTTGTACAGCATCCAAAGAGAAGACGTCTCCTAGAGGACTATGACGTTCCAGAATACTTCAAAGAGGACTTGTTCAAGTACGCAGGGGAAGAGCGTCGCCCACCGTACAGGTATGGAGACGTTTACTTCAGTCCCAGGTTTGTTTATCTAGCAATCAATTCTTAGTGTTCTGGGACTGACATTGGTCGAGTGGTGAGCATTCCTTTCTCATTGGCGATGGATGTACATTTCATAATTTGATTTCGTAGGGTCTTCCTTCTGGAAGTTTGCAGTAGAATGTCCCACAAAGTTTATTTGAATAGCAAGATCTGTCCCCATTACCCAGGATTATTTCCCACAGAAGTGTGGATCATCTATGTAAAGCTACACCATTGGAGTATCAGTTCAGATGTCCCCCTTTCTGCATGATATGAGGTAAGACTGGGTAATGGAGACAGTATTTTAATTCCACACCTGGTAAACTTGTACGTCTGTTTTCAGGTGGTTTGTGATGGGGCCGGCCCGGTCAGGCACTGGTATACATATTGATCCTCTTGGGACGAGTGCATGGAATGCTCTCATTGTCGGTCATAAAAGGTACATGTAAATTAGTCGGTCATAAAAGGTACATGTAAATTAGTCGGTCATAAAAGGTAAATTAGGTAAATTATGAAGAACATACAGGAATATACATTTTGGGGCTGAACATTGGTGTCCTTATTAGAGCGATGTCCCACCAGAGTGGTCCTTTAATTGAGGTTCAACTGTATTCGCTGTTTGCTGGTTTTTGTGTTGTCTTTCCTACATCATATCATTCATGTATGGTTTGCTTCATTCTTCAGATGGTGCTTGTTTCCAACCACAACTCCAAAAGGTATGCTGAAGCTAAAACCTGGAGAAGGATGGAAACACAGAGATGAAGCCGTCACGTGGTTCAAATATGTCTACCCGAGAACAAAGCAACCTGATTGGCCAAAAGAATATGCACCACTTGAGATTCTCCAGTGTCCCGGAGAAACTGTATTTGTGCCGGGCGGTTGGTGGCACGTTGTGGTGAACTTGGATGATACAATAGCTGTGACACAAAACTATTGCAGTACAGTAAACTTTCCTATTGTGTGGCATAAGGCTGTTCGAGGGAGACCGAAGTTATCGCAGAAGTGGTACAATGCTTTGAAGGTGGGTAGACAAGGGTAAAGGTTTGGTTGAAATTTCCACAAAGTTATACTCCAGAACCGAAGATCTATGAAATGAAGTCAAACTTAACAGTATTCTACATCTGTGGAACTTTCTTTCCAGAAACATCGTCCAGATTTGGTTGTTGTGGCTAATCAAGTTGACTTCAGCAAGCCGTCGGGTTTAAACTCGGACAGCTCAAGTTCTGGCAGTTCTAGTTCAAGTTCCAGTGATTCTGATGGCGGCGGCGGCGGCGAAGAGGAAGAATATCAAGGGAGAAGAAAAAGGTAACGATGCATTTGGCGAGAACTCTAGAAAGGGTAGCTTCATCCTTGTAGACTCGTCCCAGTCTTAAACCTTGTTGTCTCAGTGCCACTTGAAACTTGCGGCTTCCTGAACATTGGTTCTGCCCCGTCTCCCTTCCCTCTGATCAGCGCTTCTGTCTCTTCAGGTTGAGAACGTCGTCACGATCTCCATCGCACAAAGGCAACAAGATCAACTCGGATCACACCGATACATCGTCAAGTTCCCCGTACAGCGATGACCTTCAGAGATCTGACAGTGTGTGCGACAAGGAAGCTGTTTCTAACGGCCATCCAGAGTCGACTGTCCAGGCGAGCTGACAACGGAATGTGATTCATTAACTGCCATAAATTTATAACATTTTATAGAACCTGAAAGAAAATATACTTGTATAAAATTTTGTAAAATACTTACTGTGTTCGTTGCTGCCTTTATTTGGTCACTGCATTTGATGGTATAAATTTTATAAGTCAATGACGATATGAAAATTGCATTGGGAAATCAAAAATGTCGATTGATATGTTTGTGTGTCTCATTTATCTTATTCGAAGAAGACTTTAATTGGCCAGGAACACGTGTTTCTTCTGGCATTGAGGTGTTGGTTGGTGCGAGGCCTTTTTCAGGGCTATCTGCTGATGAATGTGATGATAATCAAAGGCAACAGTCGGTGAAATGATTCCTCGACTGCTAATATCAAAAGTGCTTATGTGTAACTGCTTACTCGTTACAAAATAATGTGTTCCAATACTTCAGAAAGGTTTGTATGTGGCTGGGTTCTGGTCGTTGAAAAATTCCGTTTGCAGTTCATTTCTGATACGTTGTGAGGATTGGTTTCATATACAGGTGTAATGTATGAGAATGCCTCCCGTATGACAAGCCCGCTTTATTGTTCGGCGGACACTCAAATACAGAAAGACATGTTGATCAGTGCCTCCCCCATTGTCATGTCGCGGCTTATTCCGTCAATCTTTTGTTGGGAGGCACTGGCAAACAGGGGGGCAGTGAAAAACATTACACCGGTACCAGATCTTAATTTGGATGCCTTGACATTCCCAGTTCATGAACTTTGATCTCATTATGTTTGTAGATCTTAGAACACTATGTAGAAGGAAGGTATACATTTTAATTTTATCAATTATGCCGCCATACTGCATAATGAAGCCAGTGGCGTTGGACCCATCAGAAAGTTACCTGTTCCACCTTGGCCCAATGGGGAGATACATGTAGCACTTACTGCTGTCCATGTGGCTGAACTGTAAATGTGTTTAACTTCAGATCATGTTGTGATGGAAATAAGTTTTCAGACCCATGTTGTGATGAAGAGAGTGTCTCCTGGGTCTGTATTTCATGCATCACGCGGTCCATAAGTCTGAATCTTCCTAGTCAAAGACTGCTTGAACGCCAACCTCGTGTGTTTCTATTGGGCCTTGAGTGCCTCAGTCTACGTTTACAGATATGGCATAGATTTTAAAGCCGAGACGGTTGCGTGTTCAGAAACAAGACAGATCATATCTTAAAAACCTCTGTATATAGAATCAAGGAGATTACATGTGTACTTATGCTTTTTCAGGTGGAAAAATAATCGTGCTTTCATATTTTATTGTCCTGCTCAGCCTTGCATTGTCTTCTGGGCCCGGTTGCACCAAAGGGCGTAGGTGTTGTCTTAAAGTTAAGAACAAAAATGGGTTGCACCATCGATGTCTTAGGACATCGCCCTAACGTTCCAGCCTATGTAGTTACGACATGTCTTAGGGGTTGTCCCAAATTCCATATCTTACGATAAGAACATAAGTTTGGTGCAACCGGGCCCAGGTCTCGTATTTGGTTCCAAAATTATTTTAACCCGTTAAGTGCATAGGATGTCATACTATGTCATGACAAAATTCGGGGTATCCCCCAAAACACCCGAGGATCGTAGCTTGCGTAGGGCGTAATAGTACGCCTGGAAAGGAAATGGCACTCTTGAAACTTGTGTGTCAAATACTTTTTTTTGGCAATTTTTTTAAGACGGAAAAAAATTAAAACTAAAACGACACAGTTAACGGGTTAATGTTGTGAAGTAGAGGCATGATTCTGATGGCTCCACTGCAAGTGTCATGTGGGAATTCTCTCGCACTGTTTAAAGATTGCAGTGTAAATTTTAATATAGGTATTATAAGGGCTCACAGCTTGCTCAATGCACTTGGCGTACGGTCAAACTCAAAATAAACCACATAATTAGTGACATTTATATTAACTTGTACTTGTATGTACCGTAGAGACGAGAAGTGGCAAGGAGCATGATCACTGAGTGCCCCCATGGAAGAAATTGATGTCAAGTACATGTACAGTTTCACCGTATCAATCAGTATTCCTGCTGCAGACTGGCATGCACAGTTACACAAATACAAATCTGTGCTCCTGGCGCAGACAGCGTGCACAAGTTACACGAATACAGATCTATGTGGACTGACTCTGTGTCATTATCACTGTTCTGATGACCCACATACCGTGAGAAAAGCCTACCACAAGTGTCGGCTGAAGCGCTACTACATGTATCTTTTGGAAATATATAAAGTTCAGACATTTGTTTTTCCTTCAGTTTTTAGCCCGCTTGGCCGCAAGGCCCAGCAGGGCTTAAGCTGTGGTTGGGGTCATTGAGTGGTGGTCTGTCGTGCGTTGGTCCGTACGGCGGTACGTATGGCGGTCCGTACGGCGCTACGTCCGTAAACTTTTGGCTTGTTAGCGCTCTAGCGCCTTTATTTTTCGATGAATCTTTTTTATCTTTGGTGGGTGTGTATATGGGCCTAAGATCTAGGTCGAGTTCGATTTTGAGCACGGTTGGATTCCTAGTTTGGCCTCCAGGGGGTGTTTCGTGAAAAACTTCAAAGGGCTATATTTTGATAACGGAGTAAGTTGTTGCGTTGAAACATTGTACGCATGTACCTCCGTGTTATAGCAACTTACAGACAGCATTTCGGTGAAATCTGATTCTTGACATTGCCACTAGGGGGCCCAAAATGAAAATCACCAAAAGTGCTATTTCTCCGTAACTAGGTGACGGATCTTCATCTAATTTTGATTATGGGTATATCTGATGAGGATACATAACATAGTACCCCAGTTTTTAATTTGACCTACTTTTCAAGGTCAGAGAGGTCAAAGTTCTACAAAAGTAACGAACCTGCCGCAGTTTGTCATTATTGCACCGAGCAACTTCATATATCTTGCATAAACCTGTATTANGAATTGTCCTTTGGTGGAATTCCAATTGTCCAATTGTAGTGGAGGATAGACATTCGTGGTCAATCCATCTCTTGATCTAGTCTTAGATCTACACTCTGTGAACCAAACACTACGACCGTACCCGCATTGAGAGTGGATAATATTACAACTCACCCTGTTCTTCAAGTTCTTTCTTTATCCGTCTCTCCAGTGAAAACGTATTGCCAATATTCAACTGTTTTGCCAATGTCCTGGGTGACATACTTGCATTGAATTCGGCAGGATCTGCAAATAAAGCGACATTTTCTTCACTATACAAGGGTAATCCTATATGCATGAGCAACCAAACACTCACTTTCTGTTAGTTACTTGATCTGTCTCAGTGATGCAAGAACAGACAGGGAATCCTCGACCTGTCTACAGCACTGTGAATGTGGGAACACAGCTACATGTAGCACAAATTACATGGAATTCACAAATTGTGAACATCTATCTCTACAGATGGTCAGTACTCGTTACCTTTTCCTGTGACTTCAGTCATTGCTGATTCATCCACAGGTGTCATGATGTTCTCCTCAATCAGAGCGGACACAAGTCGTTGTGTGAGCGGACCAAAAGGGGAACTGTCCTCAAGAGGTTCGCTGGCATCGTACTTCCGCTGCAGGTTAGTCGCGTCTTGACCATTTGCCACCCCTCCACTGCTGCGCTTTCTGTCTGAAATCTTAGAACCTGGAACATGGAATTAAAAGATGACCACCAAATATGAAATTACAAATCAGCCGCGTCGTCCCATTGCCTGCACTCAGGGTGATATAATAGGTTTTTCCCCCTCAACAAATATAACACTTTCAAGAAATCAAAGCTAGGAAAGAATCAAATTTTTGAGCACAAAGACAGCACCAACCTTCACTCTGTTCCTCCATGAGGTCTTCTTGAGCCCACTTCTGAGAGTAATGCTTCCCCAATGGAGGTATTTTATAAAATTCAGAATCATCTTCTCTTGATTTCAAAATGTCTTCCAGAACTTTCAAGTCATCGTTGGTGATATTACAACAGTATGGTTCTATGAACTGCCAGAAACGATTTGGTGCGTCATTTTTGGCAAATCTGAGAGCAGCAACTGTTGCCTCAGGAGCTGGTGACTCAACGGCTGATAAATCAGACTTACTGACCTGAAATTGACAGACAACAAGTCACTTGAAGCATGAGGTGATAATTTATGTATGAATGATAAACGCAATGCTGTACTCTGTGCTACACTCATGAAGAGACATCCCCTCTTCAAATTACCAGAAAGTGTTTGGTGAATACCCCAGTGTTCAGAAAGTGTTTGGTGAATACCCCAGTGTTCACCATTGAAACACTAAAATAGTAATACTAACCGTGGCATTCTTGCCCTTTGACCTGCTTGTCTCCTGTGATTTTCCCCGACTACCACTCTCCAACTTCATCTTTTTGCTTGGCTTATCATCATGTGCACCTTTACCTCTCTTCTGTGGAACTGGCTCTGTCTGCAAACAAACAAGAGGTCTGTATTCCTTAGGCTGAGCTGACAGCACAAGATTCCCTACAAATGATTTCCCGATCACGATGTGCCAAAGATATAGCAGAAAGAAAGCCAGTCACACTTTGATCACTCACCACTTTACCCGCTGACTTTTTGTCCATTGGTTTCTTCTCCTGCCAGTTGCTCAGTACCTGGATTTCCGTCTCCAACACCCTCATCCGCTTGGCAACTGAAGCCAGGAGTGTCTCAAGGTCGGTCTGAAGACCATCAGCCTCTTCGACGAACACTGTGTCTGAACCATCCTGTCGAGAAATCACTGGAAACAGAAAACCAAATTACTACTGACCTGTGCTTCTCCAACATTATTACAGTCACACCCCAAGAGATCTTATGATTATTTGATCATCCACCAAGCAAAATTTGATAAAACTTACCTGCTGAATATTTCGGACAGAGTCTACTATGGTCCACAGGATGGAGATCAGGAAACTGCAAGGGACAGTCATCACTCTTGGTGCTGCTGCTGGAAGCATTTACACCACCTTTGCCCTGACCCTTCCCTTTCATTCTTCACTCAACCACCTGCAAAACAAGAACATAGACCTGTAGCCTAGCCTTTAGCTACAACACCTTGGACCTGCCTGGCCCTTCGCCGCTTCAGAATGCCTTTTGACTTTGTGGCATACTTAAACAAATAGACCCCTTGCGCTTATCAGCCCAGGGTGTAAACATTAACCTCGCCCTAGGGGGCCTAATGCATTTGTACAGTTGGCTCCTGTGCTTACTGTCGGCACAATGCACTAGGCCCAAGGTTTGTTTACACCTTCTGGCTGCTGTAACGCCTAACGGCCGACTTGCGCAAGTGGTCTATTATGATCATCATGATCACTGACAACTGCAAACAGCAGGCCTAGTGCTGTAGTCTAGATACAATGTACTTGTGAATAAAGAAACTCGAACGTTCTAATCAAATGCACGGACATGGTTTCTGTAGAGAAATGAAACCGGACTTTTAGATTCCAGGGACGCTTATTCCTGTTACACCGCTTTGACAAACTGCGAAATCAACGGGACAAACTGCTTGTCTCGTTGGTAAACGCAAGATTTTCTTTCGTTGTGAGTGTAGCTTTTATGGAGAATATTAAATCGGCGTCAGTTTGCGCACGGGTGCTTGACGATCGATTGAGGAATCATTGTGATATTTACGATTTACTGAAGAAATATGACAGAAAATTGTTTCGAGACGATGCTCGCCATATTGATTTCAATCAGCCAATCAGAACGTGGTGTAGGGTAGATTGGTTCCAATCTTTGCCGCTCCACTCCCCGTGGCGCTCATTGTTTGGCGTCACGTGATTCACTTACAAAATGGCGCTGCCCATGGAAGCCAAAGTTGAGAAATTTGCTATATTTTCTCGCTGCGCTGTCTTATTCTTTCAGGTATTGAGTCAGTCATGATGTCATTTGATAGCTCAGTAGAAGGAGCAAATGCAGAACACAATGAATGTGAATGCTGCTCCCCTTGCATGTCTATATTCCTAGAGAAGATTGAACAAATTCATCAGTTCATGAAATTTCTCAGTCAACTTCTTAGACAGTCTGAGTCTCCTATGTTTCCAATTCCATCATGATACAAGCCTTGCTATGTCATTTCATTACAGGTTATCTTTAATGTCCTGGTACCTGACTATCCAGATCCAACAGCCTTCAATCCACCACGACTTCCAGAATCCAAGACAACATTTGATCGAGTTGTAAAGTTCTTATTTGGAGGACTCCGCCATTGGGATGCAAACTACTTCTTACATGTTGCAGAACATGGTTATTCATATGAAAAATCTTTGGCCTTTTTC
>NMRB01000493.1:196742-231934 GCA_002633025.1 Notospermus geniculatus
TTTAATTGAGGTTCAACTGTATTCGCTGTTCGCTGGTTTTTGTGTTGTCTTTCCTACATCATATCATTCATGTATGGTTTGCTTCATTCTTCAGATGGTGCTTGTTTCCAACCACAACTCCAAAAGGTATGCTGAAGCTAAAACCTGGAGAAGGATGGAAACACAGAGATGAAGCCGTCACGTGGTTCAAATATGTCTACCCGAGAACAAAGCAACCTGATTGGCCAAAAGAATATGCACCACTTGAGATTCTCCAGTGTCCCGGAGAAACTGTATTTGTGCCGGGCGGTTGGTGGCACGTTGTGGTGAACTTGGATGATACAATAGCTGTGACACAAAACTATTGCAGTACAGTAAACTTTCCTATTGTGTGGCATAAGGCTGTTCGAGGGAGACCGAAGTTATCGCAGAAGTGGTACAATGCTTTGAAGGTGGGTAGACAAGGGTAAAGGTTTGGTTGAAATTTCCACAAAGTTATACTCCAGAACCGAAGATCTATGAAATGAAGTCAAACTTAACAGTATTCTACATCTGTGGAACTTTCTTTCCAGAAACATCGTCCAGATTTGGTTGTTGTGGCTAATCAAGTTGACTTCAGCAAGCCGTCGGGTTTAAACTCGGACAGCTCAAGTTCTGGCAGTTCTAGTTCAAGTTCCAGTGATTCTGATGGCGGCGGCGGCGGCGAAGAGGAAGAATATCAAGGGAGAAGAAAAAGGTAACGATGCATTTGGCGAGAACTCTAGAAAGGGTAGCTTCATCCTTGTAGACTCGTCCCAGTCTTAAACCTTGTTGTCTCAGTGCCACTTGAAACTTGCGGCTTCCTGAACATTGGTGAAGAGAGCTGTCTTATTGCCACTGTACAGTCTGCCCCGTCTCCCTTCCCTCTGATCACCGCTTCTGTCACTTCAGGTTGAGAACGTCGTCACGATCTCCATCGCACAAAGGCAACAAGATCAACTCGGATCACACCGATACATCGTCGAGTTCCCCGTACAGCGATGACCTTCAGAGATCTGACAGTCTGTGCGACAAGGAAGCTGTTTCTAACGGCCATCCAGAGTCGACTGTCCAAGCGAGCTGACAACGGAATGTGATTCATTAACTGCCATAAATTTATAACATTTTATAGAACCTGAAAGAAAATATACTTGTATAAAATTTTGTAAAATACTTACTGTGTTCGTTGCTGCCTTTATTTGGTCACTGCATTTGATGGTATAAATTTTATAAGTCAATGACGATATGAAAATTGCATTGGGAAATCAAAAATGTCGATTGATATGTTTGTGTGTCTCATTTATCTTATTCGAAGAAGACTTTAATTGGCCAGGAACACGTGTTTCTTCTGGCATTGAGGTGTTGGTTGGTGCGAGGCCTTTTTCAGGGCTATCTGCTGATGAATGTGATGATAATCAAAGGCAACAGTCGGTGAAATGATTCCTCGACTGCTAATATCAAAAGTGCTTATGTGTAACTGCTTACTCGTTACAAAATAATGTGTTCCAATACTTCAGAAAGGTTTGTATGTGGCTGGGTTCTGGTCGTTGAAAAATTCCGTTTGCAGTTCATTTCTGATATGTTGTGAGGATTGGTTTCATATACAAGTGTAATGTATGAGAATGCCTCCCGTATGACAATGCCCGCTTTATTGTTCGGCGGACACTCAAATACAGAAAGACATGTTGATCAGTGCCTCCCCATTGTCATGTCGCGGCTTATTCCGTCAATCTTTTGTTGGGAGGCACTGGCAAATGGGGGGCAGTGAAAAACAGTACACCGGTACCAGATCTTAATTTGGATGCCTTGACATTCCCAGTTCATGAACTTTGATCTCATTATGTTTGTAGATCTTAGAACAGTATGTAGAAGGAAGGTATACATTTATCAATTATGTCGCCATACTGCATGATGAAGCCAGTGGCATTGGACCCATCAGAAAGTTACCTGATCCACCTTGGCCCAATGGGGAGATACATGTAGCACTTACTGCTGTCCATGTAGCTGAACTGTAAATGTGTTTAACTTCAGATCATGTGATGGAAATAAGTTTTCAGACCCATGTTGTGATGAAGAGAGTGTCTCCTGGGTCTGTATTTCATGCATCACGCGGTCCATAAGTCTGAATCTTCCTAGTCAAAGACTGCTTGAACTCCAACCTCGTGTGTTTCTATTGGGCCTTGAGTGCCTCAGTCTACGTTTACAGATATGGCATAGATTTTAAAGCTGAAAAGGTTCCGTGTTCAAAAACAAGCCAGATCATATCTTAAAAACCTGTGTATATAGAATCAAGGAGATTACATGTGTACCGGTACTTATGCTTTTTTCAGGTGGAAAAACAATTGTGCTTTTATATTTTATTGTCCTGCTCGGCCTTGCATTGTCTTCTGGTCTCGTATTTGGTTCCAAAATTATTTTAACCCGTTAAGTGCATAGGATGTCGTACTATGTCATGACAAAATTCGGGGAATCCCCCAAAACACCCGAGGATCGTAGCTTGCGTAGGGTATAATAGTACGCCTTGAAAGGAAATGGCGCTTCACAGTGCGTAGGACGTTATATCACGTCTTGAACCTTGTGTGTCAAATACTTTTTTTGGCCAATTTTTTTAAGACAGAAAAATTAGAACTAAAAAAATTACGCAGTTAACGGGTTAATGTTGTGAAGTAGAGACAGGATTCTGATGGCCCACTGCAAATGTCATGTGGGAAGGAATTCTCTCGCACTGTTTGAAGATATTAATTGCAGTGTAAATTTTAATGTAATGTATTATAAAAGGGCTCACGGCTTGCTCAATGCACTTGGCCTACGGTCAAACTCAAAATAAACCACATAATTAGTGACATTTATATTAACTTGTATGTACCGTAAAGACGAGAAGTGGCAAGGAGCATGATCACGGAACGCCCCATGGAAGAAATTGATTTCAAGTACATGTACAGTTTTACCGTATCAATCAGTATTCCTGCTGCAGACTGGCATGTACAGTTACACAAATACAAATCTGTGCTCCTGCCGCAGACAGCATGCACAAGTTACACAAATACAGATCTATGTGGACTGACTCTGTGTCATTATCACTGTTCTGATGACCCACATACCGTGAGAAAAGCCTACCACAAGTGTCGGCTGAAGCGCTACTACATGTATCTTTTGGAAATATATAAAGTTCAGACATTTGTTTTTCCTTCAGTTTTTGTTGCTTGGACCCTTGCTGGGCCACTAGAGTGGGCTTATCTTCTGGAGAAAAGGCAGAAGGATTCGAGGTTTTGACTAGGATGAAAAAACAACCACTCCTGGTTTGATATGACGTAAATGCATTTAATACTATGACCTGGTCTAGACAATGATTTTGTAAATGTTCATAACATAACTGCACTACTACATGTACATGTATGCTTGAATCAGTTGGAAATCCTCACATTAATGTCTCTGTACTCTGTGCATCCATTTTTCGGCACAGCCACTAGGGATGCGAGGGCATCTAGAATGTGTGCAATGATGTCTGTACACCTCACATCAGTTCCAACTGTTTCACAATCATCGTCCTCTCCTTCAATGCTTTCATGGCGGCTTCCTTCTCTTTCTTGGTCGGCGTCTTTTTCTTAGATTTTGCGGCAGAGATTCTTCGAAATGCATCCATCACCTGAAAGAGGAGCATAATGTTCATTAAAACTACCATCTCCTCACAAGGTTGTACTTAGACATGACCTTAGTGAGTCAGCTGAAGTTGAAGAAACCGTCTTCCCCCATCCTGCTGGTAACGTATTGTACTCACCTCTGTATCTGCCGCAACCATTTTCTTCCTCATTTCCTGTCTTGCCATTTCTTCCTTTGCCAACTTTAGCAAACGTTTTGTCATCGTAATATTGTGCTGACTCAGTGATTTCAGTTCTGCCATCTTACGTTTGAGTTCCATCAGGACTTCGTCGTCTGGATTGTCTTCGTTCTTGTCTTCACTTTCAAGAAGACCTGAAATACAGACAGAATTGTCCTTTGGTGGAATTCCAGTGGTAGTGGAGGATAGACATTCGTGGTCAATCCATCTCGATCTAGTCATAAGATTTACACTCTGTGAACCAAACACTAAAGACCACACCTGCATTGAGAGTGGATAATATTACAACTCACCCTGTTCTTCAAGTTCTTTCTTTATCCGTCTCTCCAATGAAAATGTATTGCCAATATTCAACTGTTTTGCCAATGTCCTGGGTGACATACTTGCATTAAATTCGGCAGGATCTGCAAATAAAGTGACATTTTCTTCGCTATACAAGGGTAAACCTAGAGATGCATGTGCCAACCATTGGCAACACTCACTTTCTGTTAGTTACATGACCTCTCTCAGTTATGCAAGCACTGTGAATGTGGGAACACAGCCACATGTAGCACAACTTAATCCACAGATTTTGAACATCTATCTCTACAGATGGTCAGTACTCGTTACCTTTTCCTGTGACTTCAGTCATTGCTGATTCATCCACAGGTGTCATGATGTTCTCTTCAATTAGAGCGGACACGAGTCGTTGTGTGAGCGGACCAAACGGGGAACTGTCCTCAAGAGGTTCGCTGGCATCATACTTCCGCTGCAGGTTAGTCGCGTCTTGACCATTTGCCACCCCTCCACTGCTGCGCTTTCTGTCTGAGATCTTAGAACCTGGAACATGGAATTAAAAGATGACCACCAAATATGAAATTACAAATCAGCCAAGTCGTCCCATTGCCTGCATTCAGGGTGATATAATAGGTTTTTCCCCCTCAACAAATATAACATTTTCAAGAAATCAAAGCAAGGAAAGAATCAAATTTTTGAGCACAACACCAACCTTCACTTTGTTCCTCCATGAGGTCTTCTTGAGCCCACTTCTGAGAGTAATGCTTCCCCAATGGAGGTATTTTATAAAATTCAGAATCATCTTCTCTGGATTTCAAAATGTCTTCCAGAACTTTCAAGTCATCGTTGGTGATATTACAACAGTATGGTTCTATGAACTGCCAGAAACGATTTGGTGCGTCATTTTTGGCAAATCTGAGAGCAGCAACCGTTGCCTCAGGAGCTGGTGACTCAACGGCTGATAAATCAGACTTGCTGACCTGAAATTGACAGACAACAAGTCACTTGAAGCACGAGGTGGTAATTTATGTATGAATGATAAACGCAATGCTGTACTCTGTGCTACACTCATGAAGAGACTAGAAAGTGTTAGGTGAATACCCCAGTGTTCACCATTGAAACACTAAAATAGTAATACTAACCGTGGCATTCTTGCCCTTTGACCTGCTTGTCTCCTGTGATTTTCCCCGACTACCACTCTCCAACTTCATCTTTTTGCTTGGCTTATCATCATGTGCACCTTTACCTCTCTTCTGTGGAACTGGCTCTGTCTGCAAACAAACAAGAGGTCTGTATTCCTTAGGCTGAGCTGACAGCACAAGATTCCCTACAAATGATTTCCCAATCATGATGTACCTACGATATAGCAGAAAGAAAGCCAGTCACACTTTGATCACTCACCACTTTACCCGCCGACTTTTTGTCCATTGGTTTCTTCTCCTGCCAGTTGCTCAGCACCTGGATTTCCGTCTCCAACACCCTCATCCGCTTGGCAACCGAAGCCAGGAGTGTCTCAAGGTCGGTCTGAAGCCCATCAGCCTCCTCAACGAACACTGTGTCTGAACCATCCTGTCGAGAAATCACTGGAAATAGAAATCCAAATTACTACTGACCTGTGCTTCTCCAACATTATTACAGTCACATCCCAAGAGATCTTATGATTATTTGATCATCCACCAAGCAAAATCTGATAAAACTTACCTGCTGAATACTTCGGACAGAGTCTACTATGGTCCACAGGATGGAGATCAGGAAACTGCAAGGGACAGTCATCACTCTTGGTGCTGCTGCTGGAAGCATTTACACCACCTTTGCCTTGACCCTTCCCTTTCATTCTTCACTCAACCACCTGCAAAACAAGAATATAGACCTGTAGCCTAGCCTTTAGGTACAACACCTTGGACCTGCCTGGCCCTTCGCCGTGTCGGAATGCCTTCTTTTTTTTGTTGGCATAGGCCTAGGCCTACAAACAAATGCTATATCATCATGATCACTGACAACTGCAAACAGTAGTGCTGTGCTGTAGTCTAAGTTAACACACTTGTGAATAAAGAAACTCGAACGTTCTAATCAAATGCAAATGCACGGACATGGTTTCTGTAGAGAAATGCAACCGGACTTTTAGATTCCAGGGACTCTTATTCCTGTTACACCGCTTTGACAATGCGAAATCAATAGTCTCGTGCCACCAGACTCTGCAATTTTCAATTTTAGAGTCTGGTCCGGATGGTACCTTTTTCTTGTAAAATCCATCATGGCGGACAATCTACCGCCGATGACGTAGAACACAATGCACAATCAAAGCAAAAAGCATTCAGCGTGCGAGTAAAACTGCAGTATTTGTACCCCTTGCTGTTAGGCCTACTGTACTTTTTATAGCATAATTCCCTCCCCAATCGAAAAAATATAAATATACTTGCCTGAAATTCCAATGAAAGACACTATAAATTGACTTGACAACACAAATTGAGGCGATTCACCTCACTAATTTTCACGCTTCAAGTTCTCTGGGCACCGCCATTACTCCCCTGCAGCCTACGTCACCAAATTTTGAAACTAGCCAATCAGCGAAGCTGACCTCATTTCAAATCATCGAAATGAGGTCGATCAATGAGAATTGCGTTCCGTGCCAGACCCTCGGTCTAACGACCTCGGAGTCAAACTGGTTCCCAGAATGCATTTCGCTCCACAATATGGCGGTCGCTAATAATGCCTCTGGAAACAAACGCCCTCTTCACTTCTGCAAGGTTCTTGCAAAACCACTTTTCAGATTAAAATATTAGCGTGAAACGCATCCAATGACTTTGATAATCGTTATTATTTCATTCTATAGCCACAAACTGGGATAATATGGAGGAAAACATTAATTTGATGTTAGGAATTTTGCGCACTACTTTGCGCAGTTTCGAGCAAATGCCGTGAGCCGTCTCGGCGCTCGACCAATCAGAGGCCAGATACTCGGCACATGATCTCCGTGTTTGTAAACATTGACACGTGCTACTGTTTTGACAGCGTGGATCCGATTTTGGAGAGATGTGTGAAAAGATACGATGAACAGTTGATTTTAAGACCAAAACAGCTTGAATGTTTGAACTTTCTGGCCAAAGAAAATAAGGATTGTTGAGAGGCATCCAAAACACTTGTAATTCAGCGTTTTCACTGGACTTTCCAGTGCTGGCAGCCCAATCGTGGGCGCCGCGGAGGATATGGAAATAGTTCGGCCGTATGTTGGCAGAGTCAGTATAGCGTAACGTAGTGGAGCACTGACCTCTGCGAAGGAGTGTGCCTCGGAGTATGACCGAGGGGCTGGTTGCGCGAGACTACGAAATCAACGAAACTGTTCGTCTCGTTGGTGAACGCAAGATTTTCTTTCGTTGTGAGTGTAGCATGCTTTTATGGAGAATGTTAAATCGGCGTCATTTTGCGCACGGATGCTTGACGATCGATTGAGGAATCATTAAGATATTTACGATTTACTGAAGAAATATGACAGAAAATTGTGTCGAGACGATGCTCGCCATATTGATTTCAATCAGCCAATCAGAACGAAGTGTAGGGTAGATTGGTTCCAATCTTTGCCGCTCCATTCCCGTGGCGCTCATTGGTTCGGCGTCACGTGATTTACTTACAAAATGGCGCTGCCCATGGAAGCCAAAGTTGAGAAATTTGCTATATTTTCTCGCTGCGCTGTCTTATTCTTTCAGGTATTGAGTCAATCATGATGTCATTTGATAGCTCAGTAGAAGGAGCAAATGCAGAACACAATGAATGTGAATGCTGCTCCCCTTGCATGTCTATATTCCTAGAGAAGATTGAACAAATTCATCAGTTCATGAAATTTCTCAGTCAACTTAGACAGTCTGAGTCTCCTATGTTTCCAATTATTCTATCATGATACAAGCCTTGCTGTGTTCTCTCATTACAGGTTATCTTTAATGTCCTGGTACCTGACTATCCAGATCCAACAGCCTTCAATCCACCACGACTTCCAGAATCCAAGACAACATTTGATCGAGTTGTAAAGTTCTTATTTGGAGGACTCCGCCATTGGGATGCAAACTACTTCTTACATGTTGCAGAACATGGTTATTCATATGAAAAATCTTTGGCCTTTTTCCCATTTTTTCCATTGATTACCAGAGGTGTTGCCAACACATTATTTTACCCACTTCAAACAGTTCTTGCCTACCACAACGTATTACTTTTGAGTGCAGCCCTGGTAAACTTCTTCGTCTTTGTAAAGTCTGCCAGGGTGCTTTTCTCACTTGGATGCCGGGTTTTGCAAGATAAAAGATTAGCTTACAAGGCTGCACTTCTCTACTGCATCAACCCAGCCAGTATATTCTTCTCGGTGCCATATTCTGAGACAACGTTTGCATATCTGTGTTTTACTGGCTTGTTCTACTTGGAGTGTTCTTCAACAATTATCTCTGCTGTTTACTTTGGGTTTGCTTTTCTGACAAGATCAAATGGACTGGTAACTTTTGGGTTTCTCATCTATCACCATTTCAAAAATTTGATAAATGGAATTCATACATTGATGTTGAATAAGACAAGGGACATTGCACCTTTTATTGGTGGCTTGATTACACTCTGTGCCATATCATTGATGCCATTATTCATTAGTACTCTCCTCTTTGTTCTACCATTTGTGATATTCCAAATATGGACGTTCAAAACTTTCTGTGGAAACCAGCAGAGTGAGGATTACAGAAATTACACAGTGCAACCACACATCATCAAGTACGGGCTAGACATGGGTGAGGAGTTCAAATTTCCTTGGAATGGCCCATTCCCCTGGTGCAATAACACAATTCCAATCTCATATTCTTATATCCAGAACCATTACTGGAAAGTCGGATTCATGACATACTACACTGTGAATAACATTCCGAATTTCTTCTTGGCACTGCCTGTTGTGATGTTGTGTGTCTGTGCAGCCAAGCAATACTACCAGGCAAACAAACATTGTGTGCTGACATTGGGTCTCTGGGATGACTGGAGTGAACTAGTTAGGAGGAAGAAGGATGATGATGCCCCTAAGACTCAGAATACCGCAGGTTATTTCAGTGGAAGATGCTTTGTGTATGTTGCTCACATGACAGCGTTGGTGGTGTTTGGTGTGACTGTTATCCATATCCAGGTGAGTGTAAGCAGTGACTGCAAATCCTGACCTGGGGTTATGACATTGCAAAAGGCCTCACCATTGAAATAAAGTCCTATACTCGGAGAGGGCCAGTTCTGAGATCTGTACTGTGTTGATCACGATGAACAATTCATGTGGTCATCTGAGTACATGTAGTCAAATCCTTACACCTAGATTTTCACTACTTCTTCAACTGCAGGTCATCACCAGACTCCTCTTATCTTCCTGCCCCGTCATCTACTGGTATGCAGCGATGGTGATGACACCAGGACACACACCTGGAGATTGCCACGATTTCGACGTTGTGAAAAGGGCAAAGAATGAACAACCAATAGAAACGGTGAAAAATCAAGGACGATACATTGAGAATCTCATTACTGATCAAATCCTCAACTTCAGGCAGAATAATGTCTCTTCTAAGCTCATCATTTTGTACTTCTTGGCTTATTTCATTGTTGGTACGCTGATGTTCTGTAATAGTTTACCTTGGACATAACTGATACACATTCTCATATATGGGTACTGCGTTTGAAGTCTACATACTTCCATTGATGTTCGAGGAACACCCAGAATATCTGGGCAACACACCTTCTTGTGTATTGTCCTCTCTCAACATGTTGTATATTCACTTTTTCAAGAAAACCAACAAAGATCTTCTTCACTATACAAAATGGTTACTTTATTTTATACAAGTATGACACAAGTCATCACATTGTCAACATGTCGTGGGAGGTACATGTACCATTACTTTCTGAGCACTTGTGCAAAGAATCAAACACTGATTTGACAAATGACATTTTCTTGGGTGCTTATTTTCATAATGCGAACAGCGAAGTCCAGTGCAATTACTATTAGAATCACGGCAATCCCTGTCCTGCAACTAGTTTTAACTATCAGTGCCACCTCTGGCATTGCCTGCCGATTGCAGTCACCTACACAATAGCTTGATTCCTGCTGCATCCCAGCTGTATCCACTACTAGTATACAACTATGACAATAACGAAAGCGCACCAATAACTTCAGCAATTTGAAACAAATTCTTGAAACAAAGAACACGAACGGATGTTCTAAATGAAACTGCATGAATGATACTCCACATGACTGTTGTCCATTCAACTGTTACACAGTCAGGCAGCACAATCTTCAGAGGCCTCCACAGCAAAGTGGTACAATCTACTTTGAAAAGTTCAACGTTTCCACAGAAAGCAAAGATTGAGTCGTTTAATTTATTGTTGTTGGCCAGGCATTCTGCACAATGAGTTCAAATGGAGAAGTTTCAACTCTCCCTTATCTGTCTTCACGACCCCTTCAACTCCATCGATACTCAATAACGTCCCAGTTGTCTCACGATTATCACCAATCAACACTTTCACCTGAAAGTAAAGGTAATATGGTGTTATTTCAATGTCAATCTTCCCTACAGCGTGCAGTCGGTCAACAAATTCGAAGGAGAAGAACTGAATGATGCCAGTACAATTTCCACTCACCTTATCGCCTCCCTCTGGTCGTACTGGTTCCAAATGTTCACCCGATATGTTTACCACCTTGCCCTCCTCGGGCAAGAAAACTGAACACATTCCTCCCTGAAAAAGACGGTAAAACACCTCGTCAGTTCTTCTGCAAATAGTTACGATATTCTTTGCATGCATACAGTATTCGTCAATGACAGCCCTGCTGAGCTGTTGAATTGCCACAGCATGCAAATTACAAGTGTATTCTGCACAACCTGGCTGATGCAAGTCAGTCCGAAGTGCCTGCGAGAAAATTTTGTCCCAGATGTCGAATTATGTGTATGAGTAGGATGCCTTACCGTTACACTCCTGACCACTCCAGTCTGTAGTATAAGCTGAGCTTTATCATGGGTATCTTTGACTCTCACTTCAATGTCAATGGTCTGCCACTCTGCTAAGCTGTGTTCCATGCCTGCGCCTGGCGTCTGTGGGGTAAATGGTGCACCAGGGGTCATGGGGCTGTAGCCCATCGGTGATGGTGATGAACCGTAACCACCAGGTGATGGCGTCCCTTGGTATCCTGACGGACTCGGTGTTCCAGCATAACTACTAGGACTTGGATTGGCTGAAAGGCAAATACATCTGCTTAGCAAATTCACTTTAGTGATATCATTACTCATACTCTTCAACCAGACTTGCCTCCTGGGAATGCAACTACAAAGTCCAGTGACAATCCTGGCAACATCTTACCTGCATATGCATTCGGTGATGGAGTTGACTGGTACGGAGAGTAGCTACTGCCTGGAGTCTGTGGTGTGTATGGGCCAGAAGGACTAGCGTCTGGCTGGTAACCAGGTGTGGCTGGGTTGGGTGCTGGGCTGTATGCGGGTGATGGCGATGGTTCGTCGTCGTAAGAGTAATCAAAGTCATTAGGCCTGGAAAGAAAATAATCAGTTAGCTCCAAGAAGCTCCCTTGGCTCTGGGAGTGATCATACCGAATTCATTACTGTAAATGCTGCCGAGACCACTCTTACCTTGATGGTGTGTTGGCATTGGCAGGATCCCATGCGCTCTGTCCTGGTGTTGCACTGCCGTCATGGCGTGGTGTCTGGCCACCATAATGTGGCGTTCTACTCCCATCGTGTTGCGGTGTCTGTGAACCATACATCGGCGTCCTGGAGCCATACATTGGCGTTTGACTGCCATGCATTGGTGTGCGTCCACCCCAGGTCGACGTTGGACGGCCAGGACGACCAGTTCTGAAATGGAACAGATGAAATTGAAGTTTGAACGACACATCAGAGAGTGACTGAAATATGGAGGAATGCACCTATATCACTGAACATCTCCTCATAGATCTTTGTTAGAAATTTCAGAGTCCCACGGAAATGATTTAATCTCCATCAAAGTCAAATGATAGCAGTACATACGTGAGAGTACTGAGCCTGTTCCTGTCCACATTGATTGTCTTGCAGCTTGTATGAAGTTCCACACGGGCCATGGTGTCGGTGGCATCCTTGACAATACCAATATAACCTGAATAATGAGAACAAAATCAGAATCAGGATTTTAAGACTTGGATTTGGAGTCATCACACAGCAAATCTGTCTGAAATGCCCCATGAAGGTTCCTGGAAGTGTTGCTACTGTGTACAATGCTGATTTTGCCAGGAATACCAACCTTTGAATGGACCCTGAATAATCCGAACTGTCTGTCCGATGAGCTCTGTATCCCTCCTATTGCGTCCACCTCGTCCCATTCCCTGTTGTCCACCGCCTCCACCGCTACTCGGATGTGCTGGGCTAGAAATCCTCGGTGACATTGGGACATATCCTAACGACCCGGCAGAGTGTTTCATACCACCAGCCAAGGCCAGATGCCGCGTCTTACAAACGAAAATACCACCGTTTTCTGTCATCATACGCGAGAAAAGGAATGCAAAGTGTCGGTATAAATGCTTGATCTCTCCCTGGCGACCCTGTAAGAAGACAACAGTGCAGTCAGAGAGAGACACCCACTCTATCACATGAAGAAGTGGTCCGTCCAACTGGGGATCGGAGCCGGAACCTCAGAGGTGACAAGCGGTGATGTTGTCAATGTGCCACTTGGACACCCCGAGTTAGTGTTGCAGTGTGCAAGTGATTCAACATCGCTCAAGATATTTGGAATGAGTACATGTACTTACAGAATGAGGCCCATCCAGCACCTTCACAACGTCTTTAACCTGAATGTTGTTGTTCTCAGCATCCAAAGCTACTGCATGGCGAGTATCTTTCTTCTTGGTGACGGCGTTATGTTTCAAGGACTGGACCTTGCTGTGCATGTCAAGGACTTGGAATGTTTCTCTCTCGATGCGGACTATCACACCGACCGTCTGGGGACTGAAAACAAACAATATCTGACATTAACACCTGACCTGAAGTGAGGCGTGCAGCAAATACAGGCCGAATTTGAAAGAGCAGTCCATCTACCGGTAATCGGTCTGAATGGCACTACAAGTGGTGATAGATCACAGAAAACTTCTGAGGGCAGATGTATCCTACTTACTCAAGCTGTACAAGATCTCCGAACTGAAACTGTCCAAGTGAGTCCACACCAGTGGCCATGTCTGTACAGAGCTGAAGATCCCGGGGTAAAACTTTCATCTGAAATTAGTAAAACATGAAAGTCAAGTTGTGTAACAGGATTTCTACTTCAGTGGTAATGGAGTCCCGCAAACATGTTGATCAAAATCACTCTCGGTTATGTCATATCTGTGAGATTCACTAAGTGTGTAAGTGGCCAACTTACCTCATGCATGGTGAGATCAGAGTATACCACGGCCATATTGTCCAACACTCGCACAATCAGCCCAGTGTCTCCTTCATATCGCCCACCAACACACTTCACATGGTCACCCATCTTGAAGTATTTCTTCAACTCGTATGCTGGGAAATCGATGGGATCCTAGAAAGAGAACGTGACATCAAAGCAATCTATCTGTTGTCATCAGTGTTGTCAAATCACAATGGCATACATCAATGGCATACATCAGTGAACTGAAACCTACATGAGTAGAGTGCTGCAAACTATCCATGGCTTGTTCGTTCCTCTGTGTTATCACCACACAGGCAAAGTTTGTCCCCACTCACCTTCAAGTCTTCATGTTTTGGCATCACTGTGATCTTATTACCGTCAATCTTGATCACTTTTCCCTGCAGATGGATCAACTCTCCCTCGCAGACCTCCACCATGTCACCAGAAGAAAAGTTATGGGTCACCTCAGTTGATGACTTGGCCTTGGGTACCACTGGCTCACGGTCAAGGAAAAACCGGGATTGATACAACTTACCCTGTATCAAAGATTTCATTTGCGACACAAAGTACAGATCATGTCTAATACTTCATTCAAGGATACATTCCATGTCGATCTCCTCTGGTTGATCTTCAAACCTCTCCAACTCGCCCAGAGTTGGTTTGACACCTTCAGCAATGATTGCCGACATCACGAATGCCTTATACAGGAACCCTCTCCTATCGTATCGATTGCCTTCGAAGATTAAGAAGTCACCATCGGTTGTGACTTCCCCGCCGATGGCACGGATGGCATCGACGTCGAATAGCTTCAAGGCTGGCCGTCGCTTTAGTTTCCTTTTCTGAGAATCCTGAAATGAAATCATTTCAACTTGAATCTATCTGTTACTTTAGGAAGTCTAGTGTGCTGGTGCTGTAGATTCTTGACAAGTAACAGAATAGATAGCTAACAACTCTGTATAACTTTCATCAACTTCAAATAACTCGCACTGAATAAGTGAACTCAACGACTTACGTTACTTGTCCTCAATGCCCCTCTCATCCTGGTATAGTCAATACGTGGAATCAGCTTTAAATTCACCATGTTCTGTGAAGGTTCCACATAATCCACCTGGGCCAAATCGTCCTTGAACACGCCTCTTTTCAACCTCACCCACGCTTTTGGCTTCAGTTCAACTTTTTCCTTGACAACTTTGAGGACGTCTGTCATTTCCTTGATTGGTACCATCTGAAATTCCACAATGTTCGGATGAATAAGGCTGGATAGAGTTCTACAAGTCACATATTCTGACAGATTGGGCCGAGTTCAACCGAGTATCAAACCAAGCACAACTGTGTAGCTGGTACAGATGGTAGTTTGAGAGCAAGCACAGGGTTGACAAAACATTTTCTTACCTGTTGGGTCCATTTTCCCATACGGAGGTTCCCAATCCCTTCAATGGCCTGCTTGACATGGGTCTGTTTGAAGGCCTCAATGTAGATGTATCCTTTGAGGCCCTCTTTTGCTATGACTGACTTGATCTGAAGAGGCTGCAAGTTAGAAACTGATATTTGTAAAACTGACCACAGATAGTTTAGTTGTACCCTAAACCCAGGATTTTGAACTCAGTCATTGCAAATCATTTTGAGTGACACACTCAGAGTCCAGCACTGCACAGAATTGAAAATCTGACAAAAAACAGTTACTTACTTCATCTGTGAATTGGTAGGCCACCATCTTCCTCATCATCGCTACCACCGTTGCCTTCTCCTCACCCATCTTACACTTGACCACCCACAAGTTGGGGTCCTTTACACCGGGGAGCAGACCCTGCTGTGTTATCTCGTCAGACATCTCCTCCCCCTCACCAAACCGCTCCGCCACTGAAGTCTCGGCATATTTCCTTCGATAGTATTCTTCGATTTCATCTTCGTCTTTGCTGAAGTGGCAAACAGACACAGTCACAAGAAAATGGAATTCAGGGTTCTGGATTTTGTCTCGTAGCCGATTCCAACGGCAGGAAACTGCCACAAGAGGTGTATGATTCGTAACTGACGAGTAATTACCTCATAATCTCAGCAAGACGTCTCTCTCCTTCCATTTCACGGTGACTGGGACCAGACTCAATGATCGACTTGCGATCAATGATGTCCTCAGCGCCCTCTTCCCAGTCATCTTCCTCCTCCTCTCCCTCCTCATCAACCTCTGCAAGTCAACAAAAGCAGTCACCATCAGCACACACCAGGTCAACCTTCCAAAACATCTTTACCCTTAATGCATACAACGAAAGAAATAGCACTAAAATTGACACACAACGTGATAATATACAGGAAGTCAACTTCCAGATTTTGCAAATTTTCGACCCCAACCGGGGTCTTCTTCAGGCTGGCACTTAACAGTACAAGACTCTAGAATAGACTGAGCTGAGTCCCTGAAGTAGATCTAAATATCCCTGCAAANGTGAATTGTAATAATATAATATATCAGACAATATTCTCGGATTCAATCGACCGTCGAAATCGAAGACTGAATATGAATAATTAATTGTGTAATTAAGTTGACCCACTTACATAATTAAAGCTTAATTAGGTAGTTTTATCAACAAAATGTGCCATTTCTACAGCATTTTGCGAAGTAAAACCTGGAGAACTTGGTATATTTTTCTTATAGATAGTCATGGAATTAAATATTGTTGTTTATAGGGGAAAATAAGCTTAGGAATGCATGAATTCTGTTTGATGACGTCACGGCTTCCTCGTTTCCCTCTTTATCAAAGTGCGCCATATTGTGTGCGTGGCTGTGACACCTCTGGCGTTACTGCTAGAAAAACTTGCAAATTCAGATGGATAATGGAGAACTAAATTCCTTACATTATGCTCATACGAAAGATCTAGATGCAATGTACATCTAGATCTACCAAACTGACTCGTACTTAAACCATAAAACTGTGAATATGTCCCTCGAAAGCATGGAAAGTGTGCTTGCCAATCCCCCGCCCTTGGTCGGGGATAACAAAGAAATGGAGACCGAGGACAAAGCAAGGTCGAGTATAACGACGAGAATACATCCTTATTACCTATAAATTTCCTTCAAAATCAGCACAAATTTTGCGACAAAGGATTCACAAAAATGAAATGCAGGTCGAAGGTAACATATCAGGGAAAACTGAGGATAATCCTGGAAGAAACTGGCTCCGATGCAGTGGATGCATAAATTATGCAAATATGGATGGGGTACAACTTTGGTGCCGAAGTGGAAATTCTTTCCTACTTCTCTCTTTTATGTGGGGGGAGTCGTAGATTTTACTTCAAATTTATTTTCATATCTGTGCTAATCGTTGTTCTTAGTTCGGCATGATCCAGCTTTCCTGGGATTTATTTCCGTGCATGCTTAGAAAATGGGGGGCAATCATAGCGAGAAGAGTGAAATTTTCCACCATTTCCGAACTGGGGGAATTAGTTGGGATAGGCCACTTTTAGGAAAGGGGTGTCAGCTGTTGGTTCGCTGGCATCCATGATTGTGGGTTAGGTCAACTTCACTTTGAGGGGTCTGTGGGTGTTGAAAGAAAGTGTTGTGGTTGGGCGTTGCCTAGCAGCAGCAGTTGTTACCATGTGAACTTGGCACAACAACACTTCATGGACATGAGTTCACAGCTTCATTCTTGGAAATTACATCTACGATTTCGTAATGCAAAATCAGCTGGGCAGTGGCTCAGATTTGCTGAATGATAAAAAATGCAAGCTGTGCATTGGAACTTACTTGACTTGCCAGAGGCAGTGATGACAGAATATCATAATATGACATTGTGTCAAAAGAATTTTATTGATTTTTAGTGGTGATTGATAAGGTATGAATGATATTGGAAATAATGCCCCAGGCAAATGCTAAAAAGTTGCTGGAATGAAATAATAGAAATGATGGTAGGCCTATACAGATTGAAGGCCTACAGGGGTTTCGACTTGAGTAAAAAGATGTGAGTTTTAAAAAGCTAGGCCTACAAATTCCAGTTGTGAAGGCCTGAGGGTTTTTCCATTGGGGCTAGGCCAACTAAAATCATGCACGAGTGATGGAGGCCTGTTGCAAAGTTACTTCCTGGTTATAGTGAGTTCATATTGATCCCAGTACTATACTGTCGATACCACCACCTGACCAATATGACACTTGCAGCGGCAAAGTCCTACTGGTTACGTATCTGTGAGTGATATGAGATGGGTATTAAACTCGGTTGGTTGCTGATCTGTAGGCCTCGGCCCTGTTGTAGGCCTATCCTCTTTGCCAAATGTATCATCATCTTGGTCCATCTTAGTCATCGTCCTCCCTCATCTTCATGCAGAGGTCATTTGTAATTACCATTGTCCTGGATTGTTTTGATTGTTGTGCCCTTTGGGCTTTGGTCCTGGGTAGGCAGTGTCATAGTTATATTTCATTGTATTGTGTAGGCCTGTCTGTTGTTTGTTGTCTTTGTGACGGTTGTATGTAAATGTTGTTCAGTCTTGGTTGGTTGTCCCTAGACTCTGACAACCTTTTGTTTTGTTCTTTGTCATCATGTGAGTAGTGTGTCTTTGTCAGGCCTAGCATGTAGGCCTACCTCTATGGTGTACCTAGTGTACTGAAGCAGTCACATTGGTGCTGGTAGATACTAGTTAGGCCTGAACATTGAAGCAGTTGCAATTTCCTGTGACTAGTTACATGTAGTTTCTTTTTGACCTCCCCCAAGTCTTCTTGTGATGAATTTGTAGGCCTATTAATATTGTCGTCCCTGTTTTTCTCTCTGAAGTGCCTTGGAAAGTCTGTCCTGTAGGCCTACGTGGTTCAGTGGTTCTGTGAATTAAAGTGTGATCAAACAGTACTCAATACTTATTGATATGATTGTTATAACAATCCAAAACAACCTCCAGCTTGACATCACCACAGCCTTGCAAACAACACAAACTGTGAAAATGGTGAGTCAGCATCATTGCACAATTCAGGAACACTGTGATCGATTGCCATATGGGAAGTCCCACGCATTACCTCGACCTGCATTTTATCTTCTGTGAAAACCGGAGTTCATGATTGTTGCTGATGGATGGAGATATAACACCGTATATGTACAAGTGTGTGTCCTTAAGTTGTCCCTAAAAGTGCTGTCCAGTCCCCTTTGTCATTTGAAGTCTTTCTGTGTCTGTTGTGTCATCCGAAAAAGGGCCAAGACCTCCCATTCCTTGAAGATGATATGAAACTTTCTACCTTTTCTTGGTTTTCTATCATACAGTGCTGATTGTCAAATCTGATTCTGAGACCATGGCAATTTGGTGATGCCACTGTTCTGAACTTAGACACCAAACCAATGTTGTTGTGCGTATCTGGTCACAACCTGTTCTGTTTACTTTTCACCAGTCATTTTGATTTGACCTGGTGGTGAATGTCCCCTTCTCATTTCCATGCCATTTATGTCAAAAATGGTCTAATCTATTGTAAGGCCATGCCATGGATAAGAACCATGCATTGTGAGGCGACCATCCATATCTGGCCAACAATTCAATAGCGACTTCTTCCCCATTCATAATGAGGTATGCCAGACAGCTTGTCTATGGAACATTGCCAATGCATTTAGAATTCCAACATTGGCTATCTATAGCCCGAGCTATGCTCCCGTATACAGTGTACATCAGGTCGTTAGTGGAAAATCGATATTGCCTACATAGTGGTGATATAGGAGGCAGCAGGCTGTGCCAGATGGAGATGGTGTAAAGATACACTGTAGAGTTGCTCCACGCCTGCGGTCGTGAAAGGTTGGCAATTTCTGATTTTTTGTCCAGGCGATTTCATTTACGGAAGTTTGCTCAATGGAATACAGTTAGATCACCTCTGATAAATGTGGATGGAAAGTTTGATCGTAAATATGTTACAATAAGTTGTTGTTGTGGCCCAAGATGTACGCATCTTTCTCTTAAAGTAACATCTTGTCTTGTTCATAGACAGAGTCAGTCTTATGAAGTGGGAACTTGGAGACACCAGTTTGGTCATGATTTCACCTTGAAATTCATGCATTTTTAGCTTAGTCAGTGACATATCGATGCAGACAGTTGTCTGTTTGGATTTGACATGTTTGATGGCGGTAGACCTCCCAAAATGATATGGACGACATTCTTTACACGCCCTCCATGAAGGGCTCCATCTGGAACAGGGTATATTCCCTAGTTCCGGTGCTGAAATCAATGTCTACATAATCTTTCATCCTTGCTTGACTTAAAGAAAGGACTTCTTTGAGAGAGTCGTTGAATTCTGTTGAAAATGATGGGTGGGTTGTCCACCAGGCAGAGCCAGAGATGTGGTGCAAAAAACACATGCCAAAACTGTTGACTGTTGCATGATCAGTGAGAATTTAGTAATCTTTTCGTGTGGTTATTCAGTTAAAAGTTTGGTTATTTTGGAAGACACTTCGCAGATTTTTACCACACCTCTCAGATTCATCTTTCCTAGTTGTGAAAAGTGTGATACCCTTTTCATTTTAACCCTTTAGTTACATGTCTGTGCAGTTGTTCAGTCGTTTGGTGGCCCGCCCATGTTGGTTCAATAGGCCACCATGCAGACCATATACATGTAGGCTATCTATCATGTTTATCTTGCTATAAAACAGTTGAAGGGCCTGGGGGTGTCATTTCATAAGCATAATTCTATTACATGTCCTTCTCTGCACATAACGCATTCTATTCTTGGATTACTGTGGAAAATCACATTTGGCTAATTCATACAATATTACAACGCAATATGCTGTTTTTCATCAATTATTATAATGATATGAATCACATAATTTATGATCATCATAATGTGACCTAGAAAGTGTCGGCATTGAACAAGTGGTGACATCTGGTAGGTTTGTCATCAACTTGGGAACAATGTCTGATAGTGGTGACCCCAACAATGGTACACTTTGAATATCAAAGGGCAGAGAAAACCAACCTTGTAGGCCTTGCAGTGGCGTAATTAAGTCTAATCTGAACAATACCAATTGAGCCCCATGGATTACTGTGCATTGACAGAAAGTGCTGACTAAAGAAAAGTCTTAACCCATTGTTCTCCGTTTGGAATAAATCCAGCAGTATTAGCACAGGTGGTGCCATCTGCCCGAGTGTCTGGTTACTAATCAATTGAAGACTCAACATGCTCAACATCATGCATGTCATGCAGCATTCTCTCAAAACAGGGTCTCAAAAGACATCTCCGCTGCGTATCTTTTCTGACATTAAGGGAGGCGATTTAGCCAAGTGAAATGACCTGAATTGTCTGGGGACGAATTGTCCTATGGGATGAGTTGTCCAGGGACGAATTGTCCATGGGAATGAATTGTCTGGGGACTAATTGTCCTAGAGCCGAATCTCAGGATGCAAGTCTAGCTGGAGAGGCATGGCAAGATGCAAGATTGAGAATACATATGTCTCATTTTCCAAGTGCAGGAGGATGCAGTTGTCAGGAAGTCATCGTCACTTGTGGAGCTGAAAATCCCCAAAAGGCATTCAAAGGGACATTCTCCAGCGAGCAGTAGTCGGTCCTGAAAGAGTGAGAGAGTCTCCAACCTCCTATTTAGAATGGATTGAAAATACACTGGAATTGACTGTCCTCAACAAGTCAGTTACAAAAACAAGAGTCATGCCGTGAACCTGTCTTGGTTGACATGTTTATGACAGTAGCAAAATGATGAGACAAGTCCACATTACCTCCTTTCCCACCATGGATCTGATCTGTCTGGCATCCCAAGAACCTCAGGGCAGCTCCCCCATGAGGTGTCTGTCCCTCCTCCATGATCCATTTGACCATGGTGTCCTCAGGCTTGGAGCTAAGAGGCAGAGGGGCCTGCAATGCAAATGACATTGTCCACATCAAAAGACAAGATGTAGGTCCATCATTGAAAAGTATAATTGGGAAATGAGATATTAGGTGGACCATCAAGCCTAATGATGGATAGGGACTGGGTCATGAAGGATTCAGATGGAACCTCCATGTGGTCAAGGCCTGGTGAATTACAGGAGGAACCTCCGTATATTGTATCATGGCAATTCAAGACGAACAGCTTTGTCATGTGGGGGATTGAGGAGCAGCCTTGGACCTCCATAGTGTCTTGTTCTTGAACTCTTGATATCCATAGGGATGCCCCCCCCTTCACCACCACCATCACCGCTACCACCACCACCCATGACCCCATATTCATGTTGGTTGTCTTTCTATTTATAGAGGTTATGACCATCGAGACATGGAAGACGGAGAACTGCCAGAAGATGGTGAAATAGTTGATGAGGAGGAGAGGGGTGGATACAGAAAAGGTGATTATCTTGCCATATGGATGTCCATTCTTCATAGAGGTAGTCGGCACCTTGGAGGCACCTCCATATATCATCATGTTCATAGACTGGCTTGATTCTCTGCTTGAGCATTTGACGTCGGTCTACAATTCAAGTGTTTCTTTTCATAATCCTTTGTGTATTTCTAGGAAACCGGCACCATGAGCGTGAACGTGAACACGACAATGGCTTTGAAGAGGGTGAGGGTAGCAATTCAGATAGCGACTTGTCAAAACGAGCGCGGAAGAGACGGAGACAGAAAAAGAAAAGGGCCGCTGAGGGACATGATGATGATCCAAAAAAGGTGTGTTCTTCTTTCACCACTACTCCATTTGCACGTGGCACGCCGGAAATGCTAGTGCTGAAATGACTTGTTTTCCGTTGTTTAATAAAATAATTTCCGTCTTTTTACAGAAAAAGAAGAAACATGAGAAAAAGGAACGCAAGAAATATGTCGACCATGATCGCGTAGAGGAGGAGGGGGAGGAGCACGATGATCGGGATCATGATCATCGCTCGAGTCACCGACACCATCATCATAAGAGTCACCATCATCATGAGCCACAGGGCCGAGATCATAATAGGAAATACGACGAGGGGAACTATTCTGATAGCCCTTCGTATGACAACCAAGATAGGTAACTATCACAGTATTCTTATCCACCTGTCGTGCCTGTCACCTCTGAGATCTCGGGTTTGATTTCCCCAGTACTCGTGTGATTGGTTCATCGTCACGCATCGCGGAGACTGAGGGATCAGTGGTTTGTATGTAAAGAAAGTGACACTGTCAGTCGTTCATTTCTTCTCTTCTAGGACACCAGAGTATGATTACGATGATTATGACGACTTCGATGATATGGAACCACCGTATAAGAAAAAAACCATGATGAGTTACGTTGACGATGGATTCGTTGACCCCTCAAGTGGGATGGGAGATCGACAGGTAATTTTGCCCCCTGTAACCGCTGTTATCACTTTGCTTCATGATATCTCAAAAATGCTAGTAGGGGCTACTGGCTTAGTGCAGGTAAATATCTCTTGTCTTGTAAAACTCGTGTTTTAATTCCAGGAAATGTTTGAACACCACCGAGGCGGTGGTAGGGGCCGAGGCCCAGGACGGGGTAACATGCGAGGTGGAAGAGGCCGAGGGCGGGGACGTGGACAGGGTGGTAGAGGTCGGGGACGAGGACGTGGTGGTAGGGGCATGCCCCATGGACCCCCACAGCATCAACATCATGATCACGGGGATCGCAATCAGCGAGGACCACCGAACAAGAGAAGAGACGATATGAAACAGAATCGACCCCTTTGTAAATTCTTCCTGGAAGGATTTTGTCATAAGGTAGGTGGGCAGTATACTCACTGCTCTTGCGGTGGTTTCATATCTTGGAGATCTAGGATTCAGCCTTACCTCCACCCCACCCCTGCATCTTTGATGAAAGGCGGGTTACCTACAAGTGACTAGTCCTGGTACTTCTTTTCATCTCTGGGGCTGTGCTAACAATAACTTGATAGCAAATTGGTGATGTTGAAAAGATTTGTTCCTCAAGATAGAAGTACAGTGTGTAACGACAACTTAGGAATGACAAGGGTAGAGTGGCACTATGTCTTGCATTGCATTGCTTGTATTGAGTTGTCTGCACCTGAAGCTAGAGGTCAATAATCAATCGATAATTAGGTCAACCTCACAATCATGGGATCAAACTTCTGTTCTTTCTAACTTAAAGCGTCACTGTAGGAATGAGCATGACCAGGTAAGAGAGAACAATTTGGTTCCAAAAACATTTTTTTGTGATAATCTTGCCTTTCTGCTTGTGTCTCCTCTTGTCGTGGAGATGGTCCCCAGTTCTTTGTCACTTGTCGCTTTGTGTCAGCACAGACGTTAGGTGGAATTCAAGTGGCGTACTGACAAGTGGATGTGTTGTTATCTTGTCTCATTCTCTCCATGCTGCATTCTCAATATACATTTAATCATTATCCAGACATGTCAAACAAATATTTGCAGCAACTCGCATTTCTGTGGTCACTTTCACTGCTCGCACACAGAAATAATCTCATTTGGTCTAGACAGGCTGGGGATGTCTGTCCTTCAGTAGTATAGTGAAGGTGTTCTAGTTGTCTTCTATTCAATGTGTCAATGCAGTTTTGATTTCCAAACAGGTAATACGTATTCACCTTCAAATAGTGCGAAATCCAGGAAACACCTCGTTTGATGCTATTCTCTGTCCTATCTTTGCAGGGTGACGGCTGTTCCTTCAGCCACGAAGCCACACCAGCCCAGAAATTGGAAGTCTGCAAATTCTTCCTTGTCAATCAGTGTCGCAAGGGAGACAACTGTCTGTATATTCACAGTATCCTTTTCATCAGAGCCTCCAATTTTGACGACAGGCTGGCAGGGTTCCTTATGACTCATCAAAAAGATCATACTTCTCACAATTCATCAGAGGACCATGCTCCTTATGACTCATCAGAGGATCATACTTCTTATGACTCATCTGATGATCATACTTATGACTCCTCAGAGGATCATACTTCTTATGACTCATCTGAGGATCATACTTATGACTCCTCAGAGGATCATACTTCTCACAATTCATCAGAGGACCATGCTCCTTATGACTCATCAGAGGATCATACTTCTTATGACTCGTCTAAGGATCATACTTATGACTCCTCAAAGGATCATACTTATAATGACTCCCCAGAGGGTCATGCTTCTTATATGACTCACCAGAGGATCATACTTCTTATGACTCCTCAGAGAGTCATACTTATGACTCATGGATGAGAACAATCAACCTTTGAAATTGAATTTGCTGTTAGGAAGGTTTGTTTTATTGCTTAGCTATTTTCCAATTCGTAACCATTTGCCTTAACCCTAACCCAGGTGCATACCCTTGTAAATACTTCCACACTGGTGCCAAATGCTTCCAAGGGGACAATTGTAAGTTCTCCCATGCCCCCCTAGATGACCAGGGTGAGAAGCTGCTTCAGAAGGTCCTGAGGGAGCAGTCAGAGAGGGATAAAGACAAGGAGAGGCACGACAGACATCATGAACACCACAAACATATGCCTATGGTAGGTAACATAGATTTACAATGTACTAGAGGGTGGACTGCTGTGTTTGATACGACTTGTGTAGGTTTTGCATTATTGTCAGTACAAGCACCGACACTGATTTGGTCCTGGCTCTGAATTCAAGGTTTCATTTTAGTGCTCGTAATGCAGCTGAACATATGCTTGATTTCCAGAATGATATGGACGAGAATATGGACTTCAGAGGATCCCCTCCCCATATGTATGACGGAGACCCTAACGAGTCCATACCGTCTCTGTTAGACATCAAGGTCCGACCTCCGAGTCCATCGAAAGGTGGCCACGGACCTCCTGGGCCAGCAGGACCAAGACCTCATGGGCCATGTGTAATGCTCAGGTAAAGATGCAATGCTTCTCTGTTTCCTAATATCATAAAAACTAGTGAACCTTCCAACTCCTGAATTCGTACAGATAGCCTGTCACATAGAATTGCAAAGAACTGCAAATTCCAATCTGGCGACTGATGAATGAAACTTTCTGAATTAACCCTACCAGCATTGAAATATCCATGATTGTGTTCTTCCAGGCCTGGGTTTTACAAGGACACTCTTGCCTCACCGACAAGACCACCTGGCCCGCACGGCCCAGGCATGAGGCCGCCCCTTCTCCCTGATCCACATCCACGTGGAATGCCACCCCCACATATGAGGATGCCCCCTCCCCCTCCTACTCAGTCAGCTGCCAATGTGGTATCTGCCATGGCGGAGGCCATCGCATCGGCGATCAGGACACATCAGAAAGAGGCTTTGAAAGCTAAGGAGGAAAAAGAAATTGAACAGACCGTTGCAGAATCGGTACCAAAACCTAGCGACTTGATCAAACCAACGATAGAGAGTGTGCAGGATTCAGAAGAATCGTACCCAAAACCAGAAGAATTGATATCGAAAAAACCAGCACCAGATGCAAGTGTCATGGAGTCGACTGATGATGAGCCTGGAAGCGCAGAGGAGAATGTTTCGACGCCGGCTGTAGTGGAGCAGACTCCTGCGGCTGTAGCAGATCAGGCTCCCCCGACTGTAGAGACAAAACAGGAGACTATGGAGACAGAAGAAGCACCCGCAGCATCCATGGAGTCGGGTACTGCGAAGTCTGAACCGTCTGATGGCCAACCAATGTCAGACGACCATCAGGCCGTGGAAGCTGAAATCCCAAAGATACCTGACGAAGTAAAGACCACCAAAGAGGAACCAATGGATACTTCTGACACGAAACAGGAGGAGGTGAAAGGTTGGTATTTCTGATGTCTGATAGTTGTTGCGATATCTGATACAGTGCTCCCTTGCTATTACGAACCCTTCGGGGTCCAAGGGTTAAGTTCATACTGACGAGGAGTTCGTAATAGCGAGGATTTATCCGTGGGGGCAGGAATTTTGGGAGCCAAGCATTGGGTTCGTAATATCCGCGAGTTCGTAAAATCGAGGAAGAGAGCAAGGGAGCACTGTACTACCTAGTAACGTCACTCCTCTGCAGTTTTGTCAGTGATAGCCATAGGGCTTCTGTCAGAAGTCACTCGGTCCTTGGATGTGGAATGAGTTTTGAGAACCAAGGATCAAACTATGGACACCATATGATGCCCCTGATCGCATGATTCAAATTCTGTTTGTCGTATTTCAGATAAGGAAGGACAGACCGTTTCCTCACCGACACAAGAAGAGGCAAAACCAGAAAAACCTGCAGAGACCAAGTCGAGTTTCCCAGAAATACCTGATAATCTCCCAGCTGTTCAGCGCCAGCTTCTCCTTCGTCTCCAACAGACGCAGAAGGAACCGGAACCCCCTCAAGAGAACCCTGTGAATGAGGAAAAGGGTAAGTGTGTGCGTGGAGTCTGTTCGTGAAGGATTACCAGTACCAAACTCTTGATCTGCACCTGCCACCAATGTGGTCGTGGATTGGATCCGTGGTCATGTGAGTGGTTTACGTCGTAGACAGGGCGAGGTCTCCTCAGCATCATATATTATCCCTAAGGACATCTAAAGATGACCAGGTTACATAAGTGCGGCATAGGTCTTTACTCTCGTTCTTATTTTGCAGAAAATATTGACGACGACAAATGGTACTCCAGCGATGAAGAGGAGGATGAAATATCGTCAAAATCTTTATCCGATATCGTTAAGAACGTTACCCAACAGGACCCAACGAAGACCTCAACGCCACCACCGGCAAAACCGCCAGCGACAACTGCTGCTGGTGATGGAAAGCCATCGAAACCTGTCATGGATATTGGGAGCATGCTCAGTATGATTAGACAGCAGACGGTGTCGGCAACGGCCGTGAAGACTCCACCTGCACCAAGGTAGGTATCATCTTTGGCCTAAAACCCAGTGGACTAGGGGGAAATGAGAAATACTGGGGCAAGTGAGGGGTTGCAGTAAGGGGGGGGGGAGCTGACTCAAAATATGGTATTGCTGAATTCTAGATAACATATATAGGCAACATTAAAAGAACTAATCCATAGTACGAGAAAGCCAGAGTGCTCTGAGAAAACCTGTACTGTCATAGCAAGTAAACTCGGGGAACTTCAGATTTAATAATCAATGGTGCACTTTCTCCATTCCAGTGTCCCCGCTCCAGCAGCAGCTGTGCCTCCTACGTCTACTGCCGCTCCAGCCAGGAGAGATCCTCGTCTTCTGAACGCCCCAGCTCCGAGAATCGATCCACGAACTCTCCAACCACCTGCTTCCAGCGCCACTGCCTCGCCTCGACAGAATGAACCTACCCCTGAGATTTACGGCGTCATTACTAACCCGAAGCCGTTTCACTTGGTGCTTTTCACGATGGAACACAACTTCAAACCTTGTCTTCCTCCTGGGTTGAATATCACTGACCCAAGATATCGGGAGGACCCACGTTTACTGCATTATAAAAACACAATGATAAAACGGAGTTCTACTTACCAGCCGTCGCCGGCTCATGGGGATAATTTCCCGGGACATTTACGACCGCCGGCTGCGGTTCACAGAAGTGGGAGTGCATCGAGTGATTCTGGTATGGATCCACGATTACGAACTCAGAATTCAGCTCCAGCAGCTATTGGTGCCAGGGACCCACGTATGTTGCAGTCGGGGAGGCCTTTTGATCCTCGCACTGCCGGGAATTCGTCACCGGCAGCGCATCGGACGGTTAGCGACCCTCGTGCACCCCCTGTGCCAAAGTTAGTGGGAAAGGACCCTCGCTTAGACTTACAGAATCAGAATTCCTTCAAAGGATTTGAAATGCCACCTGCTAGCACTGGTGATAATGTTCCATTCGCGATGCCCAAACTTTTACTCGAGCCGCCTGAACCTCTGAAAGCAAAGCAAGAGTTGCAGAGCACCCCTCAGTCTCCCTTACCATCTCTTCCTCTGCCGCCTTTGTTGGTGCAGCCGCCGGCTTCGTTATCTCAACCTCTCTCGAATAAATCTCTCAATATTGAATCAGGTTTGACTCAAGATTCACCACCTGCTCTGTTACAGAGTATGTCTCCCAGAAGGCAGGACTCGGAAATCTCATCTCCGCCTTCAAACTCTGGTAAATCGAGTAATCCTCTGTCGCACCGCATTGACCCCAGGTTTAAGCGGAGACCATCCGTGAAAAATCCAGAACCAGAACCGGTACCTTTTGTGAATGAAAACAAGAGTGAACAGAGACGACAAAATGTTGAATATACTTCCCCTTTAAGTGGTCAATCTAATCATCAAGAGGATTCATACTCGACGTATAATCGCCGGCCGAACAATTATGAAAAACCGAGCCGGAAAGGAGGAAAGCCAAGGGATCCACGGCAGTCTAATGACGGGGGACAGGATCCACGACAAAGACGTGATCCGCGTTTTCAGGGTAGTGGTGATCCGCACGGACATTCAGATCCGAGAAATCGGCCGGACAGTGACGTGGATGGTGATCAGTGGTTCCAACAGGGTGGCGATTCTAGGTTCTCACAAAGTGGACCGGATTCTCAATTCCCTCCAGGTGGTGGAGGAATGGGAATGGGTTTACAAGGTGCTGGTAACATGGGTATAAACATCGATATGACGGATCCCCGCTTTCAACAAATCACTGGTTTGCCACCAGAAGTGTTCGCGCAAATGCAAAGACAACACGAACAACAAAATGAACAGTCGTTACGAGAAGTTTTCAAAACCTTTGATCCAACTGCGTCTCCTTTTTGTTAGTCTTGTCATACATTAGTCTATTGATTTGTTTCTTCTGCAAAACCCCAATAGATAAAACTCCAGAACTTTGTTTTTAATGACACCCTCTGGACAGGGAGGTGCAGTCCATTGTGGTGTCCTGTCAGGGGGGTGCAGTCCATTGAGGTGTCGTGTCAGGGAGGTGCAGTCCATTGAGGTGTCCTGAAAACAGCAAGTCATAATGAATTGAAATGACCAACAAGGCGGATGTTGTTGAGATAAACAACACCAAGTCCATTTCAACATGAAGGTCCCCGATGAGGTAGATTTTATCTATTGGGTGTTGTTATGTTCCTGGGTTTTGTGTTTTGGACCCTCTACCCTTGTTTTTATTACTTTGTTTACGTATCGTCTGTGATGACTCTCCATCTTTTATGTTTTAGAACACAAATGTATTCGATCCGTTAAAATGTGGTTGCAAATATTTTGTTGCCAGTTCGGGTGTCGCCACCTCGTGATTGGATATTCCAAGGGGAAGAGAGTTAAGGGGGGCCACTGGCTGAATGTTCATCAAATGATTTGAGGACTTGATTCGTTTTAATTGTAAATAGGAATCAATTGGCATGTGCATTGTGCGAATCGGTGTAAATATCTCTGCGGAGATCAAATGATTTAGGGATATGATTCTTGCGTCTGGTGGTCATAATTGCGAAGTTCCACGTCTCAGCTCTGCATAAATTGAGAGCTCTAATGAGCATTGCATTTCATCGGTTAAAACATTTTCATGGTAGGCTCCAAATGCAGTCTTTTTGAAGCCTTCCTGCCCTTCTTTCGCTCCATATCTTGTCAGAAGTAAGGATTTAATGTCCCCTTGGTGGTGTGATTCGTGTAAGCATTGACTTGTTCAGTATTAGTATCAACTTTCTGGCTGGTTGGCTGTTTGTAATTCAAAATGATATTCTCAAGAGTTAGGGAACAAAGTGACTGGACTACAGTATAAGATAAATTACTTGTCTTGTGTGTGACGAGTTTGTTGCTGATGAACACAGTCCCTGTGATCAAATCTATTAGTTATTCTCACCACAGGGACCTGAGGTGAGACAGTAAGACCTATAGAGGCTATGCACTGACGTCATCAAATGACGTCATCAATGGGTATGACGCCACGTGTTGGATGGAAAATGGACGGAGCACGTGGTCAGATGCACTGCGTCAGATGCTCTGCGTCAGCATGTCACAACGTTCCATCCAACATGGTGTCACCTCGCTGATGACGTCGCGTGCATAGCCTCTATAGGGTTAGGCTAGGGTTATAACCCTAATTAGGGTTGGAGTTGGGGTTATAACCCTCATTTGGGGTTATAACCCAAGCCTTACCCTAAAGGTAGTACTGTCTCGCGTCAGGTCCCTGTGATTCTCACTCTGGCTGTTTCTGTTTTTGTTTCATTTCATTTCACCCCATTTGGCTAACATTCATAAAGACAAGTAAATTCTAATACTACAGATACGGTGTACATTTACAATAGCCGTCTCTGTGCAGAACTGTAGTGAAAGCATTTACTAGTCTCTATGAATACTAGCTGAATTGAGGAGTTGAGCCCTTCTGTTGTCAGTTTCTGTTCTATTACTTCACCCTGAAATAAACTATTGATGCTTGTTTTTCCGCTTGAATGGAATACTTTGTGCGTGTCTCATGTTGGCACACATTACACAGAAATACCTCATTCTGTTAGGTTCCTGACTTTTCTATTATCAATGTTTCTTCCTTTGTGTTGTTGGAAGGTATCTCCAAGTTAATTTCTCAGATTCAGCGTTGCTTTCCTCTCTTTTTGACTCTTGACTAGAAAACCCCTGCTCTGCCATCGGATGGTATAAGGCCGTATTTCAACTAGCCATCAGTGGGGGGATGCGTGGTTGAAGTAATAACACTAGATTATACTTCTTATTTCAAGGTAGAGCTGTTTCTTCAGTCAGCTATCCCCCACTGATACTGCCCCTTTCCCGTTGGCACTTCTTCAGTTATCAGGCAGAGATTAAAGTTCGGAATGGTTGAGTTTCTTTGTTTATGATTCTTGCTATCTTTCACGATTTCATTTCATGCGACAGTGTTTCTCAAAATACTCAATTTCTGCTTCATCATTTGTGTGTTGTTATTGTTGATGGCATACCTAATTGAAAAGTCTTGCCTGCAACAAATCTTTTTGTAATTTTCTGCAGAAAGAGGGCTTTCACAACTGGTTGTCCCTAATTTCTCATTCTTGCATCAGTTCACGCCATTTCTTGCAGACTGTTTAGGTGGCATGACGGCATGATATGACACAGAGATAGGAGTAAGACATCCTCCAACAGCAGGGCTTTGTTCCCGTTCCTCTTCATACCCTCACACAAGTGGGTGAAGAGGAGCGAGGTAAAAACCCCTGCAGTGGGAGGATGGGAGTAAGATAAACTGAGTGTTACAGACATTAGCCTATCTACGTCTCCTGCCTCTCTGCGTGTCATGCCGTGATCACTCTCTTAATATCCTGAACTCCAAATTCGTGCAGTGTTTGTCACCATCATTCAAATCTTGTCAAGTTATCTGTCCTGTTCGGTACAGCTAACATTTTGTTTTCCCAACAGACCATTCTCAATTGACGTTAACGACAAAGATCTGCGCACTTCCGCCGAAATCTCAACCATAACCTCGATCTGAAGCTGAATGACGTGACGCAGACAACCCCATGACAGTGACTTCGAAGACGTTGCATCAGAGTCGATCATTGCTGAATCATGGATTGCGTCGCGTCATCCCATTTCATCGAGGTTGTAGTTGAGATTTTGGCGGAAGTGCGCAGATCTATGAATTCGAGAATCGTCTTTTCAGTCGTTTATTTTTGTACAGAGAACCATGTACATATTGTATATTTTACCTGTAATAATACTGAAGGTACCGTTGGCGCAGGATACATTGAATAAGAAAGTCGGGCATAATGAAGTGGTCCCTGGAGTTACCTGTGCTTTTCCTGCCCAAAGCCCGGGAGACATATCAACTGTAACTACAAATGAAATAGTTCTTCATAATGACCTTGTAATGTCCTTGTCAGTGTATTAATGGGCATTGTTAGAAGCTGTAAGCTTGTTGTCCAGTCTTTGTATAATGATTCAAGAGAGGATTGTTGTGAATGTCTTATCATGAACAATGTTGGTAGGAACTGTAAAATAAATGGGATAAAACATAAGATTATTACGATACATCTGTTGTTTTTTAAAATTCTTTCTTTGGTAGGTGATTCTGCCATATTGTTGTTTTGAACATTTGCATTCTTGTGTTCCTTTGTAAAGGGTCATAGTACCGCATTCTCACTTTTCCTACAAGAGACTTGGCAAACTTAGGGTGAACACTGGATTCAGGCTGACCTTGGTGCTGAAGTTGCTGTTTCAAAATATAGGGGGCAGCAAAATAGACACTGGTTCATCCAATACTGTAGTAAAAATTGTTAGGTGATTATCACCCGTGTATTAGCGATTCTTTCGAGCAAAACATGAGCGAAAGTTAAAATACATGCTGTGGAAGCAGAGAAAAAAGAAAAAAAAGAGTGGAAAATATTGGCCAGTACGGGGCTCGAACCCGCGACATTCGCGTTATTAGCACGACGCTCTAACCAACTGAGCTAACCGGCCACTCGTGAACGTCAGGGATTAAGTATGTTGATGAATATTGTGCATTGGTCGTGGTAGTCTACTGGGTGTTTCTGAAAAACATCAAACGTATATATACGTATCCTGAGGATATGAGAAGTTCTCACCGCTTCGCGTTGTCAGTAACGGTGCATTGTCAGTGAATCCATTTTTTGGGGCGATGTAGGCTAGTGGTAGCAAAAATAGAAAAGCGCAAAGTAAAAGGCCTATCTCCCGGCCTATCTATTCATTTGGTGGCAGCCACCCTACTTGATTTGCTGTGGCCTTGGCGTGGGGAGGGGCGGCTGAGCGCTTGAGTGCAGTGAGCCGCTCCGACAAATCCCCGACAGCTGAGGTTGTAGTTGGCTATAAAAAAGTTATTCTTGTAAAAGAAATCATGAAATTGGTTGAAAAAATAAATTTAGGCTACCGTACGTTTCTTTCACATGAAAGAAAAAGGCGGATATCAGGGCCGACCGCACAGAAAGTCCGATAGTGCTTTCAGTGCCTATCGGCGGTTTAGTTAATGGGAAAATGCGTTATAACTAACTGCCGATAGGCGCCGGTAGCACTATCGGACTTTCTGTGCGGTAGACCCAGGTCTCAGAGCCCGGGTGTACCGCTCCTTCACGATAACAACCTCTCATACCCCCGCACCTCCGACCGACTACCGTACATAAACCCCGGACATCAACACACATGATGCCGAGGAAGCAGACGACCTGAGTTTCCCGCGCCACGCGGTGGCATGGCGGAATCAATAGCTGTAGTACCTAAACCGCTCACTCCATGATAATCGCGCGTAGTATAGAGAGCAGTCTAAAAATGCCACCGATATTACCCACTGTTAGTTGGTGAATCGGTGCTTTATTCCCAAAATAATAGACAAGTCGGGTCAAGCCACAGAGACGAGCAATGGAGGAAGACATGGACAAACCAGAAGGAGTACTATAAATCATGGAATAAAGCAGTGGATATTTATTCGGTGGTGTTTTGCTTGGTATAATGTGTTTAGGAAAGTAGGTCACACTACGGATGGATGACATGTGGAATAGTTGGTGACACGGAGTAGTGATGAAGACACGAAGACTCTATCGGACATTTCGGACCGACGGGCCAGGCACATTCCTCATTCTAATTTTATTATTATTCAAGGTCAGTAACTTTATAATTGCATACAATGTACCTGGCGTTTTGAGTTTTTTCTCGTCTGCAGCAAGAAGCTTCATAAAAATCAAAACAAAAGCTCTCAGCTCAGCTGTGGTAATAACGGGTGTCTCAATACGCATGTCTCAAAGCGCTTTGTTCAGTCGTTTTGATGTAGAAACGACGTATTGATATACTATAATATGGCCTCAAAGCCTGCATCGCTGCCTATCCTAGTCAGACGAATGCTGTGAGCAGGTATTATTGACAGCTGAGATTACAGTGTGTGCTTTTCTATTCAATATCTAATATTCCACTAATAGTCCTCTGTCCTATTTAGTCTGCATACCTGCATAATGCATGGCCCCGTAGGCCTAATAAATGTATGTATGTATTTATTTCGTTCTGCTGCATGATCCGCTTTTGTTCGAGTAAGTTCCTCACTCATTTAGGCCTATCATAAGCATGTATAGGCCTGCTGCTACGTCGACTGCGATTGTCACCTGACAGATGCAATGTCCGTCCGTCCGTCCGTCCGGCTTGCGGGCTTAGCGTCCGTCCGTCCGTCCGTCTGTCCACAAATCAAGGGGGACACAGGCCAACATTTGTTGACCTCCGCCATGCCACAGCCACGGTAACCAACCTCAGACGAAATTATATTACAGTAATCGAATATCAGAAAATAGTAGTAATTCACCGTAAGCAACATAGTAGCTCAATAATCTCGCGCTAATTTATCAAATTATGAGATGTAATAAGTTTTGAGTCATACGACTTCAAAAAACACGCTGTTTTTCTAGTTTTTACCGGAGGCCTGGCATGGTTAGGAAGTGTGTCATGTATTATTGACATTGGTCGTAATATCCACTCGTATTAACATAACATTCAGTCATATGTACTAAACACTGACGAATTACATCCGCTCTCCTAATCAAACCTTCAGAAATATATTAACGTATGTTTTTCGCGTATTAACAACGATTTACGCTGTAGCACCATGGCGCGAAAATATTGATCCTGGGAAAATCTGAATGAACAGCTGATTAGGTCTCTAAAATAACAGCGTGGCTATTAATCTTGTTATTTTTTTTCGTAAAGCAAAAAGCACCGCGGCCGAATCCCCATTGAAAGAGTTTTTACCGGACCAATAGATGAGGGGACTACCACTCCTACCACACCACCTGGTGACTCACATCATTGAAGTAGTTTTTCCCCGCTCCGGGTGGTAGTTAGTGAATCTATAGATGCTGTAACAGGATGTAAATGTCATTTCTAAATCATCCTCCAGGGTATTAATGCTCGGACATGTCGGGTTCTATCCAACAGTCTCTTAAATGTGCAGGCAAATGCATAATCACCTCATTCACGACACCTGTTGCACG
>NMRB01000493.1:234938-266439 GCA_002633025.1 Notospermus geniculatus
TTTGGGAATCTAGAGGTGCATGGGTATAAAATCATCAGCCTGATCTTCTCACAAAGCTACGAAAGGTTCTGCCAAACGAGCGATCCATCGGGCTCGTTCTCAAGTCGGTGTGGCTTAGTGGACGCTAGCATCATCAGTTCAAACCACAAGACCTCAAAGATAACCATGGAAGCCAGATAGATTACGTACGCAAAAAAGTCCTTCCATCCACGTGACTCATCTTGCCATAAGACAAGTGAATTAATAAGCAGAAATGGAAATGACATGCAGGTTGTCAAGATCACGTCATACAGCTAATAGATCTCATGGCACTAATGATATCAGGGCGTTAAAACGAGCCGCCTGGACACTTATACACCACCAGTAGTCTCATCATTGGGAGAAGTAATTGCTTCTGAGGTAGAGAGTATGACAAGGTTTTCTTTCTCCGTGCATGCCTCGGAGGGTGCTGTGTATCTGCAAATGTGTGACGACCTTCACACCTGACCATTCCCCGTCGCACACGATTGTTTCGCGACCGACTTTTGCAATTTTCCGCAGCGCTGCCTCCGAACAATGCAAGGGAAAGCAATTGACAGCAAGCCTCTGCTTGTCACTGGCTCGAAACTGGAGACGTAGCTTCCCGTCCTGACCGTCCATGTCATGTGTTCTTCTCGTGGACTGAGCTAATAGCTTCGTGGTTTCGCCTTCCACTATGCCATCCCCCGGTAGCCGTCTGTCTGCTCTAATCCTTGTCAAACATCATCAAATCAATGCTAATACAGCACAAACAGCCCCGGAGCATCCAACTTCGTCCCATTTCAAGCCAGCAATGGTTTGTGGCTATTTGGAATCGTCTCCAATCCAAACAATATCCTTTTGTGTTCAACCCGTCGATTTGCCTTGTACCTGACTGTACACACATTCCACTCAGTTTATGCATTCCGTTTGCCGCGCAGAGTGCACGCTGAGGCGGCTAACACCAAGCATTGGGGCATTGTTCATGAATTTGATAGCTTCTCTGACAGATGTCCGCATTCACATGGTATCAATAGCAACCCTCAGTTTGTCACGTCGTGCAGTCGCAGGATTAATTGCCCCACTCGTGGGAGTGGGAGGAGCCCAAACGAAATCCGATGAGACGCTCCCCTACTTCTTGGGTCGAGGGTAAGAAGGCAAGAGATGGTCTACCACACGCGAGGTTGTGTAGGGAGCAACTGATTGATGGGTACGACTCGGTCATTCCAAAGATTTGGCAGTTCGTCCTTGTTCTTGACGGCAAAGTCTCTCCTACCCAGCGCACCGTCCTCTCTTTCGTCCACATCGGCGCTGGAGTGACTTGCATTGGGACAGATTTCGCCTTGCCGCCCGTTCATGACGTTCTCTACGGTACTATCCACTCGTCGACTTCGCAGCAGTGTTCACGGTACATTTTTGCACGAAACTACAGCCACTTCAGCGGAGAAGGCAACTTGTGCACTGGAAATGAACTCAGAATTCGAGAACCTTCCGTCGAAGGACACCCAGTTCCCCTCGGCGATGGCGTCCCTGTCTATACGTCATCCGAAATTGGTCTGTAGCCATACCACGCAGCAATCTTCTTCCGGATGATGTTTCTGTTGCGTGAAGATCGACTGTTGGATGCAGACATGGTGCCTAGATTGCTGGCATGGGATTTGTTCGGCGAATTTTGCACGATCGGCGAGTAGCCGGCTGTGGGAAATTCGCCAGCAGAAGGTACGAGTTGTGCTCAAGAACCGTCTCAAATGATCAACTGATATTCTATAAACTGTCGATCTTTCCCACCTCATGGAAGTCGGCCAAAACTACTGGAACCGACGCTAGAATGAAGGCGGAAGAGGTTTCCCTGCAGCATCTCAGATGACCGAAGATAGACAGGTTCCCCGTCTTTGCCGCTCCACCTCCACTCCTGCGGCGCTGCTCTCCGTTGCGGTGGACTGCATGGGCGCCGAGACGGGAACCAGTCTAAACCAAAGGGACCTTTTAGTGTACTTTACGAATCGCTATAAAACTGCTTTGTTTGGTCGGCGTAGGATTCCTCCTGGTTTGGTTTTTCTTTAATCGATCATTTTCTTCTGCATTCAGAAAGGAGATGCCCATATCACGTCCCTCTTTGACAATAATTACACGGCATATCGGTATTGATGCGCACTCATACCATGACGCACTTACCCAATCACAGCTTCTCATCGGTGGTACAAAAACGTCCGCGCTGTTCATGCCATCCGGTGTAGACGATAGTACCTCGAACCCAGGGGCGTTGAACTATAAAAGTGCGGAGAAGACGAATCAGAATTCGATTCCGATGCGGTTTTCTTCATTTTGACAGCGGTAATGTGATCCGTTTAGTGAAATTGATTGAGTTTCGTTCCTACTTCACAGTCTCTCGTCTGAGGTCAGAGTATAATGACTATGGAGTAGACCCGAGACAACATTCAAAGAAATTTATTGAAAATCCATCGGCAGAAGGAACGGGGAAGATGGCAATCTCGCCCCATGGACTCAAGCCTCCCTAGGAACGAGCTTGTAATTGGATTCCCTTGTCGTATTTCCGAAAGTTCTTTTGTAACTCTTTTCCTGGCCAGGAATCTCGACGACAAGCATCGTCATAATCTCGCGAGAAGCCCTCTAGTGGCGAGACTGCACAGCAGCAGACAGTCGTCGCCTCTGCCAGGGCTGCAGCTATGCCCACTTGACGATTCCGTCAGTGTAGTTCGTCAGCCAATTTCAGTCGGTAAACGTTTATAGGGAAAAATTGGGTTGTTTTACGTATAATCCAATATTTCCACTTGCATCTTGCAGATCTCAGAGTTCCCGAGAGATGATGACAAAGTCTCTAAACTTCTTACAGCAGTCGCCGTCTTCGATTAATGAATCTTTCTCTGAGAAAAAATCAATGGTTTTATTTTGTAATCTTGAATGTTTTTATTGAGAGATCTACTATAATCATGAACGAAATTGGCATCTTTGAGATTGCTACACAATCTGCGTCTTGAGAGTGGGATGTCAGTCTCAACAAGGCGTCAGATAATTCCGATTTGTTGATGCGAACTTTTCTCGTTCTCACGAGATCTTGTGAGAGTTTCCTCCCACACGTTGGCTCTCTGTCGATTGTCAAGGCGTAAGCCGTAAGGAAATAGGGAGGTTTAGAAATCAAAACGATAAACGTAAACGTTAACGACAACGTTATTTTTGTACCGAAAATGCAATATAAAATCTTGTTAATATGTACCGGGAATATGTAGCCTAGTATCAAAAATAACGTCGTCGTAAAGTTTACGTTTATCGTTCGATTTCTAAACCTCCCTATTGAGAGCCTTTGAACTTGCGCGAGAAAACCCTCGCGTTGAGGACCGTAGCCTACGGAGGCCTCCCTTAATATGGGTAAACCCCGGTCAACCAACATTTCCTCCTCCGAAAGCATCCAAGCATCCATCAGCTTGATAACGTTAAAACAACCTTCTTTCGGCCCTTTGTCAGGGTATCACCTTATATATACATCAACATCTCGTAATCTCTCAGCGGAGCTTGCCAGTGGTGAAAATTCCATGCGTGACTCATTTCACGCGGGTCGCCATGGCGCCGCACAACACAGCAATGATCGCGATCTTTTCATTGAGACGAACGAGAAATGTTCATCGAAATGGCTTCCCTCCGGCAAAGTACGGGAATAGAAAGGTAGAGGGATTGTTTAATAACGTCTTTTGATTTAGAAGGACACTGGTTCGGAAGTTATCGCGTTGTGTTGACATGACACTGTAGCTATGGGCGGTTACATACGCAAAAAATCGTTATAAAATAAAAGACATTGTAAGTCATGATCTGTAGTGGTAGCTGAGCAAGACGTTGGGTGGCGCTGCAGTCGTCATATCATCGCCGACTGCAGCGCCGCCCGACGTCTTTCTCAGCAACTACTTGAGATCATTCTGACGACTATAGCGCCGCCCAACGTCTTTCTCAGCTCAGCTACGACTCGAGATCACATCACAACGACTGGAGATCTTGATTCACAACGCCGTCTTTGCGGCTATGATGGTCCTTGTCATGTTGGCATATCTACACAATAAGCAAGTTTGTTGACAAGACGACGCAGTCGCACGGCTGTGTCCTCATTCCCAAGTAGATTCTAGTCATATTTTTTCCCTTTTAAAGATACACACTGAATGAGCTACAACTACCAGAGACAAATGGAAGAATCATATAAGTAGTGGCCTCATCTCTCCTGAACCTGAGTCATTCAAGAGTAACTTCAGTTCAAGATACGCCATGCCTCACTTATCACCTCTTCACACTGTAAACTCTCTTCCCAAGCGAGAATCTCAAGGAGTCGTGTATGATTTAAAAATCGATGTTTTCAAGCTTTTCTTTCGTCCTGACTCAATATTGCCTTGCAGACGTCGGTACCAAACTCTCAACGCATTGACGCTGTGTAAACCGATCGAGTTATGAAGTTACTTACGACTCTGTGATGATTACTTTATTTCTCATATTGCTTGTATAAGGCACTCTGCCACTTCGACAAACTAACAACCGTTTCGTTGCCGACAATTACGTTATAAGTATGAGAGGCAAGGAAAACATGGCCTCTTGAGAAATGAAATAGATGGGCGAATACCCCAAAGATAGCACCGCAAATGACGAATTCTTTTCTCAACATAGACCTATCACATTGCACGTTTTAATCAGGGTTTTAAGCAATGCGAGACGGCTATGTAACGTTAAGAATATCTCTTCGTCAATGTTGCTCTGTGACAGCAAACGTCAAAGGGAAGTGTTGGAACGTAAATAGCCGAGCGGATATCTATATTTGGTCTGGAGAAAAAAATCCATCGTCGCTGAGGCTGGCAATCTTTTTTGCCATATACAGGATTGAGAAACGCCACGAAAAGTGATGTGTGGGTTTTTCGCGTATTTGACCAAATGTAATTTGACGAGACCTTTTTCAAATACATACATGTACGTTAAAGTGTTTTCCTTGCTTTGAAGTGACTTGTCTAAAAGGATGCGACACTTTCTTAGCAATGGACTCAAACTTGAATTCAGTAACCAACCCTAACTCATTGCCAAAAAGTCCGCCATTTAGAAAGGTTAGTAGGTTTATCGCGGGTAAAAACCTATGAATTTTATCATCCTAACCTGCCCCTTAGGTCAGTGGTGCACGGAGATGGCCTAAAAATACTCCTTTGGTTTTTGGTTGATAGTTCCCTGAAGGAAGGTCGATAACGAGTACTTGATGACATCAAGATCATGGCAGCCAAAACGCGGACAACTTTGTTGCTCTTAAAGGTATAGTTCAAAGGCGCCAATTTTCATTTCAACATTGAGGAAATGGTCAGAAGGCGAAGTTGTGAAAGTTTGGTTTGTTTCGTATCACTGGTGTTAGATTTATAGGGGCTTTTATCCCTCAAAATGCCACCCTCTTTTGAAACGAAATTATTTAACGTTGCTTAGCATTTCACAAATTGGAGTTGTGATGACGTCATCTCGACCCCTTCCCCTTGACAACCGAACGTAAACACTGGACGAACAAGTCATGTCGGCGCGGTGTGGACTGTTTCAGCAGCTGTTTTTACCTACAGGCACGGCAAAAATGTATTTTAAACCATTGTCAGCATTTGAGGAACTTACAGAAGGGAACTGCGACCCACAGTTTCCTGGAGGATGATGGAGTAAGTTTTAAATGGGTCGGAACGGCACGCCCGATGCACGGCTTTCAACTCGCCGACGACGCGACGTGTGTGTGTAGTAGTGCATGACGTGCATTAGGCCTGTGCATGGTTCGTTGAGATTCGGAAATATACGGTACTATCACAGCTCCAAAATTCACTTTTGCTGCGTCGACATTTGCCATTGAACAGGCCAGGCTATCGTCCGAATCACTAAGAAAATGTCAGTAGCTGTAAACTGACTTAACTCACTGGAAGCACTCGATTCTTCGTTGTTTTCTTCATCGTTTATCTCGGACATTTTCTTCGCATTCCGCCATGTTTTGTGTCAGCACGCGGGTGGCAGGGGGTCGAGATGACGTCATCAATTATGACGTCATGGCTCTGGCGAAAATAATTTCGTTTTTTGCAAAATCGATTTTTAAACCCTTAATAACAAAATCCCAGCGGTTGGATTTTCTTACAACCCAAACAGAAATTATTTTCTGGCCATATTTAAGCCATGTGTAAACGATTGGAGCCTTTTGAACCATACCTTTAAACAACGCTTGACGCAACTGGCGATCGTTACGTCGTTGACATACATGAAGCCATCATTTGTGTTGAAGAGATTCATACATCTTCCTCTTCCTGATCAATGTAAACGAGCTTGGTTCTCCTGATCCACCAGATTAGAGAGCTTTCCTTTCACTCACGGATCTCCTCACAACTATTGATATTACCATTAGTGTATTGTGGCTTTTACGGAATTACCTTTCGTCGTCCGGCTACGCAGACGATAACTGGCTGATAGGGAGGGAGATCACGTGCTGCTGTTGTAGCTTGTAGGAACACAAAATTGTCTCCATTCATCGCCAGCCTACATCTACCGTAGGGCGGCGCTGCATCGTAAAGATGATCTGGATTCACAGACTACAGCGCCACCCAACGTCTTTCTCGGCTACGACTCGACAGATCACATCACAAGGTCTCGAGATCATGACTTACAGCGTCTTTTTTGCGGATATAACCGCCCATATGACCAGCAACTGCTCTTATTGCCGTGACACCTTTTTCTCTGCGTCTTGTCACGTGATTTAGATCGCTGTTGCCCCTTGGGAATAATTTCACCGCTGTCGTTGCGAGATATCAGCATCTTTTAGGCTGATTGATGACGTCATCCCATGGGTCTGCTTTGCAACAACGTCTTTTTGGGGCCGATTATTGCAACAAAAAAGTCAAGTTATTCGCTTTCCAGTAGAGCTGAAGCGTGCAGCAGGCAGGTATCTCAACAAACTTTATTAGCTGAGCTCGTTGAAGCTGACAACATTGAGCCTAACGCTTTTCAATTACTGAATGCTTGAGTTTTTGCTCAGTTGTGCTTAAAAACGGCGTTCGTGAAAAAAAAACAGTCTGAATCTCCACCACCAGGGGGCCGGGTAATGAAATGGTCCCTGGATTAATCGAGAAGAAAACTGCTCATTTATCAGAGTGAGGCGTGGTGCTTTTAATTATCCAGACGTACAACAAACTGTTCTAGGTACGTGTACACTGTTAATTGTACGTCATCGTTAATTACTCGATCATTTCGTGATTAAACGCCATTGCAGAATTCATCGGAAACTGCAGACGTCGAATCGATTCTGTCTTTGCCCACGCATGGCCCCTCATATGAAACCTTATTCGATACACAATGGGAAAAATCGACCGGAATGTTGAAAAAAGCTGGACAGCTCCGATTTCCCGTCTGAAGGGTAATTAGTTGGCCAACGGCTCGTGTTCTTTTTATATCCCTCCACATCCATTTTACGACATTGGAATGTGTTCGGTCGATTACCGTTATCGTATTATCATTATTCTGGCTCCTTTGAGCCGGAAATTGCCGAGGATCTCCGAGGATGAACGAAGACAATCCGCATCTCGTCACGTTTTTCGTGTCGGGGGTGTTTCCCAATCTCTTACGCAGAGGTCAGACGGTTTCACCTTAGTGAGTGGAGCATCGTATATGCGAATGACACGGCACTGCGGAGGAGTTTGGGTGTTTCCGTGTATAGCAGAGGGTGAGACGGTCGTGATGACCCCCTGGCACCTCACACATTCAAATCAGCAAGAGATGCAGCTCATTAGCGACGCAACGGACACCATCTAGGTCCGAATATTGGCTAACACGTTTGCGAGAACGGCGGCGAATCTGCCCATAAAACGTCAAGCAAACATTTAGGCGTTCGGAAACAACAGATGGCCGTCTCGGTGGAAAGTGATCCGCGAGGTGGATAAAAACCTCCGCTAAGTGGTTCGGCTGACAGGATTGGAGATTACCGTGATAAGAGTTGGCGAGAAAAGGACAGAAAAGTTAATGGTGAAATGCACAGGCGCTTGGTTTGACACCAACAATTCTTTCATACGTCAGTTTTTCATGCAGCCACAAGTCATCATGTAACTCGCGTTGAATAAGGTGGCATATTGCTAATGATAATGCCATGTCCTTGTCATAACACGGGCTAAAATGTGCGATTTGTCGACAAGTAAATTTTTGCATTTGAAGGAGTGCCTGCAGACCAGAAATGGCCCCACTTCACAATAGCATTTCTTATGCATTAATAATAGCATTCGTTGAAATGAGGAAATACCGCCTATTCCGTTGGTATTAAGGATGAAGGAGCCGTGTGGAGTATTTCTCACTCCTCCTTGGAGTGCCATACTATCGTCTGCATAAGTGTTACGGCAGTTCTCATAAGAAATTGATTTTCTCTTGATACTAAGTAACGAGCATTTCATTCATTTCCTCTGTTTATACAATCACAGAGTCGATTAAAGTTATTACGACCCCGGAGGCTGGGGCTTAGATTTCAATGCAGCAACACCAGCAGTTGGTAAGAAGGCATGAAGGAACAATAAGGGCGGCTTTCCATGCAGCGTTTCCGTGCTCGGAAGTGCTCGAAAGCATTTTTTCTTCTGCGGCGTTCGTCATGGCGCGGAAAAAAACAATGCTTTCGAGCGTTTCCCCGCACGGAAACGCTCCAATGGAAAGCAGCCCTAACACTGCGCAGCATCTTTGTGCTCAAGATTCTACTTCGCTATTTGCAAGTCCTGCTACCATCCTGAGATAATCAGTGGTTCTAACCTCCTGCTCATTTCGTCACCGTACACAAACATCCTGAGGTCATCACGTTTCTCAGCCTCGCTTCCTGAGCAAGACTACTTTTCGTTACCAAAAAAGGATCTGCTGGAAGGGTTTTGTACATGTAGCATTAAACATGAACGTGAATGTAGCCGAGTTGAATAGACCACGGAGAACTTTCTAAACATACATTCATTGTTGTTCTGTCGCTGTAAATGTCAAGTCCGACATCCATAAAAAGATTCTGTCGCCCACAAAACAAGGGCTAAAAGGAGGTTGGGGAGATTTCATTGCCTTTGTGGCACTTGTATCAGGTCGGGCCTGGTAGACCTCTCGCAATGTTGGTGTATCATCGTTGAAGATCGATATGTATTTCGTGGAAACCCCTTGACCATCTTGTGCGCACCTGTTGGACTCACCCGGCCCATGTTACTTGTAAACGGTAGGCCTACAGAGAGAATTGGGTTCCAAGCAGCAAGACAGAGCAAAGCTGCACAATGCTGTTGTTTCTATGCAGAGAAATCACTGATGAACGAACTGCCTGAAAGCTCACCTAAAAACTGCGGATTACTTTTGGCGATTTTGTGGGATCACGTTACCACAGGCACTACAATCTCGATATCCGAAATAAATGCCGAAAAATCCCCCTATTCTACATTCCCTCGCCACCGAATAAACCTTTGTCAAGCCATCCACGCACCTGTAGATCTTTTTATATCCCCCGCCCATTTTTATCCAATCAGAGGCGTCAATTCCTGCCTCACCGGGATAGCTATTGCTGGGGAACCAATCACGACGTTTCTTTGTCGGATCTCCTCATTTACTTGTCGCTAAATGAGGTGTAATAGCAACCCGATAACCAATCAAATCATCCGATATTCCTCAGCCATTTAGCCACCAATCGAATACATGCAACGATTCTCGAAAATCCATTAACAACCCAATTAATTATCGACTACTGATCCGTTTGTCCTGGTTCATGTGGGAGTGTAACGAAATTGACATTCTTGACGTGCCCGGTTTTCCGTGTTGTGATATTGAGTCAACATTGAAGTACCAGCTTGAGTGACAGCTGGGTTCGTCTCCAAACACATCGTAATCTGTTGGCTGATTGGATCAATTAATGTCAGCTTCGGGGCTGGTGACTTTGGCAAGGATGCTCTGCCTTGCCGCAGCGCCAGGTACGGACCGATGCAATCAGATTGTAATCCTTCAGCTGATGCGATGAATTAGTCCTGGAATGAGACTGGGGGACCCGCAATCCAAGCACGTCAGTGTGACGAATCGTGGATTTACACCCGCTCCAAGCCCGGTGTAATGTTTCTGAATGTTCCCCATCTGTGAGTGTGCCCCTAGTGACGTAACAACCTGCGACTTGACAGTAGGGGACACATAGAGAAACGTGTATCTGCCAGCCCTTTTTCCAAATGATAAGAGAAACACTGGTATATGGGAGCACTGGGAAATGTTACACGTCAGTCGTGACAGTACTGTTCATTTGTGGTTCCACATTTCAACAACAGTAAAATCACACCCGATCGCATTTATCAATCTCCGATTTCTGTCTGCCGTTTGCGGTTGTGGTTGGCGTTAAAGAGGCGACATCTCTGTATCCGACACCCTAATCAAGTTACTATTGACAGTCCCAATGGCACTCATGGGGGATATGGTGATGCTAGTCTCATGGAACGAGATCATTTTGTAAGTCTATCAACGACGATCAAAGCTCGGCAATTGGAGATATCTGGTTTTCGCTTGGGTGACGTCTGGTCTTGCTCATGCGCAGTGCTTCATTGTGCGTGTCATCTGATCTGCCTGGAGGTTAACGGCTTTATTTACAACAATGTCAGCGTCTGGTTACAGGTGAAGAAAATACCGTTTCCTTCCCACTTTGTCGCCGAAACAGGTTCTGGATCGAGGGACCTCAAAGGATTCAATTTTCTGAGGTTTCCACATTACCATTTTTGACGGTGTGCTGGTTAACTTTAAGAAGAAGATCAGACATTGTACCCAAACTTCAGCGAACTTGAAGAACTTGGATTGCCCTGCCTTTTCGGACAAGCCATGGGGTAGATTTTATGTCTTGTCACTTGTCACTTCAGTGTTCCACATTGAGTTTACATAATCGATCATACCGGTGTGTTCGTATGTCGTATATATACTACCTCGAACGATCCGCAGACAAATTGAATAAAATATCACCTAACTGCAGCTGGCTGTCATCATGGAATACCTATAACTGCTGTACACTGACTCAGTGTCGTGTACACCACTGAAGTTCTCCGTCATCGGATTGGAATTCGTGAGTTCCTGCACCAATGATTTCATTCCAGTCGACTGGTTCCACGTCGATGGTGGTTCTACACGCGATGTGGAGGAGTAAGGAGTAACCAAGGTGATAGCACTTCAAATCTAATGAAGGGATCGAATCTTCTTTGACGAGTTTTCTCATGATGTATGGATAGGGTGCTCAAAGAGTCGGGGATGTTGGAAATGACACGAAAGTTTGTTTGACAATAATAAACGTCCTGCTCTATCTAAGAGACATTTCCTTGATCATTTATTGAACATAATCTGGTGTCAACGCGGACCCCCCCCCCGGAATCAAAGCCCTGATCCCCTGTTTGTAGTTTTTGAATTACATGTATTTGGCAAAATGTAAGTACAGTCGATGTACAGGACGTGTACAGAAAATCTAATTGTGGACCAAGCCCTATAGTTCTTCGCACGGCTACAGATGGCGCAGCCATTAAGCGACGTCGCTTTCGCGCCTCCAACAATGTGTGCCAATACAGAAATGACCGAAGAGTCAATGCATGCAGCGCAACTGTCGTCGGGCTACTTAACTACAATGTAGTAGTGTGACCTCTCGCCGGGATTTTCGTACACACGGGTCTGGAAAAACACGGGTATTTTCAAAAAGTGTAACCTTAGCATGTAATTCTGCCCAACGTCAGAAGACATCAAATTGGGAAGAAAAAATGTGGATTCATGCTCTGTCGATGAAGATGAAGATGCAAAAATAATTGTTCATTTGTCACAATACAAACCAAGAACGTTATGTCTTACAGTGGACATAAGAGTGGGATTGAAATCTAATACAACGTGGAAGGTTAATGCCCGTTCCACGAGTGGTTCGCCCTCACAAGAGAACGGGTTGCATGTTTAGGGTTCATGCTTAAAACGTCCCCTCCACCATTTTTTAATCTTTTAATCAATTTGATTTCAGTTTTGATATCGGATACAGGATCATGCATCTTGACTACCAAGGGTTGTGACATCGCTCCGCCCTCCGACTACGCTCGTCTCATCTCATGTCCAGAAGCCCTTTTTATAATTCCTTATGGCAGGTTCTTGAAGACCTAATACTAATACTACCCCTACCCATATGAGCAGAAACTGAAAAATCAGTGTCGACAGAAAAACGCGTCACTCCAGTAAAAAATGGTCAAACAAGGCACATTTATATGTCTGTGGAGCATATGGATGCATCTAGATGATCTAAAAGTGGCACAGCAGGAGGTACCAGATAAAGTTGGCTCAGGCGAGAACATGGAGCTCGTGCGACATGGCTTTTGTATTGAAGACTTCCATTCCTCGGACTTCTCTAATGGTACACGCGGTTGGCACGTCCTTTCATGAGGTAGGAGCACTTGCTCCGACAGCAATACGTGTTGGGACGACTGAAGAGCGTCCCAATACAGACCACGTCATTTGATTGAAGCCGCCATCTTGTGTCAAACGTCCGAATCGTTTGTCCCCCGGAATGTGATGATGGTCCCCAGTCCTGATTGACGGACGGAGATCGTCTTTCTGAGATTCAGAGCACGCGACACCTGCCTCGCGACAATATCGGATGGAAAGTGCATTTGGTCAATATTGGGCCCTTGATTGATCAGTCATCCAGTGCCTACTCCAGTGTGTGCCGTCGGTGATGGTACTCCGAGGCGTCAGATCATGTGTTAGAGAGCCTGATGTGACCCGATCCCTTGGTATTGGCTGCCATATAGGATTCTCTCCCGTGATCGATTGCCGGACAACTGGCTGGACGCTGACGTGTGCGTTATTGATGAAGAAAAACTATTGCAGGAATGTTGCACAATGTCGGGATATAAAACCCGTCATACTCATTTCTCAGCAACAAACTCGCATTACAGAAACCAGTATGGTCCCCAGTAGCATACACTGTCTTACAAACATCTTGGCAGCCATCTTGGGATTCTGGCCGCCATCTTTGTTCCGTCCTCGAATCAGCGGCCATCTTGGGATCATGCCCGCCATCTTTGTTACCATCTACGAATCGGCGGCCAATTTGAGTTCTTTCATGAGCAAGACAAGTTGCCAAAGTACACGTCCTAAAAGTTGCCTGAGCCAGTCGGTCTGGTACATGTATTTTGGTCCAAAACTCAGAGATGCCGTTTCGTACAGGCACGTGTGCTGCATCCAATATTGCCCTTATCAAAGCAACGCAGAAAATCAAAATAAAAAGTGATATTCATCATTTGATTAAATCACGATATTGCGGTTTCACTTGATAGTATTAACTGAAACTGTAATCCGCTTGATTCGTGTTTTGATTAGTGCTGGGGGCGGCTGTGCGTGTAGAACAGATAAACACCACAGATTCTGATCTGTAAGCTTTAATCAAAGCGCTGCTCACCGGAGAGGCTGATTGGGCATTCCATGTCACGTGACGGTTGAGAAGGGTTTGATTGGCTGTTGAAGCGTTGTCACGTGATCTCAAATGGCGCGAATCTCTGCCTGAACCAAAACATGGGCGTTTCAATGTCTGCCAAGCGGGTGTCTGGGGAGCGATTCAGGGAAAATTGGCGAGCTGATGAAGGTCATTTGGTATCCCTATCGTACTTGCTCGGTCATGAAGATTCCGACACAAGCAGTGTGCCGTATTCATGGCATTCGTCGCCAACTCCTTCACGAATTCCCGACTCTCCCGCCGAGTTAAATGCGAATCAGTTATTTCTGTCTCGCATGCTGATTAGTCGAATGATGTATGTCCAGGGGCATCTTACTCGCTATTGATTCTCGAATAAAGCGTCGGCAGTTTTGCATTGACTTAAAAGAATCTTTCTATCTCATCAACCCATTGTTTGCCAGCCGGGAAACGGATTTTGTCGGAGAGAAGCCAGGTTCCTTCCGATGTACTTGGCTCAGAGCATGCATAAAATTGTCCTCATTATCCTTATTTCATGTTTTCATATTTGAAGAACCTCTCAAAAGACGCCGAGCGATTAACGTCACGATTGTTCAGCGCCGTACAATTTGCTTCATTTGTTTTCTAATACTCAACATTTGTTGACACAATCAGACCGCCATTAAGACAAAACGCGTCGACACTAGGAATCGATGGGAAAAGAAAGATTCGTATTCCACCTTGATGTTGTAGAAAAGAAATGACGAATGTTTCTCGAAGGCAGAGCAAGCTCGGATTAACGTGTACTGCTCTTTTAATTAATTTACCTGGGAGAAGAAATTTGCTTTCGGAAATGGCATCTTACTGGATGCTGTAAGCTGCCACTGTATCGCGGGAAATCTTGTCGTAGATGGGTCCCCGATGATTGATCGTATTGCCAAGGCGGCCATGTTTTAAATGATTTTAACTTCACATTTTGACATTTAGAGCAGTAGGAACGTTGTAGAAGAAGGTTTATTTCATTTCCTATAAGTGCTGAAATCAACAAAATGAATATGCTATCTCTAAGGTTGATAAGAGTTGGAATCTTATTTTGCGCGTCCTGTTAACATGAAGGACGATCCGCCTTCACTACAGTATGCCGCCACCAAGAGATATTTCCACCAATGGGCACCACCAGTAACTCCATATTGAGCTGGCGAACGGGGAGTCCTTTCTCAATTCGCAACCGATCCCCCCAGGATCCAAGACTACATCATCCCCCAGGATCCATGCCATCATCACCAAGGATCAATGGCCACGTCATCCCATCCTGAGAACATCAGGCGTTCTTAGTGCTCGCTACCTTCGTCGCCGCACACTGTCTGCGGTGACGAAGGGAGCGAGCAGTAAGAACGCCTGATATTCTCAGGATGCGTCACCCCCCCCCCCTCCCCCAGGATTCATTGCCGCGTCATACCTCTCCCCAGGATTCATGGCCACGTCATACCCTCGAGATGTGGGTCTGCACCTCTGTCTTGCCCGTCCTCACCTGTTAATCTGACGTCTCCTAGTTTTCCTTTCCAGTTTAATTTGCCGTTAAGCCCGGGAGCATGATGTTACGATGTGTTTAGCCGGGAGTCGTAGTAAAGTTACAAAGCGCTATCCGATAGTTTGATGTCGATTTTAGTTAAGTTGCTTTGTTATTTTCGAGAACAAGAGAACTGTATAACTTGCTAGGCTGATTATATATGATATCCGTAAGCTTATTTTGGCTTGCAAGGATGGTTAAAGGATTAACGTGTTTGTATATAAAACTAAAGAAAGTCGCAACATGATCTGCTGACTATGATTAGTGTCCTTTTCCGCCCCCTCCCCCACACACAATTTGACGTTAACTCGCCAATCATGGAACTATCAAAGTTCCAGATATCGATGAAGCTTGAGCAATGCCCTGGGGACGAGGTTCTCCAACAGCAGCGCCACACATGCACACTCCAGGCCATGCACGTGACCTGTGCGCATGCACTATTCACGACGTGGGGGTGTGCACAGCAAGGCAGAATTTCCATTCTGTGACGTCAGCATAGGTACAGCAAATGAAATTTAAATGTATCTCACTTCCCATTGTGGTGAGATGACTTGCCCTACCATCGTTTGACAAGAAGGATACCGCTTTAACACTTGAATATCAAATGTGCGGTTCTCTACACAATGCATTGGTCGAGTGTATGTCATGAGTGGCGCGGCTCGATACTTAACTACAATAGGCAATAACGTTCAACATATTCTGTCAGCAAAATAGTCTCTGTTACATCCTTCAGTTTGCACACAAGGGTCCTCAACGGGTGAAGCAGTGATGAATTCTGCTAGAAGAGTTGTAACCCAATCATTTGAAGAGAAAAAAAGGCAAATTTGAATACAGTCGTTCTAAAAGTCGAGATTTTTTGGTGAAGTGGTAGATTTGAATGTAGTACATGTACCGGTACAATAATGTTGGGTGTACATGTGCATGTACATCAAAGAACAAGCGGCTGGCGTGATCTCACGAGGTCGCGAATCCCCTATCACGTTACCGACGACATTCTCTGCTGTTTACGTGGAAATTGCAAAAAAGTAACCACAGCCCTTCAGCTTTTGACTTTGAGTTTTTTTCAGTTGTCTCAAACTGGTTGCAGCGGTGATGACGTCATACCACGGACTCCCACCCGACAATAGGAGCAGTCAGCCGCGCATATTGCTAACAGATGGCAGCACAGTCTTAGCGGACCAAATGTACAGGGAATCTATTATGATCGCTGCTCGATCGATAATGACTGGGTCCGCTAGATGCATTGAATTGGGCTCTAGTGACACCTAGTGGTCAACTCGCTGACAGCTCCTATTCTTTGTGAATAGATGAACATTTCGGTAAAATAGCTGTCACTTTTTCTACTTTCAGGTCACTACCTCTGGTGCTTTCAAATCTGATAACCACCGTCCGAGATTCAAATGCACAAAATGTCAACCTGGATACGAGGTTGTGAAATACTGCACAGAGATTCAAGACACCGTCTGCCAAAAATGTCCGCCTGGCAAGTTTTCGCCGCGAGCCAGTAGGTGGCATCATTGTCGAGATTGTAGATTATGTAACAATGATGAATACCTCACTGCGCCCTGCACTGCTGCAGCGAATGCCGTTTGCTCCCCCTGCGATGCTCCTCCACCGTCAACAACCAGCGAGGTTGTGGGGGAATACCTGTCCAGCTGCAAGATAAAACACCGCCATGGAGTCAACTTCAAGAAGAAACGCCCCAAGTTAAAGAGGAGCAATCCAGCGCTGGAAGGGGTCGCCCCGACGGCGGAACCGGGGAAAGAAAAACAAGAGGATGGACCCCAGTATAGGGTTGTCGACCCTGTTCCCCCAGAACAGAAGGGTAAGTTTAGGGCCTGTTCTTGACCTCGTCCTTTCGCGTCCCCCTTCCTCGAATCTCTTGGTACGATCCAAGCTGCAGTTTGAAAAAAAATCATCTTGTCTACGTCCGTCTTTCCCGGATACTACCTCTCTCACCAGCATTGAGATTCACAACATTAAAGCACGTTCGTTTGGAGGCTGAGAAAGAGGGAAGCAGACAAAGCTACTACGATTATGAGTTTGCATCCGGGAGTCTGCCGGTGATGCTCGTCTGCAGACAAGCTTGAAAGGGCAGACCACTTTTTTATCCGCGTAAACATGGTAAAGGATAAAAACTAGGCAGAGAGGTCTTTTGTTGGGTCTCGGAACTCTATCGCTTTGATGTCCAGATATAAAGGGTGGGTTACAGGGTCAAGGTCAGCAATCGGCTCTGAAACCATCCTGAAATATCCGGGTCAAATACAAAAGCAGGTAGTCCGATGGCGAAGTGACCGGAGGCCTTGGTACTTCAAAATAACCCCTCCCCATCCTCCCACAACAGGGGTTTTTGAGGTATACCTCTCTCCTCTTCATCCACTCACAGAATGTCAGCAGGGCTTCGTGTGCGAGTGTATGAAAAGGAGCGAAACCAAAGCCCTGCCATGGGAGGATGGACCCTCCGAGGCTGAGGTATCAAGAGGTTCTTGCCACGACAAAGACACCATGAAAGACGTTTCTCAGCGACCACCAATTCTACCACCACTAATGCCATGTACCAGTTGACCCTAACCGGTCGGTCTGGTCTTATTTCGGTCTCTCCAGCAATAGGAGATTCTCCATCGATACTAATTTCATGATTGATGGCTCGATTAAGCAGGCGAGAGTGGAAATATTGGCGGTGGTTGACCGACACTGCCAGCTCCATCGATCCCTGAGAGCTTGTCGAGAGCGATACGAACCTGAAAATGGCATCTGTCGTCCAGTTTTCATCACCTAGATCTTCGGTAGCGTTGAATACCAGGCTTGCATCTCCTGGTACAGCCTACTGGATCGAGTCGCGGAATAATCCCACTNGACCTCGTCCTTTCGCGTCCCCCTTCCTCGAATCTCTTGGTACGATCCAAGCTGCAGTTTGAAAAAAAATCATCTTGTCTACGTCCGTCTTTCTACTACCTCTCTCACCAGCATTGAGATTCACAACATTAAAGCACGTTCGTTTGGAGGCTGAGAAAGAGGGAAGCAGACAAAGCTACTACGATTAAGAGTTTGCATCCGGGAGTCTGCCGGTGATGCTCGTCTCCAGACAAGCTTGAAAGGGCAGACCACTTTTTTATCCGCGTAAAGGATAAAAACTAGGCAGAGAGGTCTTTTGTTGGACCTCGGAATTCTATCGCTTTGATGTCCATATAAAGGGTGGGTTACAGGGTCAAGGTCAGCAATCGGCTCTGCCCCATCCTGAAATATCCGGGTCAAATACAAAAGTTATTAGTCCGATGGCGAAATGAACCGGAGCCTTGATACTTCAAAATGGCCCTCCCCATACTCCCACAACAGGGGTTTTTGAGGTATACCTCTGTCATCTTCATCCACTCACAGAATGTCAGCAGGGCTTCGTGTGCGAGTGTATGAAAAGGAGCGAAACCAAAGCCCTGCCATGGGAGGATGGACCCTCCGAGGCTGAGGTATCAAGAGGTTCTTGCCACGACAAAGACACCATGAAAGACGTTTCTCAGCGACCACCAATTCTACCACCACTAATGCCATGTACCAGTTGACCCTAACCGGTCGGTCTGGTCTTATTTCGGTCTCTCCAGCAATAGGAGATTCTCCATCGATACTAATTTCATGATTGATGGCTCGATTAAGCAGGCGAGAGTGGAAATATTGGCGGTGGTTGACCGACACTGCCAGCTCCATCGATCCCTGAGAGCTTGTCGAGAGCGATACGAACCTGAAAATGGCATCTGTCGTCCAGTTTTCATCACCTAGATCTTCGGTAGCGTTGAATACCAGGCTTGCATCTCCTGGTACAGCCTACTGGATCGAGTCGCGGAATAATCCCACTTCTTCCCCTCGACTGCCCGCATCATGACTTTCATTACAGGCTAGCATGTGACGGTTTTACAAATCGTGCTGCCTAATCAGTGAACGCCTTTCCGAATCAGAAGACGAGTTCCATCAGTGGCTGTGCAATTTTCTGGCCATCTCGGTTTCCGAAATTGCACCCTCGGAGCCAATCAATGGATTGAAACAATCGAGTGGTCTCCCGTCTATAATTTCGTTCCGTCCATGGTCGGTCGAGGGTTGGAGGAAATGAAGGGAATCATTGCAATCACGCGATGGACATGGCGAAGGACAGGCGATTCGTCCAGCCATACCCGCTGTGCGAGGTCATGATAGAGCTGGTCAAGGGGATGATGAGTTTCTGCCGTGATCATTGAGATCAAGGGGGTTTGGACCATCTGCCACGAAGAATGAGCTGGTTGAGGCGTCAGGTTGGGGCTCAGTTCTGGTATGACGCCCAGGGATGAATCTCAAAGGTAGATTCGCCAGAAGTGACGGATAGCCCGCCTGGACTCAAACTGAGAAGCAGTGGTTCGTTTCAGACAAAACTTCGTATCCAGAACTTGAGCAAAAAACCTGTTGCATGGAATACCAAGAAGAGAGAAGTGTTATCAAAACACTGTTACCTGCAGTGATGGCTTCGTATTACTCACAGGTTTACGGTCCGAGATGAAAAGTGGTTTTCAATGTCTTGGCTCTTGCTTGCCTTGTATTTGAGGAGTAGAAGAGCTGTCTTGGGCCTTTTCTATGCAAGATAGGTGGGAGAGTGGAGTCGAAGTGAGATTAGGCTCGAAGTCTGTCGATGAAAGTGACTTACTGTGCACCCAAAGACAGCTTCAAGATCGAAGCCCCCAGCCACTGAACCGAGCTGACTGCTCGTGTCAAGAACAGGTGTGTTTCTGGTTGGAGTTTACCTCATCACAGGGAAGTCGATGGTCTTCAACTCTTCACAGCGTCGTACCTCTTAATCCAGCTGAGTCTTTTGCATGACGCCTATCAGAAATAATGCAGAAAATACTCTAAAACCAAGACTCGTTGATTCAAATTGCAAGCACTGTTTTTTTGCAAGAACTCATTTGCGCCCCCGACTTTGCCGTCGGAGAAATTCAATCAATATGTTCTGGATTTGAAACCAGAACTTTTCGAAGAATAGATCGGTCGGCCACACTGCCTGGCCGTTGATCCAGAACCTTTCCAAGACCATATCAGTCAGCCACAGCGCCTGGCCGTTGATCCAGAACCTTTCCAAGACCAGATCAGTCGGCCACAGCGCCTGGCCGTTGATCCAGAACCTTTCCAAGACCATATCAGTCAGCCACAGCGCCTGGCCATTGATCCAGAACCTTTCCAAGACCAGATCAGTCGGCCACAGCGCCTGGCCGTTGATCCAGAACCTTTCCAAGACCAGATCAGTCAGCCACAGCGCCTGGCCGTTGATCCAGAACGTTTCGCAGTACGGATCGGTCGGCCACAGTGCCTGACCGTCGTTCCATCGCCAGTTCTTCTACAAACGTGTCTGCCAATACCTGATAGGCAGATGTCCTTTAACGTGATAAGGCACCCCTAGCGAATTGAATGTTATTAGGTTCTCTTCAATACTCGTGACGTCCATCAGATCTGATTCCCCGGGGATTACCCCATGTTTCAAACGTTCTGATATGTCTAGTGACACTTCCCGCGAGCCCAACGCTCGACTACATGTGGTGTTTCTGGCGGAGTCGCCAATCTTGTTGCCAATGACCTTCTGACATCACACACTCTATCAGACGATGGACTCTTCAATTACGTGTGTCTGCCGGGGAATCTTCAACGAGCTCTGGGTCTCACCAGTCTATCTAAAGTACACCCACAGTTCACGAGAGGTTTGCAATGATTAGGACATGTTTCGGTCTTCCCTCGATGTCAACTGACCTCTGGCCTCAATCTGCATATTTCAATGGCGGGCACTGGCCGCCATATTGGCAGGCTATCGGAGTGCCCTTGGCGATGACTCTTACCCTCCTCCTCAAGATAGGAGAGCTCTCGAGACATCCGCTTGTATTTGCCAAGCAAGGAGACAATCTGAAGATGGAGTCAGAGCAACAACCTGCAAGAAAAAAAGATAGAACTCATCTAGGAATGAGCGGAAATTCTTTTTTACATAAGCTCGAATGCCTTTTTGGATAAGAAGCCTATATACCCCCGGGAAATTTACCAAGTATCTTGATACGTTTAGATTCATTACATTCAGAGGTGGATCCACAGCAAACAAGAGGAAGGTATTTACCTTCGATCGGAGGTAGAAATGACTCTGGGTTTCTTCCGGATATTGGTGGCCATGTCCGCCTCCCGGGGGAAACGCTTCAAAGAAGGTAGCCTCGCCATCGATTTGGTCGTATGGATGGTACCGGAGGTCTAGGGATTGTTGATGTAATTTGGGTGTTGTGGAAGCCGAGGTGGAGACCTGCACTCTGGGTTAAGGGGTTAAGGTTCTTTGGTGCTGTGTGAGGTGCTCTCAGCGCCCTAAGGCGCTGCTCCACGTGACAATTTTCCTGTGCAAGTTGGATCTCTGTGGGCGACTCAATCATACAAACTAGTGACAGTTGTTTGTGTCATCAGTCTCGGCAAGTCGTTGAGGAAACCAACAGTGGCGAATTGTCCATTGAGAGCCAACTCGCTCGAGAAGTATACTTTGGGCCATCACGGTGGTTAAAAACAAAACTTCTTTTTTTCAGTGACAGAGAAGACGGACAACCCTCCTCCCCTGGCGGCCGTGGATCCTGCAGCTGGAGACGAGGATAGTCCAGCTGATGACGTAAGTAGCTGAATGCATCATGGGATTTGTGCGCGCTGTGAAGAACCTTTTTTTGCTACAAAGGCCAAAGCCGAAAATCAAAGCACCAACTGGGCCTTGTTCTTACCACCGATTGGCTGGCCTCCTCGTGACGCAATTTCCGGTCCTTAGGGGTACTGGTACTTTGTAAACCTCGCCTTCATTCTCGTCCCTACGAACACTTGTTGAGCAAATCATGTTCATTTCAACGCTTAGTTCAATACTAAGTAGATTTCATTGTCGAGTCGGTCATTAATATCCATAGAGAATGGTTTATTTAATTCAGAAATTGACGTCGGCAGTTTGTCAGAACAGCCAGTGATGGTGTAATGAAAAATAGATGATGATGATTCATGCTGTGCGGCACATGAAATGCACACTGATGAATCAATTAACTAAATGCTCGTTGACGACGTTGGGCAATTTGAAGAGGGCTTCATGTCGGTGCATTTTCATTATGTTACACATTATCAAGAGTCTTTCAAGGGCAAAAAGTACGTCAAGGACACGGCACTAACATCGAACACCAAAGATGTCCTTGGCTCATGACATGTGGTCTGCAGACCACCTATTGTCGGTAAAGTCATCCAAAGGCTCCAGCCGTGTCGGCAATGGTAGCCTACTTCCGTTTCGGTGGGCATTCTGCAACCGAGTCTGAAAGCGTTACAAACGACGCCATGCACCCGCCATCCTGCCAACCAACGGCAATACTAGTCGTATTCGATCAAGTGGACGGGGCCTGGGTTTGACGAGATCTTGTACCCATCTTGAAATATCATGAGATACGATCACTAACGAGTTGAGCGTAGTCCGAAGTGGAAGTGACAGGCCTTGATATTTGAAGGTGCTGTTGTACTTTCAAACCCACACGTTTTGATCCATAACCTGGATGCTTGGGTCAGAAGACGACTGGGTCCATTGCTTGACTTGAAAATCGACAAAAACTGACCACCGGCTGTGTGAGTTTGTTGATCGGATCGTTGGCTTGCTGCTTTCTGGATTGATGCATTGTTGACTGGTGCGGTCACTGTTATCAACATTAAGCATTTTCCGGCCGTGCCTCGGTATAATTACGCACTCCCATTGGGTACAGGTTATTGGGAATTTGATAGACTCAACATGGTGTGTGACTCTCCTGTGCCCACCGGGCCAATCTATAGTTCATTACAACAATAACTTGCATCGGCTGCAGATGGGATGCATTCCATTTATATCAATAGCAAGTGATGTATGTTCAGGTCGTGGATTGATGGATTTCCGTGCCTGTGTCATGTGTGTCGTGTTTAGATACTGATCGCCAGGAATTTCGCAACTGTATCAATTTGTTCAAACTTTGGAACGATACTTCTTAGAATCTCCCAAGAATCTACTGCTTGCTTGTGAAGAGTGCCATCCATCTAGCCCTACATGTAAAGCAATCTTGCTACGGATTGTCGAACAGCCGACACTCCTCTGGCTGAGTTTTCATCAGCGTTTTTCGTCTTCTTCATCAGCAGAAAGACAAGGATGAGGACGCTACCATCTTCATCATCGTGGGTGTGGTCCTAGCTGTGGTCTTCACCCTCCTGGCTGTTGGATTATATCTCGGTAAACGAAGGGGGATGTGTGGTAAACGGCATGTGACGAGGAAGGGGCCGGTAAGTAGGCTATTGCATCCTTCTCACTTCCGCGATATATACGCCGAGGTCTGACGCCGAGGTCTGACCCCCAGGTAATCAGTGGTTCTGTGTGCTGCTCCCTACATGTACGTCACCGGGCACAAGCATGCGATGACGTAGGAAGCGATCAATGAGAACCACTGAGTAGCCCAGGGGGTCAGCGGAAAACTGAATACAGACCTCGTACAAGACAAGTTCTAAACGTAACCCTAACCCTAATCCTAACCATAAACCTAATCCTAAGCTACTGATAATGAGTTTGTACTCTAAGAATCATCGTGAATTAAATTCAAGAGCGACAGAAGCGCGTGTTAATGGATAATACCGCCGAGTGTGTGGCTGTCTGGAAGAATTAATCAACGCCGGAAAAAAATCTCTTGGAAAAGATTCGGATGGTGTCAGAGGCTGATCACATGTTATGAATGAAGAACATGTAGGCTATTTGATCGAAACAGAATAGCCTTATAGCCAGAAGTACAAGCAATTTCCATTCCATTAAGTGCTAGAATAGCTCAAGTTTTTTCCCCGCACACGTTCAGATTGTCTTGAATTGTAACTCAAAGAAGTACATGTATGTACGTCAGTATCAACCACCCATTCTCCCACAGCAGGGGGTTTTTACTTTCCTCTTCATCCACTTGCACAAGCCTGTGAAGAGGAACGAGACCAAAGCCGTTGCTGTGGGAGGATGTTCGCCACCATTCGCATCTCTTTTTTTTCATTTCTGACGAGCCCTTTCCAACACGTTCACCTCAAGCATCTTCACAAGAGCGTCTTTCTTGGGTACGAGACGGAATCATAACCCTTGTCGGTCATAGGTCCCTTCTCTTTTAGGTTGAAATCGAAGAAGCCCACAACGACGAGAAACCCGCCCTCCTACCGGAGAAGATGCCCAGCGCTGAGCCCCTCAGGGACGAAATGGAGCCGCTCGTTGTCCCGGAGATTGCGCCGAATCCAGTCATGTCAGCGCCGCCTATTAGAGGACGAACGCAGGTTCCAAATGGTACTGTCCAGATGAGTTTGGCGAATGGACCTGGAGGTGAGAGTCGCGCCGAACCCGTGAACCACCGGTTTTGGGAAGTTAGCAGCCGAGCAACGTGTAGATCATTGCTAGTAGTGTCCCGTCGACTTGGTTGTACCCCTTCATGATACTTGAGTAAAGTTTGGTGTGGTTTTTTTTTCGTTTCAGTGCGCCCATTCGGCTCCGAAGACTTTCCATTCATCGACGACGATGTAGAAGACGATTTCTACCCAAGAGGACGTCTGGTTGACCCTGATCCGAAGACGAAAAGCCTAGATAGAGAAACGAGTAGTACGTCTACGTCTCCATCCAGACCTCCATTCCTCTCTCTGCCCCCAGGACTCTCCCCATCCAGTTTGAGGTCTTATGACGACCAAACAGATCTCCGAGATGGACGCCTCAGTCCATGTGCTTCAGGCAGCAGCCACAGCAGTAGTTATAGCTTACATTCCAGACATAAGGATGACACGGACTTGGATGAGACGGAAGAGTCTTCTCCCTTGTTAAATACTAATTTAGGGGGCACGGGTTCAGAGGTCCCTGTGAGGGCCGAGGTCTCCAAACCGGAGATGGCGCCCCTGCTCAGTAGCTCCCCGATGGAGGAGGACGTCGACACCTCATCGGAGGGTTCATCAAATGGTATCGGGACACACGAGGGCACTTATCTATACGCCAAGGGGGAGGCAGGAGAGGCCCTGATTCTTGACGACGATGTAGAACCCAGAACTTTGACGGAATTAGAAAGACAGTTTGACCAAATGGCTGCAGATTGGGCGGCCTTTAATCAGGATAACCCGGGGATGGGCACTTGTATCATCTTTGAGGATCCATCCTTAGAGACGATACCAGAATCGCCGGAGTTTTCTTACAATAGTGCTGAGAACAGTGTGACGTCTTCTGAGGTCAACTGTCCTATACGTGGGGAGGAGAGTGACAGCAGTGGCGATGCTAGCATCACTAAACGACTTGGAGACAGCGATAGTAGTTCTAGTGGGAACGTAGACTGCGTAGCGGAGTTCAAAACTGCGCCGGATAGGAAATATTCGCATACACCGTCGCCTGATTTGGACGACGAATTAAACTCAGTGCCTCAGGTGGGTGACCGGGACTCCATGTTCTTAGATGAAGAAGCTATAGGCCAGTTACAAGAGGATATAACACCCACGAATCCTAACCAGCAATCAGTAGGCCTACCTCGGGAAACTTTTGACTCAACTCGCACGTCCGACTCGTGTGCCGTCGGTAATGTGGCGGACATTCACGACTTCTTAGCTCACAGTTCTGACGATGAACTTTTTATTCCTCAAGTCCGAGAACCCGGCACAACTGGTTATAGGAATGATACTGTGACTTCTACTGATCTTGAGAGGCAGTTAGCCTCTGTTCCCGCATTCCATGAATCGGATGATGGTAGTGATGATGCCTTCCATCCGGAACAAGAAGGCAAAACGGACGCCGGCGCCGCGCGCAGGGTCAAAGACAAAAAACACCCACGGCCTGCGTCGATCCCTGGCGAAGTTCGGCTCCATATTTCATCCAGTGAGTCTTCGAGTTCCAGCGAGTCGTCATCAGATGAAAGCAGTTCTGATGATGGTACCAGCAATACGGGGGTTGGGTTGATTTTTGAAAACAAAATGGCGTATCGGTGACGCATGATGTGTGCTACAGCTAACTGTGCTAATATTAACGGGGGAGGGGGAGGGGGCTATAGTGTTACGGAAGGTGGAGGAACTGGTGTATGGTATCATTAAGACTTGTCTGCATGCCTGCTAAAGCGGTAATCTTGTCTGTAATGGTAATGATGCTTACTAAAGTAAGTCAACACCTGAAATCAATGGTGTATAGCGTACTCAAGCTTGCCAAAAGCCTGTGTCCTCAGCCAATACTATTAGTAACACGTATTTGGCGTGTCAATGTCTTTCACCAACATCGTAAAGATCCCCGACATGGACTCTACCCTAGGACGCTGTAACACAATGCTTTTGTTCCTATTTGATATACATTTTATGATACACTTTTATACATTTTGAATGACGATGTTTCTATACTGTAGTAGGCCGCGTAGACCGTAGAGGCTATCCAATCATATAGCGTCGTTTCTTCCTCTGGTAGTATGAGCTTCAAAGAAATCGGTGCATGGGTACGACAGGGGGCATGGGGATTAGAGAGGGTGGGCCATGGGGGAGGATTGAATGCCCCTGGGAGGCCCTGTGTTTCGCCTTTGAAGTTTTTAGATGGCCCCATGCTTCGAACTGTGTCAAATCTCTTCCACAAAACTTTCGCGTTCTTTGCCAAATGAAAGAAGTTCATTTTGATCACAAATGGGATTTATACGGGTAACTAACAAGTTCATTTGAAATCCAGAATGGAGGTCACTGACAGATTGCTCCATAGAGGATGTCTAGAAAACTTCCATGGAACGTCCTAGACGACTGCGACCAAGGGCGCCATCGGTGTGGCAGGAATGATGTCACCGTGGAGTAGTGGTCCGGGTGCTGCGTTTCTCCGCGGTCCTTCGGGAAGAATTGAGTTGCGGCTCTGGCAGGGGACCTTCATTCCCAGGCTGCAGATCTTCCCACACTAAAGCCCTGCCGGTTTGCATTGAGGGTCACGGATTCACGGATGATGATAATACTAAGGCACTGTAAAGAGTCCTATTTCGTCAATTTGTAAATTTAGTTGTTCATGAAACGAAAATAAATGATTTTGAAGACATTGAAACTTTATTTCTTAAAAACCCGTCCACGCCCACACCTTGTACTGCGAATGTGGACAATGAACAGAAGTTGTAAGCTTTAGTTACTGACTATACCACAGGCATTCGGAACGACCTGAGGCGAACTGCTTATCTATCCACTGGGCGGCGCATTTCACCTCGGACACAAGTCCAAGGCAGCCATGTTGTTATCACCAAACCCCACGTGACCGACCGTGGGACTACTTTCGCCGAATTTTGGCCTGCTAAGATATCCAACCTTATTTGCTGGATAAGTTGCGGCATATTATATATAAACTTACCGACATCTCACCCAATCTGCCAATTATTGATCAATAACGCAACGTTTTTGTGTGACCTATTTCGTTCATGCGCAGGGTGTGATGAGGCGACCGCATCCAAACCACCAGGAACGCATTGAAATCGTTGCGCGTTCAAGATGGCTGCCTTGGAATTGTGTCCGAGGGGAAATGCGAGCCGTCACGGAAATTGCCGAGCAGTTGCCTTCGGAAGTTCCGAATGTACCACAGGAAGAACGGTCCACTGACCGCGTCTTTGGTAGCCTATTCATGGTGAACGAGAAATAGACGTAATCCCTCCAATATGTAGTCGGATACAAAAAACATTTAGGGAGGTTTCGCAAGCGCCCGGTTGGGCCCTACGACGACGTTTATCTATTGTGTGGGTATACCCAAACAATAGATAAACGTCGTCGTATCGCCTAACCGGGCGCTTGCGAAACCTCCCTATTGCCGGAGTGGTAGGCCCCTATTGTCAAGAGAGAACCCTAGCCGACCCTGCGTGACAAGAATATCAGTGGACTCTTCTTTCCGTCATAAGCCTATGTCTTCTGTACATTGTCTACATCAGAGTGAGTGCGGAGGGGGTATGTTCATTGAAGTCGCTTACAAGAACGGGCAAGTGAATAAGGTAAGCTATGCCTATGAAGACGGCAGCAGTGGGTATTCACGGCACCGTCTGTTCTTCGTTAAACTCTTGAACGTGAAAGTTTTCAGTCAAAACTGGTGGTGTAGGTGTAGTTTTACTCCAGCATTACCATATCTCTTCCCTCGGCATCCGATGTCGACATGATTTTCTCTCTCGCCCCTCGATGAATCAAGGCGTTCATTCAAGCAGACGGGAGCCAACCACCTGGAAGCGAAGGAAAGCAGCTTCTAACGTGAATCTCTTTGTAACAGTAAAAACAGACCTTTTTAATTTCACTGAAGTGAGTTGTTCCATTACCAGCAGAATGCAATGAATAATGCAGCGTGAATGATCTGTTTGAAACAGTGGTTCGATGGCGGAAAAAGAATGTTAGATGAATACTGAGTAATATCAAAAATAGATATTTTTGGTAATATATAATTCTGAATTTGAAATGTCACTTGCACTTTTGTGTCAGTGCAGGGCCGCACAGCTAGCGTTTCGGTCGGGGAGGGGATTTTGCTAGAAGACGACCTTTTTTTGGGCCCAAATCTGCATATGGTGTAGGTGCATTTATCTCTTCCCTATGCTACAGCCATGCAGCGAATGAGACAGGCACCGTTGGCGAGAAAATGTGTCCTTCTGGCGTGTCTCCGCCTCTTTGGCGGCCATTTTTAATCACGTCAGTAGATTTTTTTCTCAGGCGTCGTCTGTAGAACTTGACGACGCCTGAGAAATTTCTTGCCGTTTCTCTAACTTTATCAAAAGGGGGACTCCACTCAAGGTGACCTACGGGTCGGATTCAAACTGGACCGCCGGTGTAAAGTTTTTCAGTGTTCCCCATTTGTGAGTGTTCCCCTGCTATTGTCTGACGGAATAAGCCGCGACTCGACAATGGAGGACACAGAGAAACGCGTCGGTCTATCTGCCAGTGTTTTCAGAACAATAGGGGGAACACTGACACACGGAAACACTGAAAAACATTACACCTGTGGTAGCCCGTAGCTTGACAATGTCGCTCATTGGCGGAGAGACGCTGACGGAGGGTTAAAGCCTAGTGTCTCCGCCTGTCGTTAGTTTTTCCAACGTCAAGTACGACTTTGCTACCAAGCCGGTAAGTTATGTAGTGCATCACCACATTATCAGGGGCGAAACTTTTGAATATAATACTGCGGATTAGTTAACACACCAGCCAAAAGTGGACTGTTTCTGTCATGTCAGGGACGTGGACACAAACTTCAGTGCGAATTTGGTCATTTCCCTTTCAGTTCAATCCAATTTGAGTAATCATCTGATAGTTGCATCCTGAGAATATCAGGCGTCTCTTACTGCTCGCTCCCTTCGTGTGCGGCGACGAAGGTAGCGAGCACTAAGAACGCCTGATGTTCTCAGGATGGATAGTTGGGACACCAATGCCGAATGGTAAAGAAGTCTTCATTGGCATGATTGGAGAGGTTTCCTGTACCCAATCAGCAGTCTGGATAATTGACGTCAATCAACCTTTCCTTTAGGTTAGGACAGAGCTGCCATCTATACATAATCTCAGCAACAAATGAATGTATTCTACAATCTTTTATATGATCTCCACTTTATTTGAAAAAAGTACACAAGAGTATGGAAAGATCAACCTGGAAAAAGTTGAAGTTGAATGCTAGAGGATTGAAGACCGAGCTTCCGGACACCTCTTTGCCAATGACTTTGCACACTACTTTATTTCAGAGTCCTTTGTACCCAACTGAGAAACCAACCTGAGGAATCACCTTGTAATAGATTATCAGTTACTGACCCAGTCAAACCAAGAATGACTGAGTACACAGCAATTAACTGTGACTGTGTCATCACAGACAAATCCAGTCTCCACCCAGTGACAAAATGGCTCGATTCATTTGCTCTATGGTGGGTAGGAATTGCTAGCCAATTTAATGCTTTCCTTCTTCTTCAGGAGAATTTGAACTTTTTCTGGTATTTATTGTTTGTGATTACACCTCGGTCTTTCAGTTTTCTAACTGCCTCACGCACATGTCTGGGTTTGAGAGGTCCAGTTTCATTGTTCTTTTCCAGGACATCGAGTGCTGAAATGAAAGGAGAGTATGTTTTACAAGGAATAAGGCCTTTCACAGCACCATAACTAAGTTGCACTGCAATATGAATACTTCCAATCAGGTAACTCTGAACATTACACCATTAGAACTCCAGATTCACTAACACAAACATCCTCACCCTCTTCAACAATTTCTCCTACAAAAACTTTGGAAATCCCTGACATTGCAATGACAACATTCTGTGAGATGGCTGACCCTGTTATTGACTGCATCAACTGAAAAGATGAAATTAAAATCAGTAAGTAAAGAGTCCATCTCAGCAAACTACATGTACTGAACAAATAAGGCCCATTTCAAAGGATTATTAACCTCACCCTTTTGACTGCTGCTTTAGGAAAAGCTGCCCTCCGATACATCTCATATCTATTCAGCTGTTCTTCTGAGAAGTGGGAAACCAGGAGCCTGAAGAAGAGAATTAAGATGAACTTTAATGAAATTGTCATACATGACGGTCAAGTGGTCATATGACCGCTTGGTACTTCCTTCCTACATGTAGGCCTAGGCCTAGTTATTTCCTTTTGCTTTGCAAAGAAACTCACTGCATCTTTTTCCTCTCTTCTTCCTGTTTTTCTCGTCTGCTTTTACTGTGTGGCTCCCCATCACCAGTTTCATCACCCTGACTTGGAGTTTGACCTTTCCCCTTTTCAGTTGTGGTAGGTGACTCGTGCTCTTTTTCTTCACCACTTTCACTTAGATCAGCATCATCAACTCGTTTTGTAGCTCCCCGTGGTGGGCTTCCTGATCCAGATGGAGGCACACGTTCCAACTTGGGGACCTTACTGGGATTCAACGGGGAGCAACCCTCTTCCGTCACAGAAGAAACGTCAGCTTCCGAAGCCGACGAAAAAGAAGCAGACATCATTTGGTTTTCTGTCATGTCTGCCACAACAGCAGAGGGAGATGGCCCACTGTTTTCTTCCTTTTCAGGGTATTTTCTCGGGTGATGTGGAGTACCAAAGGTATCCATCTTCCTAGGATGTTATTTTCACGGGAAATGTGACGCAATATACGGCTTATTACATGAGAAAATCAGGTAAAAGTGAAGAAATTTATGAGAAATTGTTGTGTTTTGTTTGTCCCGGAAGTGAGCGACGGAACAGACGGAAATGGATTTTCCCTCAAATATTCCAAATGTTTGCCAATTTTCTCACAGTATTACTTTTCAGGAGTACATATTTGATGATCTGTAGGTAAAAAATCATATAATAAATATTGTTTTGTCAATTTCTTTCTTTCTCGTAAAGGCGTGAAACCTCGGGATCTGGTGAAAGAAGTAGTTCCTAAGCCTGTTTGCATAGTGTATTAAAACGCGTAAACTTTCCATTTATTATTTTGGGTGAAACTCGCATTTCTTTTAAACGAAAATGTTTTTTAAGCGTCCCAAACACTTCATTGACCACCACCTGGATGTGGCACTCCAAACATAGAATAA
>NMRB01000493.1:269721-294045 GCA_002633025.1 Notospermus geniculatus
TTCTGATTTGAAATGTCGCTTGCACTTTTGTGTCAGTGCAGGGCACAGCTAGCGTTTCGGTCGGGGAGGGCATTTTGCTAGAAGACGACCTGTTTTTGGCCCAAATCTACATGTGGTGGGAGTGCATTTATCTCTTCCTATGCAGCGAATGAGACAGGCACCATTGGCGAGAAAATGTGTCCTTCTGGCGTGTCTCCGCCTCTTTGGCGGCCTTTTTTAATGCATGGCGCACACGAGCGACTAAAATGGGGGCGACTACCGATGCGACTACTAGGTCGCATGCGATAATTACCTTTGAGGTCGATCAGTTATGTCATCAGCGACATCACTGATCTCCCAGTGAAGCATTTGTCGCAAACGAGTCAAAAAAAAACTAAAAAAACTAAACATATGTTCAGTCGCTCCTGTAGTCGCAAGGCTAGTCGCCTAGAAAATCGCTCAAAAAATCGCTCGTCTGCGCCATGCTTTATCACGTCAGTAGATTTTTCTCAGGCGTCGTCTGTAACTTTACGACACGATTTCTTGCCGCTTCTCTCGCTTTATCAAAAGGAGGCACTTCACTCAAGCTGACTACGGGTGGGATTCAAACTGGACCGCCGGCGGGTAGCCCGTAGCTTGACAATGTCGCTCATTGGCGGGGAGACGCTGACGGAGGGTTCAAGCCTAGTGTCTCCGCCTGTCGTTAGTTTTTCCAACGTCAAGTACGACTTTGCTACCAAGCCGGTAGTGCATCACCACATTATCAGGGGCGAAACTTTTACTGCGGATTAGTTAACACACCAGCGAAAAGTGGACTGTTTCTGTCATGTCAGGGACGTGGACACAAACTTCAGTCCGAATTTGGTCATTTCCCTTTCAGTTCATTTCAATTTGAGTAATCCTCTGATAGTTGGGACACCAATGCCGAATGGTAAAGAAGTCTTCATTGGCATGATTGGAGAGGTTTCCTGTACCCAATCAGCAGTCTGGATAATTGACGTCAATCAACCTTTCCTTTAGGTTAGGACAGAGCTGCCATCTATACATAATCTCAGCAACAAATGAATGTATTCTACAATCTTTTATATGATCTCCACTTTATTTGAAAAAAGTACACAAGAGTATGGAAAGATCAACCTGGAAAAAGTTGAAGTTGAATGCTAGAGGATTGAAGACCGAGCTACCGGACACCTCTTTGCCAATGACTTTGCACACTACTTTATTTCAGAGTCCTTTGTACCCAACTGAGAAACCAACCTGAGGAATCGCCTTGTAATAGATTATCGGTTACTGACCCAGTCAAACCAAGAATGACTGAGTACACAGCAATTAACTGTGACTGTGTCATCACAGACAAATCCAGTCTCCACCAAGTGACAAAATGGCTCGATTCATTTGCTCTATGGTGGGTAGGAATCACTAGCCAATCTAATGCTAACTACTCCTTCAGGAGAATTTGAACTTTTTCTGGTATTTATTGTTTGTGATTACACCTCGGTCTTTCAGTTTTCTGACTGCCTCACGCACATGTCTGGGTTTGAGAGGTCCAGTTTCATTGCTTTTTTCCAGGACATCGAGTGCTGAAATGAAAGGAGAGTATGTTTTACAAGGAATAAGGCCTTTCACAGCACCATAAGTTGCACTGCAATATGAATACATGTACTTTCCAATCAGGTAACTCTGAACATTACACCATTAGAACTCCAGATTTACTAACACAAACATACTCACCCTCTTCAACAATTTCTCCTACAAAAACTTTGGAAATCCCTGACATTGCAATGACAACATTCTGTGAGATGGCTGACCCTGTTATTGACTGCATCAACTGAAAAGATGTAATTAAAATCAGTAAGTAAAGAGTCCATCTCAGCAAACTACATGTACTGAACAAATAAGGCCCATTTCAAAGGATTATTAACCTCACCCTTTTGACTGCTGCTTTAGGAAAAGCTGCCCTTCGATACATCTCATATCTATTCAGCTGTTCTTCTGAGAAGTGGGAAACCAGGAGCCTGAAGAAGAGAATTAAGATGAACTTTAATGAAATTGTCATACATGACGGTCAAGTGGTCATATGACCGCTTGGTACTTCCTTCCTACATGTAGGCCTACTTTGAGTTATTTCCTTTTGCTTTGCAAAGAAACTCACTGCATCTTTTTCCTCTCTTCTTCCTGTTTTTCTCGTCTGCTTTTACTGTGTGGCTCCCCATCACCAGTTTCATCACCCTGACTTGGAGTTTGACCCTTCCCCTTTTCAGTTGTGGTAGGTGACTCGTGCTCTTTTTCTTCACCACTTTCACTTAGATCAGCATCATCAACTCGTTTTGTAGCTCCCCGTGGTGGGCTTCCTGATCCAGATGGAGGCACACGTTCCAACTTGGGGACCTTACTAGGATTCAACGGGGAGCAACCCTCTTCCGTCACAGAAGAAACGTCAGCTTCCGAAGCCGACGAAAAAGAAGCAGACATCATTTGGTTTTCTGTCAGTGTCATGTCTGCCACAACAGAGGGAGATGGCCCACTGTTTTCTTCCTTTTCAGGGTATTTTCTCGGGTGATGTGGAGTACCAAAGGTATCCATCTTCCTAGGATGTTATTTTCACGGGAAATGTGACGCAATATACGGCTTATTACATGAGAAAATCAGGTAAAAGTGAAGAAATTTCTGAGAAATTGTTGTGTTTTGTTTGTCCCGGAAGTGAGCGACGGAACAGACGGAAATGGATTTTCCCTCAAATATTCCAAACGTTTGCCAATTTTCTCACAGTATTACTTTTCAGAAGTACATATTTGATGATCTGTAGGTAAAAAATCATATAATAAATATTGTTTTGTCAATTTCTTTCTTTCTCGTAAAGGCGTGAAACCTCGGGATCTGGTGAAAGAAGTAGTTCCTAAGCCTGTTTGCATAGTGTATTAAAACGCGTAAACTTTCCATTTATTATTTTGGGTGAAACTCGCATTTCTTTTAAACGAAAATGTTTTTTAAGCGTCCCAAACACTTCATTGACCACCACCTAGATGTGGCACTCCAAACATAGAATAAGTTACGTCGTAGTAAACATAGCGCGGATGTGTACTTTTTCTCATAAGTGTGTGCTCACAGCTGATCGTAAAGGTTGTCTAAGCGCTTGAAACTCGAGCTTTTGTGTCAAATGTTTTTGCCGACTCGTTGGTAATTTAGAGGTTTAGTGGAAATTTGAGAAAGGCGAAGGTAAGATCATTAACCTAGCCATGTATTCGGCCTGCTTAATTTCCAAAAGTATCTCAAGAAACATAAAAATATGGTAAATTCCTGAAGAGGTCGTGTCAACGTAAAAGTGCAATGAACACGAGCTTGTGTGCATAGCACAGGCTAGTGCATGACATGCATGATGCATGCATGTCCACACATGTGTGTCTTCTTTGAATGGATTTACAGTACGATACATTGTGTTGTTGAATGTTGTTACATGTCAAAGTTGTGATACCAATAAAGTGTTGTTGTTATTGCCTCCCACTGTTGTTGTCTTATTTCTTCGTTCAATAAGCCCTGATATTGACAAATTTCAGACACGAACATGAATGAAGTTTGGAATTTCTTGCAATTTTGCATGCTCGACTTTGAATGAATGACAGTTGTTGGTCGTCTTTCCTTGCAGCATTGCCCCAGTTTTCACCATTCCTTAGGACGTTGTCCCACTCCCACTCTCGCCGTGAATTTGGTACCGATGTACACTGGACTTGGAGGCATGTCAGCTGTCAATTTGTTTGCATTTTCAGATGACATGCAATTGACCTGATCTTCAGCTACTGGTACTAGGTAGATCAAGGTGTTTTACTCCGGATTCCAGAACTTGAGATGGGGGGGGGGGGNCCCCTCCCAGTCACCAAAAATATCAACACCACAACTAACGTTCAAGACTACTGGGTCAAGTAAGATATGAACTCTGTTGGAAAATTCTGTCTGTATGGTGCTGCCACCTTTGAATCATATCCTAATCTTTTCTTCACTTGAGTACAGAATGATGTATGCTGCATTTCTGGCACAGCTACTTTAGCTGAACATAATTTCCTGCTGTCTGAGGAACAGTCTTGTCTGGGTCCCCGGTTGGGGGTTGGCGTCGGGGGCAAGGCTGTTGGTAGTTGAATCAGAAAGTGTTGCAGGCCAGGAGTGTCAAACAGTTTTCAATTTCTGTCAAGTGAAATCACCGCTTAGAAGTGCAGAAAAACATCAATTTTGTAAACCATTCTGTGCTTTACGAATGTTTATGTGGCTCTTGAGAGGTTGTTGGCCTCCATTCAGTGCTCTCAAGCCACCGTGAAATGTGTTCAAACACACCAAATGGGATCTTGACACCGTTTTGAATGGAGACTGTCAGATGGTTCTGCTTCAATGATCTTTCACTCACAATGTGTGATGGAATGTTTTAGATAGAGGGTCATCTCGGTCCCCCAGATAGGCCTCCTGGTACTCATGAACGAATCTGAATGCCTTCTTGGAAGGGTTTTTTCAATCCACTCCAGAGCAGATTCTTGTCTGGTATCGATATGATGCCTGGCCATAATTCATTCATGAATTAATGAACAGATGGTCCTATAAACATTTCAATTTATTTGTTACTATGCAGATATTCATGCACCGTCTCTGGGCCTCCATACTGCCTGGGGCGTGATCACTTCTCTGCCTGATATATGTTGGATGTGTGATATGTACAATAAGTAGGATTACTGCTCTGTCATGTAGATGTACTTGTCAAGAAAGAAAAGTGGATAAAATGAGAATTTCATGGGATTTGTTGTAGCACGTACAGGGCATGTCATTTGTCTGGTGCTGTGAATGTGCAGTAAGTCATATTTTATGGTGTTTTTTTCAGGGTATCTTCAAAGTTACAGGAAGTTGCTGTGGTTGTATGAGAATGGCACATGAATGGAGGGCCGATGATGTATGAGTTGTCGCTGATTAAGCCTTGCCCATCACCAACCAATGTTTTATTCTATTGATTTTAATATGGTAGATTGTGAGCTGGATCTTGCCTGTTCAGCTGGTTTTTCTATCTGTCATTGGAGCCAGTCAGTGGGAGACTATTCGGCTGTTAGAGGCCACCACTAGTTAGTGGAGTCAAGTGGAGCAGCACCTTTACTGGTACTCCTTTCTATCCATACATGTCCCTGAAGGTACCAGTATATGTTCCAGTTATGACACAGCTGATCAATCTCTTGGCCATTCATGAGTGAAGTCAACAGTCAGCCATGCCAACAGCATGAATAATTAACTTCCATTATTTGTCCATGTGGGTATAAAAATAACCGACGAAGCCTGTATCACCATGGTACTGATCAAATAGTAAGTGATTAAAATTCTGTCGTTAAGATACAGATATCGCTATGCAGCGTTCCTGAATTCTTTGGTGCGCAATTTTCAGATTCATTGCCGTCGGTTTGGTTCGTCACTCACTCTAGGGGTACATTTCTTCATCCCGGGTGCTCGTGGTGTTCCATCTCATCTGGTCTGAGTGGGTGTGGCGAAATGAGGGGGTCGCCACTTCTCCACGGAAAGATGTCGCTGCGACCAAATCAGGCCTTTTCATTGTGTTCAGGACGTCATCTCCGTGGCAATGTGCGGTGCGAGCATGAAGCCACAACGTCACGGCAGTGTGACGTTGACGTTCTGTACAACGTCACAGTGGAAAAGTGGATACGGTCGCAGCGCCATCAAATGGTAGTAAAAATTAGGCAACCTTCCCATTGTAAGCCTACCCTGAGAGCTTTGTTGGAGTTTGTATGAGGGCAGGCAAATATTAATCCAAAGGTCCATTTATTGCAGGAGTCTCTTCAAAACTTGAGTGTTCAAGTTAATAGATCTGATACTGCGCATGCTCTGTCTTGCAGATTTCAGGGCCTTGCCATTTGCCTGCTCAAATGTGGGTCACAAATTGGTGACAAGCTGACCCAGTTCATGCCACAATTTGATTCGTTTACCGGTACATGTATTTTGGCTGTCATGTATGTGAATGCCAAATAAATGGACACTGTCGCAGTTGAATGGTGATGTGATTTCGTTCGGTGTACCGTGAAGTAAATTTAATGCATGAAAAAGACTTATCTTACAAGGTTTGATGATAATGTCTGTTATCTGTCAGTCTTATGACTGGATGTTCTGGTAACGTACCCTGGTGGTGAACTTAATTAAGTCAACACGCCATAGTTTTTAACATTGGTTAGGTTACTTCCCTACAAAGGAGGCCCTCTACTCCACATAAACCTGACATGCCTGATAAAAATGTACTAGATTAGTATCTGCGGTGCCTGGATGTGGATCAAACATGTTCTAGTAAATAGTGAAAAGCCAATCTCTGCCTCTTAGATGATCAATACCTAAAGAGCTATCAACATTGCCACATGTACTGTATATGAGCTAAGTGCTATTTGCTGGTTGTGTCAGTGTAGGTAGTCATGAAATGCCGTAATTCTGGGCCTAAGGCACTTTTTGTCACGGCTCCACGCGTTAGGATTTGCGTTTTACTCTGTTTTAGGACGAGGTGGACTGTCCCGTGGTTTTGTTGTGGCCCAATCTGGAGTTGCAGCTTAACATGACTTTGAGGATGTGCAGACTCGGTGTACATGCCATGATATAAGGTGGAACAAACTTAATTCATGACTTTCATCAAATCCAGGTCTTGTTTATCTCATGGAACTTCCTCATCTAAGAACCATCTGTGTTTTTTCATAGTGGGGAAAACCACAGAACTGGTACAAGGACAAACTCAAGGTGTCATTTCGTTGATGTATTTGGATTATTAAGTTGGATTATCTGTCCTCGGGGATTAGCAAGCGGCCCATTTTTGCTAAAAAAAAGATTTCATTCGTACTATCAATGTCTATAGGCCACTAATGAGTGAAGCCCACATGTGTTACATACATATAGGACACAGCTCTAGTCTCACTTAGTTAGTTTCCACTAGTCCAGACGTGATCGGTCTGATGTGTTGAGGACTCCGTAGGGAATATGGATTATTGTGTGGATGTAGGTTTTCTGGTCTAGTCTGCCATTGAGGATGAATATAGAAACGAATGGATGGGTCAAGTACTCACAGTCAAACATGTGAAGGTAAGTACAAGTATAGGAACTAGGCCCGTAGGTGCTGTCATACTCAGTATAATCAAATGATGGTTTGTCATTGATGTACTCGCTTCTGATCTTCGAAATACCAGGTTGTATGGACTGGCCTGTATCTGTACTCGGGCCGTCATGGCCGTACACATGACAGGACAGCTCTAGGGTTGGGTGTCCACACATCAGTTTTGTCCAAGATGGGCCTTTCTGACTACCGGTAGGTTGGAACATTGTTGCTCCATCTTGCTTGGGTCCCAGGATCAGGTCTAGATGTTGTCACCTGTAGCTTGGGATGTTTGCCATCATTTTGACTGGAGATGGACCCAAGTAAGGTTGAAAATGGTGGAGAGCTGCTACATTCTTCCTTCTATTTGTCTTGTTCGAAACATCATTCATCACCTTGACCTGAAATGGACCCACTATCAGGTATTGTGCGATCTCGAATTGTTAAGAGGGAATGGAACCTCTTAAATATGATTGTATTACAATCATATTTAAGAGGTTCTATTCCCTCTCACAGGTTCCAAAGCCTTGTAAGTTCAGGTTCCAAAGCCTTGTAAGTTCAGGTTCCAAAGCCTTGTAAGTTGTCCCGTTGGTCTTAAAGACCAACGGGACGACTTACAAGGCTTTGGAACCTGTGTTCCATCTGTTGATACAGTTTCCTGGATCTCTGACAAGTTGCGACACCAACCAAGCCTCCCAGTACGACCTTCTGGGGACTGCTGATCAGCTGCTGTAGCTGTACATGTACTGTAGTACTGGCAGTACATGTACAGTACAGTACTCTTCAAATAACAGAACTGAATGGTATTGGTTGATGTACATCAACCGTGCCGTGGCATTATGCTATTGATTTTTCATAATTCATACAGTTGGAGCTACTTGGGTGACAACTGACTGCCAAACTTACCAGCTGATACATTTCCTGGTATGGGTTGGTTTTGGGGGGGGGGGGTTGATGGAAGGTTTGACCTGTTGCATCTGGGGGGGGGGATTCAAATGATGAGCGTGATGTGTGTAATCAAATCATGCTGAAAATAATCATGTCAACATTGGTTGATTACTGTGCATATTGCCGGCCGGTTAATTTCCTGTCGGCGATTACTGTGTTTTTCCAGAAGTAGTGTGGAATGTCCCTATAATGGACACCTCTGTTAGATGGACACCTCTCCATTGAGGACAAGAGGTGGGGTCTCCCTCACGGACACCTCTGCCAAAATGACACCACTCCAGTGAGGAACCCAAGAGGGAATCTTCCGAAGGGCCACCTCTGTCAGGAGGGCACCTCCCCAATGAGGACACACCTCTCCAACGAGAACAGAGAGGTAGAACCTCCCTCATGGACACGTCTGTTAGGTGGACACCTCTCTTTTGAGGACACCAAGTTGGAACCTCCCTTGTGAACACGGTGCCAGAGGACACTCCTCTGTGGAGGACACCAAAGGTTACTCCCGGTCAGTCATTTCTGTTCATTTTGACCCCTGTAATCAGGACACCTTGTAATTAAGGACAGCAATTGTCAGTCTCAATGAAGGTGTCCTTGATGGAGAGGTCCAAGTACTGTAGGCCTTTCAAATCTCTCTGTCAATCATCTATCATCTTCAACTTTATTTCAGGAAGACAAGCTATCAACATTGTGTGTCTGTTTACCATGCACAAACTTCATGGTTGATTATGTGGAATTGGAACATTATCAATCTTGAGAACTAATCAAACTATGGTAGGAAATGCACTTGGTTGGAAACATCATTCTGTGATCATCTTATTGGAAGAACTTGGGTTTCGCCGAGAGTAGATTATACGTTCCTGGTAGTCTTCATTGTATCTGTCGCCTACGTGTCAAGTTCCCTCATTGATTGAAGGTATACGGACGTATCATAGAGTATTTCACAGTTCCAGGTCTGCACTTCACAGCTTTATGATTTATCGAAGTTGGCAATATGTCACATTCGTGTGTTCGATTCTCAATATTCCGTAGGCACAGCTGTCGGTGCTGGTGAATAGTCAATGGGGAATTGCCATGCTACAGGTCGTTTGTGATCGACCTTGTCATTGGTGATCAATCATCGATGTTATTGTTCCATTGCTGATAGATCTATTGGGAAGCCAGGCCACCCTCAGCAGTGGCCCACGTTGTGCCGCATGTTTTCCAAAATATGGGGGCCTGTTTCTCCTATATGAACCCCCTGGCGTTGCCATCATGGGTTGTAAGTTGTCCAGTTTGTTAAACCGCAGGTTTGGGGCTTTTTGCTGCTTTGGCTGTATGTGTGACCACCATTCCCTCGCCACTGTGGGGCTGGGATGCAGTCTTATCTTTGATTCTCTGCTGATTGCCTCTGCGAAGCCTCTGATTGGTCAGTTTTGTGACAGCAGTGAGTGCATGTTGCATCATTCTGGCCAGGAACGCTTCACTGCTGTGAGCCTGACAGTCTGTTGTGGTTGTCTCTTCCGATGTGATCGCAGTCCACGTCATCTCAGTTCATCCTTCTTGAGAATTAACACCTGATCTCCAAAAATTGCATTTCACAACGTAATCCCATCTTGTAAGTAAAGTAAATGGTCTAACATGTGGAAAGGGTATTATCTTTGAATAAAGTTCAGGACTGATCAGCCACGGAACAAGTTTGGAAATTATACTGATCAGTGAACCTTGTGTGTGCATTGATTTGAATTTAAGCCTTTCTTAGTGTATTCGTTCTCTTATATTATTTAGTTCCAACCAATGGGTTTTAGTTTCTATGCCGTTCCACCATTTCAAAAGACAGGATTGCCAAATTCATATTGCATGTAATTTGAAAGTCCTCTAGTCATTTTCACTAAATACTACGAACCACAATGGCATGTGTGTGATTTGATTTCAATCTTTTGTAAGTAATTCAATAAACGCTGTTATTTATTGCCGTGTGTGATTTGTTCTGTCATGTCTGCTGGTTCCATTGAAAAAAAAATATTATTGTATAAAATCGGAATTTATAAAATGGTGTGATATCCCAAGATGACTCTGACAGAACATGAAAATGAAACTGCTCCATTCTATTTTCAAAGAATGGAACTATACTTGTCCCGTATTATGTGACAACATCTTGTCCGGACAGACCATGCAAATCATGAGAATTTTGAACGCATGGCCTAAGCAGCGGGTATTAATGTAGTTTGTTTGTTCTTTGAAGTCTAGTGATATGGACTTAGACATCCTGCCATGCACCCAAAGGCCTTATACGCTTCATTTGTTTTCTATTCATCATATTCTTTATGATTTGTTGTGTTCTTTTTGAAAGTTCTTGTGCTACTGTTTGTGGCGGAAATAGCATTGACGGCCGTGCGTCCTGGACTTTCGGAAGTCTGCATGATATGTATTAAACATTGTCACAGCTCAGACGGTTTTATTGCCAGCGCACGTGCCAGAAGGTCCTCACTTCTCTTGAACTCTGAAGAAATTCTGCCCCTTTCGACCTGTTTTTCACACTTGAGTGGATATTTGTTTCGTGACTGCTCGTGGTTGTGTGGCTTTGGGATATTGGGGCATTCCATATCGTGGTTAGGAAATTTACGGCAGGTAAGACCAAATTATTTGTCCATGTGGGTATAAAAATAACCGACGAAGCCTGTATCACCATGGTACTGATCAAATAGTAAGTGATTAAAATTCTGTCGTTAAAGATAATGTATCACGGATATTTTCGCGGGCCACGAAAATCATTGTTTATTTACATTTTGTTTGTTTGTGTCTAGTCTTTCTTTGTCTTATGAGTAATTTATTGGTGGCATGCTCCTCTAGAAATTCTTTTGGTACCGAAACTATTCAATTTGGTGGGTTGGCATGTCCCAAAAGTCCAAAATAACATAATGTAAACATCCATGTTTACAAACATTGAATGTAAACAATGAAGTCGTGATACACTATCTTTAAGATACAGATATCGCTATGCAGCGTTCCTGAATTCTTTGGTGCGCAATTTTCAGATTGCCGTCGGTTTGGTTCGTCACTCACTCTAGGGGTGGGTACATTTCTTCATCCCGGGTGCTCGTGGTGCTGCATCTCATCTGGTCTGAGTGGGTGTGGCGAAATTGTAAGCTTACCTGAGAGCTTTGTTGGAGTTTGTATGAGGGCAGGCAAATATTAATCCAAAGGTCCATTCATTGCAGGAGTCTCTTCAAAACTTGAGTGTTCAAGTTAATAGATCTGATACTGCGCATGCTCTGTCTTGCAGATTTCAGGGCCTTGCCATTTGCCTGCTCAAATGTGGGTCACAAATTGGTGACAAGCTGACCCAGTTCATGCCACAATTTGATTCGTTTACATGTATTTTGGCTGTCATGTATGTGAATGCCAAATAAATGGACACTGTCGCAGTTGAATGGCGATGTGATTTCGTTCGGTGCACCGTGAAGTAAATTTTATGCATGAAAAAGACTTATCTTACAAGGTTTGATGATAATGTCTGTTATCTGTCAGTCTTATGACTGGATGTTCTGGTAACGTACCCTTCTGGTGAACTTAATTAAGTCAACACGCCGTAGTTTTTAACATTGGTTAGGTTACTTCCCTACAAAGGAGGCCCTCTACTCCACATAAACCTGACATGCCTGATAAAAATGTACTAGATTAGTATCTGCGGTGCCTGGATGTGGATCAAACATGTTCTAGTAAATAGTGAAAAGCCAATCTCTGGCTCTCAGATCAATAGCTAAAGAGCTATCAACATTGCCACATGTACTGTATATGAGCTAAGTGCTATTTGCTGGTTGTGTCAGTGTAGGTAGTCATGAAATGCCGTAATTCTGGGCCTAAGGCACTTTTTGTCACGGCTCCACGCGTTAGGATTTGCGTTTGACTCTGTTTTAGGACTTCAAAATACGAGGTGGACTGTCTGGTGGTTTTGTTGTGGCCCAATCTGGAGTTGCAGCTTAACATGACTTTGAGGATGTGCAGACTCGGTGTACATGCCATGATATAAGGTGGAACAAACTTAATTCATGACTTTCATCAAATCCAGGTCTTGTTTATCTCATGGTACTTCCTCATCTAAGAACCATCTGTGTTTTTTTTCAATAGTGGGGAAAACCACAGAACTGGTACAAGGACAAACTCAAGGTGTCATTTCGTTGATATATTTGGATTATTAAGTTGGATTATCTGTCCTCGGGGATTAGCAAGCGGCCCATTTTTGCTAAAAAAAGATTACATTCGTACTATCAATGTCTATAGGCCACTAATGAGTGAAGCCCACATGTGTTACATACATATAGGACACAGCTCTAGTCTCACTTAGTTAGTTTCCACTAGTCCAGACGTGATCGGTCTGATGTGTTGAGGACTCCGTAGGGAATATGGATTATTGTGTGGATGTGGGTTTTCTGGTCTAGTCTGCCATTGAGGATGAATATAGAAACGAATGGATGGGTCAAGTACTCACAGTCAAACATGTGAAGGTAAGTACAAGTACAGTAGGAACTAGGCCCGTAGGTGCTGTCATACTCAGTATAATCAAATGATGGTTTGTCATTGATGTACTCTCTTCTGATCTTCCAAAAACCAGGTTGTACGGACTCGCCTGTATCTGTACTCGGGCCGTACATGACAGGACAGCTCTAGTTGGGTGTCCACACATCAGTTTTGTCCAAGATGGACCTTTCTGACTACTGGTAGGTTGGAACATTGTTGCTCCATCTTGCTTGGGTCCCAGGATCAGATCTAGATGTTGTCACCTGTAGCTTGGGATGTTTGCCATCATTTTGACTGTAGATGGACCCAAATAAAGTTGAAAATGGTGGAGAGCTGCTACATTCTTCCTTCTATTTGTCTTGTTCAAAACATCATTCATCACCTTGACCTGAAATGGACCCACTATCAGGGATTGTGGGATCGCTAATTGTGTGGTCGCCACCAGTTTAAGAGGGGACAGAACCTCTTAAATATGATTGTAAGACCAACGGGGCAACTTACAAGACTCTGGAACCTGTGTTCCATGTTGATTCAGTTTCCCGAGTCTCGGACAAGTTGCGGCACTAACCAAGCCTCCCAGTACTACCTTCTGGGGACTGCTGATCAGCTGCTATAGCTGTACATGTACTGTAGTACTGGCAGTACATGTACAGTACAGTACTCTTCAAATAACAGAACTGAATGGTATTGGTTGATGTACATCAACCGTGCCGTGGCATTATGCTATTGATTTTTCATAATTCATACAGTTGGAGCTACTTGGGTGACAACTGACTGCCAAACTTACCAGCTGATACATTTCCTGGTATGGGTTGGTTTTGGGGGGGGGGGTTGATGGAAGGTTTGACCTGTTGCATCTGGGGGGGGGGATTCAAATGATGAGCGTGATGTGTGTAATCAAATCATGCTGAAAATAATCATGCCAACATTGGTTGATTACTGTGCATATCGCCGGCCGGTTAATTTCCTGTCGGCGATTACTGTGTTTTTCCAGAAGTAGTGTGGAATGTCCCTATAATGGACACCTCTGTTAGATGGACACCTCTCCATTGAGGACAAGAGGTGGGGTCTCCCTCACGGATACCTCTGCCAAAAGGACACCACTCCAATGAGGAACCCAAGACGGAATCTTCCGAAGGGCCACCTCTGTCAGGAGGGCACCTCCCCAATGAGGACACACCTCTCCAACGAGAACAGGTAGAACCTCCCTCATGGACACGTCTGTTAGGTGGACACCTCTCTTTTGAGGACACCAAGTTGGAACCTCCCTTGTGAACACGGTGCCAGAGGACACTCCTCTGTGGAGGACACCAAAGGTTACTCCCTGTCAGTCATTTCTGTTCATTTTGACCCCTGTAATCAGGACACCTTGTAATTAAGGACAGCAATTGTCAGTCTCAATGAAGGTGTCCTTGATAAAGAGGTCCAAGTACTGTAGGCCTTTCAAATCTCTCTGTCAATCATCTCTCATCTTCAACTTTATTTCAGGAAGACAAGCTATCAACTTTGTGTGTCTGTTTACCATGCACAAACTTCATGGTTGATTATGTGGAATTGGAACATTATCAATCTTGAGAACTAATCAAACTATGGTAGGAAATGCACTTGGTTGGAAACATCATTCTGTGATCATCTTATTGGAAGAACTTGGTTTTCGCCGAGAGTAGATTATACTTTCCAAGTCTTCATTGTATCTGTCGCCTACGTGTCGAGTTCCCTCATCGATTGAAGGTATACGGATCTATCATAGAGTATTTCACAGTTCCTGTCTGCACTTCACAGCTTTATGATTTATCGAAGTTGGCAATATGTCACATTCGTGTGTTCGATTCTCAATATTCCGTAGGCACAGCTGTCGGTGTGCTGGTGAATAGTCAATGGGGAATTGCCATGCTACAGGTCGTTTGGGATCGACCTTGTCATTGGTGATCAATCATCGATGTTATTGTTCCATTGCTGATAGATCTATTGGGAAGCCAGGCCACCCTCAGCAGTGGCCCACGTCGTGCCGCATGTTTTCCAAAATATGGGGGCCTGTTTCTCCTATATGACCCCCTTGGCCTTGCCAACATGGGTTGTAAGTTATCCAGTTTGTTAAACCGCAGGTTTGGGGCTTTTTGCTGCTTTGGCTGTACGTGTGACCGCCATTCTCTCGTCACTGTGGGGCTGGGATGCAGTCTTATCTTTGATTCTGTGCTGATTGCCTCTGCGAAGCCTCTGATTGGTCAGTTTTGTGACAGCAGTGAGTGCATGTTGCATCATTCTGGCCAGGAACGCTTCACTGCTTTCAGCCTGACAGGCTCTGTTGTGGTTGTCTCTTCCGATGTGATCGCAGTCCACGTCATCTCAGTTCATCCTTCTTGAGAATTAACACCTGATCTCCAAAAATTGCATTTCACAACGTAATCCCATCTTGTAAGTAAAGTAAATGGTCTAACATGTTGAAAGGGTATTATCTTTGAATAAAGTTCAGGACTGATCAGCCACGGAACAAGTTTGGAAATTATACTGATCGGTGAACCAGTTACCTTGTGTGTGCATTGATTTGAATTTAAACCTTTCTTAGTGTATTCGTTCTCGTATATTATTTAGTTCCAACCAATGGGTTTTAGTTTCTATGCCGTTCCACCATTTCAAAAGACAGTGATTGCCAAATTCATATTGCATGTAATTTGAAAGTCCTCTAGTCATTTTCACTAAATACTACGAACCACAATGGCATGTGTGTGATTTGATTTCAATCTTTTGTAAGTAATTCAATAAACGCTGTTATTTATTGCCGTGTGTGATTTGTTCTGTCATGTCTGCTGGTTCCATTGAAAAAAAATTATTATTGTATAAAATCGGAATTTATAAAATGGTGTGATATCCCAAGATGACTCTGACAGAACATGAAAATGAAACTACTCCATTCTATTTTCAAAGAATGGAACTATACTTGTCCCGTATTATGTGACAACATCTTGTCCGGACAGACCATGCAAATCATGAGAATTTTGAACGCATGGCCTAAGCAGCGGGTATTAATGTAGTTTGTTTGTTCTTTGAAGTCTAGTGATATGGACTTAGACATCCTGCCATGCACCCAAAGGCCTTATACGCTTCATTTGTTTTCTATTCATCATATTCTTTATGATTTGTTGTGTTCTTTTTGAAAGTTCTTGTGCTACTGTTTGTGGCGGAAATAGCATTGACGGCCGTGCGTCCTGGACTTTCGGAAGTCTGCATGATGTATATGTATTAAACATTGTCACAGCTCAGACGGTTTTATTGCCAGCGCACGTGCCAGAAGGTCCTCACTTCTCTTGAACTCTGAAGAAATTCTGCCCCTTTCGACCTGTTTTTCACACTTGGGTGGATATTTGTTTCGTGACTGCTCGTGGTTGTGTGGCTTTGGGATATTGGGGCATTCCATATCGTGGTTAGGAAATTTACGGCAGGTAAGACCAAGTCTGGGCTGTCAGAGTGGCGCAGTGTAAACATCAACACCTGTCACCTCTGAGGTTCTAGGTTCGATTCCCAGTCAGACATGTACCGGTAAGTAGAGTGCAGTAACACCAGGGTCAAAATGTTTCAAATCTTCTGCGTTGAATTGAAATCGAAGAAATTTTGTGCTAGTGTCGAGGGGAGGTTGGACCAAAACCTGTTGGCTTTTTTGCGACGTTGTTCTGGCGTTGTTCTATCTCATATTAATACAATTATGGTCCATGTTTGTTTTAAATATTGACCATTTTATCAATCCATTTTACGTCCAGTCAAGTATATGTGGACTAAAGTGCGCTATGAAAACTATTGACTCATTTGACCCATTCTAGTTGACATATTCAACAAGAGATGTAGGCCTTCAGGTGATTTTATCAAACCTCATCGGTTTTTGGTTCTCCTATCTCGGGACGTCTCCATTTGTACTGGATAAATACAGATCTGTGATAAAATATTAGGACTAGTTCTGACATCAGGTGAACATAGTGGACTTCATAACGCAGATATTCGTGTGATGGGATGTGTTGTGCGTACTTGGTGTCAATGATCGGAACGTTTCCGTCAATTTTCTGTGCGTCTGTTCTTGATCGTGTGAATCGCTGCTCTGTCTTTCAACCACTTTTGCGATTGTCTTTCTGCACTTCTTTTTTCGTTGGTCAATTTTTTTTCTTATGTCGATTACTCGCACACAGAGTCCGTAAAATATCTATCAATGGACTTTCTGCACTAGGCTCTATCATGTTTGGAAAAATTGCCAAAAACTGACCAGATTCCGTGTGCTTGTGATTGATGCTTTAGGGTCGGCCTACAGGATGCCAGCTATATTTGAAGCTTGTCACTCAAAAAAGTCTCGCTTACCTCATGCGTCTCATTCATTCTGTTCATATTCATCACCTGGCACTCAGTTTTTGTCGTAATTTCCTGCCATGTGAAAGAAGAGCATGTGCATGTTACGCTTCTCTAATTCTGGTTGTTGCGATCGCTGGTATCATGCGAGAGGACGAGGAAAACCAGGAAGACATCCCGTTTCCTCCACGTCCTGCATGACAGTTACTCAAAGTGTGGCATGTTGCTTCTTATGTCCTTCATATGTTTATAAGTGGTTGAATCGCTGGTCTATCTGAGTTATCTTCAATTTCTTTTTGAGCATGTCGGCTCAGACATTTCAGGCGTTGTTTCCACATGATAGCTAGGCCTACAAGTCAATGCAAGTTGTGACTACCACTTCTGATAAAGGACGGCAATTCACCTGTCACTGTTCGCATGGGATGTATGAAGTGTAATGTTAATAGACTCGTATTCTCTTCATTCTAGCAGGGATATGCAACCTACCTCAGTTTGGGTCCAATTACACTGATACCTGTTGACTGCAAAGTTATACCACGATTTCTTACAGTGATAGAAATGGGTGTGGTCATGGCATGACCTTTTCAGCTCCGTTCATTGTAATTGAAGCTGTGATCTGGAAGTGACTGACGGGTACCGAGTCTTGTGTCGGCTTAAGAGCAGGCAACTGGCTTTTTATGAGAGAACGTTGTTTATCTGTCCCCAGGCCTTTGATGCCTTGAAAACTACTGTTAGTCTTCGCTTCTGGCCATCTGAAAGATTGTTGCTGTACACTGGTGGATAGAATGCAGTCTGCTGTCTGCGGACTCAGAAAAAACTGCTAAAAACTGTTCAGTCCTTTGCATTTTGATACTACATGTAGCTAGTCATCTCTATGGTGCTATTCTATGTGATCATCACAATTGACTCTAATCCAGAGGCTAGGATCTGCTAGTAGTCCTTCTACTTGTGTGAAGGAGAATGTCTTTCATGTTTAAGTCCCTATTCAAACCTAAATCAGAAGTAACCAATGATGGTAGTGCTACCACCAACCCAACTTCGGAGAAAAACCAGGTAAATGAAGGTTTTTGCCAATGAAAGGACCAAATTTCCTTCCTTCCCGTATTCCTAGAAAGTAGAAGGATCTTTGGGTCGTATTTTAGAACGTTCCTATAAAGGAACATTCTAAAATATGGCCCTTGTTTGCTGTTCACCATTGCCATTATTTGCAGACAATGGTGAAATACTTTTTCCTGTGAATGACGCAAGTTGCCTGTCCACTGTCAACATAAAGAAACCCTGAACTTTACTTACTTTTGAATAGAATTATTTTTACTTGATTTAACAATTACCGGGTATTTACACACGAGCAGACTGGCCTGGGTTGTAAACGAGGGTTTGCAATATCGGTCATGACCTTCTTGTGGTTGTGTAAATTGCTCAAACCTACTGGAGATGAACTGCTTGGATGACAGGTTGGTGAATCACTAAAGACCATCGAAGCCTGCGGAGGGACTTCATGCCAGGTTTTCAGGGACTAGAGTGCACTAATATTCAGTTTCTGCCGTAAACTTGGATCTCAACAGTTCAGCACTCGTGCCTTGTGGTAATAATGAATGATGGAACCAATGGGTGAGGGAGACCTTTCTTCTCTATGCTGTGGAAGCGTCAGTTGGCAGGTTGAAGAAGGATGGCAGCATCATGACCTCCAGCTGTCCTCGACCTCCCAACTGACCTTGTGACCTCCCAACTGACCGCTTGACCTCCCAACTGACCTCTTGACCTCCAAACTGATCTCATGACCTCCAAACTGACCTTCATTCAGAGCTCCAACATGTCCATGTCCAACTGGAGGTCACCATCTATACGACCTATCTTTGATGTCACTCTGACCTTGACTCTCTTCTGTCGTTCCAGATTCGCCGACCCAAGATGGCTACTGTAGGTGAACAAGTCCATGTCAGCAGTCATACTGAGGACAAGGTGACCAAAGCCAAGGTCACCTTGGAGAATTATTACACAAATTTACTGGCGCAACACCAGGATCGGGAAAACAGGTAAGTGTCTTTGGGAAATTGGTCCCCTTGGGTTGTCAGAGTGGTAGTGTGGTGACAGCCTCACACCCCTGAGGTAATGGGTTCAGTCTTCTTGGGATGTCAGATTGGTGTAGTGAAACAAGCAGGATCTCACACCTCTGAGGTTGTGGGTTCAGTCACTGGTTCTTCCCATGATTGTGATTGAGACTCTTGCTTCCTCCTGTGACAGTGCCGTTCCTGTGCTGACAAACGGTTGGTGTGATTCTTTGTCAACAAATTTGGCCTTCGTTCTCATGACTCAATCTTGTGACAATCATTCACTTGTTGTGCGTCACCGGTAAATCCATGTCCCAATATGTTTTTTCTGTGATATAAGATTGCTATTGATGGCAGACATGTTGAATTTGAGCCAAGTATTATGAAGTAATGAGTTTGTCCTCGTTTGGTGGAGAAGCACGTTCCTGGCCTTAGCATTGATTACTGTTACATTAAAAATGGTATTTACTCTACAACAACTTGACCTGAGCAATGAACTGTTTTTGTGCTTGATTGCGCTGTGCTCAATTGATTGGGATGCCAAGCAATCCGATAAGAAAGCTACAACATTAAGTACGAAGCTTCTCAAAGATTTGTGGGTTCTGAAATTGACTTGTTAGTCCAATCCCAACCAGTCGACTTACGCCTGAGTCGCTATGATGGCTTTGTGAAAAAGGTCCAGAATCTTTGAGCTGTTAGGTTGTCATGGTTATTGCTCCAGCGAACTGCAAGCTTTCTTGACCATCAGCAACATCAAAACTTTCCCAGTCATTAGAGAGATCGCTGGCTTGGGAAGAATTTATGCCTGCAGTATGATTTAGCACATTAATACTAACTGTCATCTTCCCTAGATGGCCTTGGTATTTCCTGGAATGGCTTCCTTATGGCAGTTATGTTATGGTCTTTGTCTTCGGTCGGCCCACGCTAAACCTTGCATCCCCCTCATTGGCTGCCATACAGAATCGTAACAGCAGGCCAGTAATGCGGTCTGAAGTGTTTCCATTCCATTGATTCAATGATTGATGTCCACCATCACGTCATATTGATCTTCTCTTGCAGTATAATCAGCAGCAAGACATCATTCCACCACAATCTATGCTCGAGACTTAATCACTCCCTACTGCCATTCTTATTACAAGTTCATCATGGCCTTGAGTTTTGTTCTTTGACCTTGGCCATTGCCCTTTGACCTTGACCTTGACCTTGCTCTTTGACCTTGAACTCCACAGAAACTGTGTGTTTTTGTCAACAAGGAAGTACATGTAGATATCAAGCAGATTGGACTAATTGTTTTGGTCTCTTCATTGACTTAGTTTGATGGGCAAAACCAATCCTGTCATGTCTGTCTTCTGGCCCATATTCAGAAGCGGAAAGGGCCCATTGGACACTTATCATTTTCTTAGTCAGTCTAGTGATATCCAAGGTGACACCAACAGTTTGATGATTTCAGGATTGTCTGCCTATTGTGAAATTTGACTTATGCCGATTTCTGTAGTTGTTTGGTGTCACATTCGGTCTTCTTCTGTGCGACTTCCGACTCATTTTGTTGTGCCGGGTCACATATTGTGATCCCTTTGAAAACGTCCTCTTTCAGCAGATCCTGATAGTCCTAATTGCTCCCCCAACCCGTTGACAATCGTCCTCTTAGCATTCAGAACATTTCCTAGTCGCTCCCCAAGATCTCCACTCCTGCCAGTATCTCCCGAAGTATGGCTGCTATCATAAATGAACCACAAAGATACAAAGACAGGCAGTTTGCTTGCTGGCCGCCGATGTAACATTGGCATTCAGAACACGGTGGCTGATTGCTGTCAGCCGGCCAACAGAATCTGGAATTATGAATCGAAATATATCATAATTAAGAATTCTTGGTAGGCGTGCAAGCCAAGGGGCTTACAATGTTGTCTGAGAGAGTCAGGGTGGCTTGACTTGTTTTGAACCCAGGGATGATGGTTACTGTAAGGCGAGACTTTTTTTATACCTTGGTTAGCGTGCCCGCCGCTCCGTGAATTCCCGAAAAAAAAATAAAAATAAAGTTTTATTTTCGGCCAGTTAGCGTGCCCGCCGCACTCGAAATCGCCGAAAATCGGAATAAAAAAAAAATTTTTATTTTATTTTTTTCCCGCCCGCCGCCGCCGTCATGGCCGTGGATATGGCATGCATGGTGGACGCAAAACTGTGGAGTGAGACATTTGGACCAATCAGGGTCGTCGTTTCATTCGCAGTGCGGTAGACTGAGTGTAGAAGGCCATGTGTTACACATGTGTTATACATGAAACGACGACGCGACATGCACGATGATGGCGACTTGGTTCTCCGTGATAAACCACTTTTGAGCCCTGGGAAATATCGTAAACGTTTGGTGAATGGTTTCGCCTCTGAAACTGTCGGTGATGTGGTCCTAAAAAGTGTTGACGATGAGGATGAGGAGCTACCGAACTATATCATGTATATTGCAAACCTGGCAAATCAATGCGAAATGTCAATGAAATTTGGGGTAATAAGTTGGAGACAAAGTAACTTTATTTCGAAATAAAATTTTATTTTTATTTTTTCCTCCTCTCCACTGCTCCAACAGAAGGCTTCTGTGAAAGCTGAAAATAAAATTTTATTTTTATTTTTTTTTCGCCCGCCTACGGATCTCCTTGGATAAAAAAGCACGCTAACCAAGGAATAAAAAAAGTCTCGCCTAACCCCTGATGTCCGTGTCCCACTCAGATCGTCGTTAACGGACCAACTCCTGGTGGTAGTCAAAAAGATGCAACTCTACCTCTTGAACATGGTCATGGAGGTTGTCAAAAGCACTAGACATGCTAGATGCTTCTTGAAGATGGTCTTGTTGCTTTCCTTGCCGAACTCCTGTTGGACATAAATCAGTGTCTCTGTACCGCACAGAATGGGTTAACGCAATCAAATACTGACAAGATAAACCTGATTACCACGGATGGACCAAGTTGCCAACACATCAGAAAAATGTGCTGATGAGTACTTTGCCCAACCGACATGGCCATTCTCTAGGTATTTTCTTGATAGACTAGACGTACTTGATGTTCTCTTCAATTACCAGGCCTCTTTTACACCACACTGCCTTGTCAGAATGCCCCAGGGTCCAACGATGAGACCAGGTAACTCACCTGAGTAGTCTGTAGTGTCAGCAGGATTGACCATTTTGATTTGCGGGTTGGTGGCTGGCTGGCCTGGCTTGTGAAGTGATTCATCCAGGCACTGTTGGCGGTTGCGAACTCACGGCTTCATTCGTCATGTTCATGCCATGATTTATACATCCAGTGGTGCACCAGACCACCTGAAATATTCAGAACCATGCCATGGAATTCGATCGATCAATGTTCGACACACACGACTCGTTGAGGGGCAGATGTCATTACGAAGAACGCCCCCGTCTCCCCTTCAGTGCCAAGTTCTACTCTTTGGTACAACCATTGTTGCTGTCAGAACCTTGGAGTCGTGACGCTTCATCATTATCGACTTGAGATCTTTTGCTCATTTGATTTGAGGGCGGGCAACCCACACGATATCACACAACGCCAAACATCTCCGTCTGAGCAATCAACAAGGATCCCTCTTCTGTTGCCTCGGAGTGTTTGCTGAACTCTCGAGGCTTGTCACATGTTGCAGATTGCATTCAAGCAACTTCGTCTACACCAAGAGTTGGCCAACAGCGTACAAAGCTTTTGGTCTTCGGTACCGCCAAAAAACGTGGAATTCTAATTGGCAAATGATACTACTTTAGTGGTGGTTTCATCAATTTCTCTAATGAAACTAATTACATAGCATATCTAAGAAAATTGCTTTTGGGATCAATTTCTGTCCTCTTGACTAGAATGTACTGACGCCAGCCTCCAGGGATGAACGTTAGAAGGACATCCCGCTGGCTGCTCTTCGTTCAGCCGAGGGAGGTTCATGTTGTTGAATATGATGACCTTGATTTTGACAAGTTTCAGATTTCTAATCGATGGCAGATAAATTTGCAAGAGCTGTCATATCGCAGTGGTGGCTTCCTTCATATACTCTAATTGGTTAGAAGGATGGATCAGAGGGGTGTCCTATCGCTGACCTTCAGGTTACTTGCCGTTGAAGAACCCCGGAGTCGCTCTTTTTTACGTAAGGCTGCTTTTCCACGAGACGTTTCCGGGCATGGAATAGGAGGCGGGCGCGGATAGAAAAAATCGATCCAATGTATTTCCCTTTAGCTGTTTCACTCGCACCCGCTCCCGCCACCGAAAACGCGTCCGCAAACGTCTCGTGGAAAAGCAGCCTAAAGGTCAACCTTAAAGTCTATTGTAATGAGTAAAGCTATCAAGAAAGGTGGACCAGGAACATTCTAAAATAGGCCCTTTGTGTTGGCTTTTAGACATGTTGTTCTACCTCAGGCTGATACATCTAACTCGGAAACCAAGTCTAAAAGGAAAGCCTATTTTTCTGCCTGGGCTTTAATACTCCTGCTGTTCCTTGGTAACCAGACCCAGCGATGGAGTCGTACAATGAAATATGACTAAATGCGTTGATTGTGTAGGTGTATGACAAGTTAACAACAATACGACATTAATTTCATCAATAGCGAGTCAAAATGTTAAACTCGGCCATTTCCCATCGTTAGATGAGGAGTATTTTGAAATGCCAGTCTGTGATTACAATATCAACATGGCCAGCCTTTCAATCGGATGTTAATAGTTGTGAACACGAATGATTTATGAGCGTCCGATTGCTATGAATCATAACACTTGTTGCCAGCAACAGATGGTAAGGTCTCTATGATTTGATGCTGGCGATCATGGCGATTTGGAAAAAAACGGTTCCCATTTCCCCAATCATGTGCCGTTGTGACGGTAATATGATCATGTGATCAATGGGTTCGTGCCACGAGGCGATGCAGCGATCAGTATGGAAAGAGCTCTGGCATAGTCTCACAGTTGGGAGTTAGGTCTTTTGTGGTAGTTGGGCTGTTGGTTCAAGCTGGGGCTGACCATGCATGCCTTCAGTCGCTCTATGATGATTAACTGGTGACCTGATCGATTGATCATCGTACAGCTAGGAAGTCACCGGTGGCCTGGCCAGAGATGGTTTTCAGCTCTAATTGATTGATATTGGTCCAGGTCATGGCTTGCATGTGGACCTTGCAGGCCAACACCTCTCCTTCGGGGTCGATGGATCAAGGGACGCTCAGGTGTCCATCTTCTGGGAGCTGTCTCCTGCTGCGTCTAGTTTGGTCGGCTGAGTGCTATGAAAAATTGATTATGGGGCCAGTGTTGCATGTAGTTAAATTCCTTGGTTGGTTAGCGTTAGCTACCTTCAGGGTTTCCGCCAGAGGGTAAAATGGGTAAAATTCCGTACCCTTAAATTTTTCCAGGGTACAGATCCGTACACTCAAAAACGTTGGGTAACCATTTTTCCATGACATGC
>NMRB01000493.1:294446-356011 GCA_002633025.1 Notospermus geniculatus
TATGACAAGTTGGCTTAAAAGCAACAACAATACAACATTAATTTCATCAATAGCGAGTCAAAATGTTAACTCGGCCATTTCCCATCGTTAGATGAGGAGTATTTTGAAATGCCAGTCTGTGATTACAATATCAACATGGCCAGCCTTTCAATCGGATGTTAATAGTTGTGAACACGAATGATTTATGAGCATCCGATTGCTATGAATCATAACACTTGTTGCCAGCAACAGATGGTAAGGGCTTTATGATTTGATGCTGGAGATTTGGAAAAAAACGGTTCCCATTTCCCCAATCATGTGGCGTTATGGCGGTAATATGATCATGTGATCAATGGGTTCGTGCCACGAGGCGATGCATGCAGCGATCAGTATGGAAAGAGCTCTGGCATAGTCTCACAGTTAGGAGTTAGGTCTCGTGTGGTACTTGGGCTGTTGGTTCAAGCTGGGGCTGACCATGCATGCCTTCAGTCGCTCTATGATGATTAACTGGTGACCTGATTGATTGATCATCGTACAGCTGGGAAGTCACTGGTGGCCTGGCCAGAGAAGGATTTCAGCTCTAATTGATTGATATTGGTCCAGGTCATGGCTTGCATGTGGACCTTGCAGGCCAACACCTCTCCTTCGGGGTCGATGGATCAAGGGACGCTCAGGTGTCCATCTTCTGGGAGCTGTCTCCTGCTGCGTCTAGTTTGGTCGGCTGAGTGCTATGAAAAATTGATTATGGGGCCAGTGTTGCATGTAGTTACATTCCTTGGTTGGTTAGCGTTAGCTACCTTCAGGGTTTCCGCCAGAGGGTAAAATGGGTAAAATTCCGTACCCTTAAATTTTTCCAGGGTACAGATCCGTACACTCAAAAACGTTGGGTAACCATTTTTCCATGACATGCTGGACGAAAAAATTTTCAAAAAAAAAATTTTTTTTCAAAATTTTTTTTTCAAAAAATTGTTTTGGGTCCGTACACTCATTTTTTTTCTGGCGGAAACCCTGACCTTGACCCATGGTCCCATCATCACTCTATTGAGGTGTATCGAACTGACCTGTCCTTCAGACCCCGGTTGGACATGAGGCAATACCTGAAGGAACCTTGCACAGGTTTGGCAACACTGCAAAATCTTTGGAAACACTTCCGTGAAGCCAAGAAAGATGAGGTAGGTAGCTGCCATAGATGCCTCATTCGGTTGATTGGGGGCACGAATTTCAAGTGGATGCGATATCACGTTACCCCATGTCTGATTGAGAAAACTCATTGTGAAAACTTCAATGAAGTTCATCTGATATCTGTCGTTCCGTGTGCCGTCTAATCTCTGTGATTGATCTGAGTTGCACAACTCAATTTGCCTCGTGTAAAATCAGAAAAAACGTTGGCTGTGCGAGTCCGGCACATCTTGGGTTCCTCAGCGATTCTGCGGGATTCGGCAGTCATCTGATTCTTAAGCTGCTCTGGCTGAAGTTTACTGTAGTTTGACTGTATCCCGATTCTGGAGCATGGTTTTCGTGAGCTTATGATCTTCATGAACGAAACCTCAAATCACTTTGCTGCCAAAAGATGCCAGCACTGTAGGTAACCGGATTGGTGATTGTTACTCTATCCCCAACACCATAGTTCCATAAACGCTTTGATACATCAGATCAGTTTTGCGTCTGCATAATACATGATGCAAATCAAATACAAAGGAACGGCAATAAACTATTAGTGCCCATTCCGCTCTCGAGAGGCTGTTGTTATCGGCGTACGGATTGCCGGCCTTGCTTTGCCTCGTAACTAGACGAGGTAGAAGTACACTTCTGTTGTTATTCGTAGCCGGCGTAATGTCTCACTGGGGAAAGTTCCTCTCTCGCTTGTGCTGCGTGAGTCGCCTATGAATGGCGGGTTGTAAAAGTTGTTGGTTTGCCATCAGTAGCCATTGAGTCAAGCTGTAGGCTAGATGGAACGACACTTACGTACGTGAATGGTCAGTTGGTTCAGGTCGGTCACTCAGCCAGTGGTTCAGTTCGACTGGGCTGCAGGTTGGTCATGGACATGGAGCCAGTTGTTCAGTAGGTAGTTCGACTGGGCTCCAATACAACTAGGACGATGGTGCTGTCTGTCAGTCGGAGGTGTCATCGCTGTCGTGGAGGTTTGTCAATCAGCCAGGGGTTCAGTTGGGCTGCAATTGGCTGGGGATGCTCCCCTGTCACAGCTGTCACAGGTCGAGCAACATGCCAGTGATTCATTCAGGAGTCAGTTTTACTGGAATGTTGGCACAGAGTGTGTCAGAGCTGCCATTAGATTGTGACTCGATAGGTTTGAATTGAATCCCATTGTGTTGTTTTGTTGGATCATGGTCGATCTTTCGTCGCAATGGCTGTGACACAGTTTGATGATTTCAGCTGCAGGTTGGTGGCTGGCAAGCAGTCAAAGGTGGCCCATGGAGGTCATTAGCTTGTGACACTGTCTCAGAAGGTTGGACTGTCCCATGAGCCTTTTCCTCGTCTGATGTCAACGAAAACAAGCGCGTTATGAAACACTTTATGAACCTGCCATGTTTACCATGGAGGATTGGAACACATGGGGAGACACGGTAGAACACGTTTGATTACCCAGGAGTGTCATTATCCATGTTATCCTGGCTTTGTAATTACCTGATTACTCATTTAGCCATTCCAATCAGACTAATGCATTTATTTTCTTCGTTCACAACCAAAAACAAACATTTCTAAACCATGTGCGATTGTATGATGTGGCAAAGTTTTGAACTAATGCTCGTGTTAAGTATGTAAAGAAGGTGTATTAAAAGTGAGGTGACATTAAAATATGCTGTCATGTGTAGGGCATCACGTGGCACCAGCGGCAGTGGATGGTACATGTCGCGTTGCAGCATTCAGTCGTGACATCATCAGTGCATACCTGCATCAGACTCGAATTTTGCTCATACCATCGCGAGGTGGTTACTTGGCTTTGCTGCCACCAACATGACCAACGTTGAGTTGGTATTGTTGCCACATGTATGAGTCTTTCGTATGATTCAAATCCCAGCGTTGGTTGAGTGAGGATATCTGAACTGGTCAAAAACTGCTTTCGTACTTGTACAAATACACGTGTACACTCAACATGTTGCTTGTTTGATAAGAAAATAAAGGTATCGGGGTCTGTCTATTCTTCAAAATCCCTGTGGCGGTGTCCTGGAATATATATTTGAGACAAGAATTAGGCCTGGTAAACCCATGGGGCTGTCAACAAAGGAATGGCCTACATACAGGCTCGGATGACTTCATGGGCGGAATGCAAAATCAGATACAAAGTTTGGTGTATTTATTTTGACATCACTGTGTCTGTAGCTGCTGTTCTTTTTGAATGAAGAGGCAACTTCAAAATTGGAGGCAGAAAGGTAGGCCTAAATGTAAAGGTCTGTCAACGTGAGTCCTTTGGTGCTATCTAGTCATATGAGCAGCTCGTTTTGCCAGGTCTAAAAATATTGGGCAAATTGATGTATAGCACTAGCAGGTTAGCTGGAGGAAACTGGCATGAATGGTGACAGCTTGTGATGTTGAAGAGAGTCGTTGTTGCCCTCTTCTGTATAATGAATAGATCCGACCAGTGATTGAACCCGGACCCTCAGAGGTGACAGGCGTGGCTGCTGCACCACTCTGACAGCCGGAGTTGACGAAGTGCTGTCTTCTCATTTTGCTTCCTTCCCGCTCTTGAAGACAGATTATGAGACCTGAAGATGCATTCAAAGATCTCTTCAGTTAGTCTGATCTGGAGCATCGAGCGACAACCATGAAAACTCACAAAGAGTCAGCAGTCCATGAAAGAATCATCTACCATTAATCTGCAGTATTTCATTCCCTATCCGAGTCTTCCAGAGCAGTAATTATTTCTGGGTTATATACCATGGCTAAATGAACGCATTGATTGGATATTGATTAGATATTGGTCGATAGATTGGTTGATGGTGCTATCAATGGCGACCATTGTCTGTGAAGAGCTCATCAGACGTCCAGGCCCTCGCTTCATCTCGTTATATATCATTGGGTGACCTTGAGATGTCATTCAGGTGTACATATATGTTCGCGATTGAGTTGATGTCAAATGAGATGAGATGCAAAATCAGGTTTCCCTCTCTAAAGCTCCCCCCGCCGTCACCTCCACCACACTACCGCCGCCGCCGCGCCAGCATGTCACTTCTCAAATTGAATCAAATCTTGTCTTTTCAGATATCGGCGTTTGGAACAGTCTATGGAGGAAGAGGGTCTCTCAGATGAACAGGTAAATGCTCCACCCACGGGCGGTGCTCCACTCTCCCACTAGTAACATGTCTTGGCACTTGGTGGCAGCACGTGTTGTCCCCTGGTGGCAGCATGTGGTGTCCCCTGGTGGCACCACGTGTTGTCCCCTGGTGGCTCGGGTGTGAGATCGTGGAGATGTCTGTGAGATTGTTGAGATGTCAACGGCACGGTGCGTCGTTTACCATTTGGATTCCACCACCACTCCAGCTATTGCTTCCTCAAACACATTTTCGTGTTGCTGAATCGATCCACAAAACCGCCAGCAGCCTCTGATTCGATATCGAAATAAACATCACCATCTAAATCAGAAATGAACTTGTCTGTTTTGTACACTTAATAACGTCCTCAGATTGATTCATGTGAACGTTTTTCTCCTAGTCACGTTATTTCCTACAAGTGTACTATTTTCCTCGGTATTATTGTCATATAACTGCCATCAATTTATCTTACGACCAATTCCTCTCGGTGTTTGCAGTTGAAAATTGTCCACCGATTTCTTCCTATTACCCCCTGGACCTAACTGCATTGATCTAGTCAGTTTTGGTTTGCTTACACATTATTTCCAATTTGATCAATGCATAAGTCTTGATTGGTGTTATTTGACGGGGAGTGACGACTGGTTTACATTTGCAGTCGTCTGGTTCGTGGACTCCACCCTCGGTAATCATTGTGGGGTGTGGACGCATTCACCTGTGCCGTCGTGCAGCCCATGGTGTTTTTAAACGGCAGGTCTTCTATGTTATAAATATAAAAAAACTGAGAGCAAAATCTCCTCTACTTGTTCTCAGCAGTTGAAAAACACAACCACTGATTCACAGCAACAGCATAAATCGTTACCTCTAAAAATAGCATACCGCATCTGTCTTTGCTCTAAGTTTAGACCCGGACATGGCGTGACTGATTGTGAATGTCTCATCTTATCTCAAGCGGCAGATAAATGGATTTTTCCTCAAAGATTTGTGGGTAATTCACAAAAATAGCTCTGAGAAGACAGTTTGAAGTTGTCAATGAGTGGGTGTCAATAAATGGTGAATTTTTCAATGCATGAATATAACTCCATATTATGCAATGCAATTCTGCCTCTGTGGTGCTTATAGGATGCATTCATTCAGGGTATTATCTGTCAGTTGAACCTGATCATGAGCGAACAGGATTATTCTCCCTCAAAATAGAATTAATTCCAGTAAATTCAATTTTTTTGATAAGTAGGATTTGCAATTCGTATGAAATGAATTTGCAATGCTGTTCAGCTGATGCAGTATAGAGAGCAAACTGCTGACACGTCAAAAATATAGGGAATGGCGAAGAAGATGAATGTCATCACTTTCCTATGCGACAGATTTCTATCGAATGACTGTCGTGTCAATTCCATTTCACTTCTTCCAGAAAAGTGAGAGAAGACAGCAACATGCCACAAAAGAGACAGAATTCTTACGGCTGAAAAGGTCACGACTAGGCGTTCAGGACTTTGAACCTTTGAAAGTCATTGGAAGAGGTGCTTTTGGTGAGGTAAATATACAGAATTGGCAGAGTGTGTGATCTCTCTTGAATTGAATGCTGTCATGTTGCCGTTCTGACCTCGGGTTTTTTCTGTTGCAGGTTCGATTGGTGCAGAAAAAGGACACAGGACACATATATGCCATGAAAATTTTACGAAAATGTGATATGTTAGAAAAAGAACAGGTAGGCCCCCCCCCTCATCCATGTACACTGACATCTCTCCACTGAAGACAGCTTTCAACATCATTTATCTGGGGTCTTCTGACTGTATCCATCTTTGACCCCTTGCAGGTAGCTCATGTTCGGGCCGAGCGTGACATCCTTGTGGAAGCAGATCACACGTGGGTGGTGAAAATGTTCTACTCATTTCAAGATGCATCGAGTCTATATTTGATCATGGAGTTCTTGCCAGGAGGTGAGTGATTAAATCTTGGATCAATGGATCAGAATCAGTGGGGTGTGGTTGAAGACAGTAAGAGCTGTACCGGTACTCTACACTACAGTGTGCTTGGCAGTACACAACAGGGCTGTTCCTTCAACTCACCTCTTCCCACTGATCACAAGCTTTTATCTTGGGGGACTGAGATGGCCTCTGGTGGAGCTGACATTTGTTGACCTGCCCCAAATTTGTTGATTTCCTGGTCAGGTATGCAGCTGTAAGCCGACAGCATGTGAATCTCCCTGGGGTGGGGGGAAATGGATGACTATTAGTATCACACATGAAGATTGTAATATATGGGGCTGTCTTTGTTACAAAATGAATTATGCATCGTTCATTATGTCCATTGAGTTTGCGTGGTCGATATCGTTTTCAATGCTTGTCTATCAGTTCAAATCGGGCAATACCTCTGTGTCTGAAATTTCAAATTCAGTTTCTTGTTAACATTAACAAACTTGGAATGCCATGAATACATAATTGAGTTGCCAGTTGTCAATAAGCAAGCCTGACAATTCTAACGATACACGTCACGGCATGTTCGATGGATCCAGGGTGAATCGTTCAACTGTGTATCCCTGGGCGGTTTAAATACCACGGGGAGGTAGCCTGAAGGTTATGTGAAAAATTTGCTCATGTTTTTCTTGTGAGAATGTTGCATGCAATGGGAGAGGATTAAATTATGATGCAGATCACGAACAGTTTTGGTATAAGTGCATTCAGTACCTGTCTGTCTTATTTGATTTTGCAACAAGGAAGGTTTTGTCTGTTCTGAATATGGGCTGATGTTGTCCTCTCATAGCCATTTAGTTTTAATGGAAATTGATGTCTGACAGATATGTGTTATCGAGCACAGATTCAGGTTATTTCCACGATGGTTGTATAAACTATTCATTAATGATGAAAATGATGAAGAGTTTCATTGACATCAGAATTTGTGCATGATCATCAATTTCGGTCATCTGGGAAAAGAACGTGGGAAGAAATTAACATTAAAATGAATGAGATCTTTATTCACGATGGATTTCACTCTCAATTTAGTCCACTAAAAAGCTGATTATGAATGGCAACATTTTATTTCACTGTCAGATCTTTAGTCAACTTGCTGAGACTGGGTCATTGTGGAGTTCATTTCCTATGTAACGTACAGGAGCATGAAACCATCCCTCGCTATAAGTGCTCAGACTGGCCAGATTTTAACCCTCCCTATTCAGGTACCCAGTGGCAGGCTCCTGCCACTCTTTGACATTTGCACTGAGGGGTGAAACTGCAGCTTTTTAAGCGATGACTGTGCTGTGATGGCAGTGCTTCACGTTTGAAATCTACCGGAGCTCAATCAGTTGAGCTCCTCAAAGGCTCGAGGAGAGCTGTTCACACTCGTGAAGGAGAGCTGTTCACACTCGCGCCTGAACTTCAAGGATGCCGTGGAGCGCAGTCAATCGAGCTCCTCGGTGCAATTTTGTGGGCGCAAGCTTGATTGCGGCCATCCTGCGTGAAGCACTGTAGTGGCTGTATTTTTCCTGCCTCTAAGCCGAGACAACTCCCGCTACTCTTGGTCTATTGATAAACATGGGAGTAAACACAGATATAGTCGTCATTTTATATTGCAACATCCGATTCATCTGTCAATAAAACTTACACCGTCGTACATAATAAACATGGCGTGATATCTTCAACAGTATTGATCAAGGGACGAACGGGGGATAATATTAAACAACAGTACATGTGCACCGAACGAAATCAATATGCGGGAGAATTCCGATACTTTAAACTGAGATCACATATGGAATGAAATACTCTTTTTGTAGTTGTGAATTTTTCAAGCAATTATCGAGAATATCGTTTGTTTTGATTTTGTTCGAAGGTCGCTCCGTCTTTCGATATTCTGTGTCTGCGTTCAGGTCTAAGTGTGTCTATACTGGGTGTTGCAGAAGAAAAGTTCTGAAAAACTATGGCGACGGATCTATTTTATCAAGGCTCTTGATACACCCTGTGTATGAGGCCTTGACAAGCAGGGTCTGTTGCTAACGGCAACAGGATCTCCTCACCCAGCCTCAGATGTTGCATTCCCATTAGCCTGTAGCAATCTTTCCGTCATTATTATGGTACTAACTGTTGTGAATCTCTGTAACGTGGCCTACAGATGAGGAGATGTGGTACATTAGCCTTGAGAGGGGCAATAAAACCAGCTATTGACCTCCTAGATGAGTCTGTGGGGATACATACTCTACACTCAGTTTCATAAGGTCAGTCCCAGGAAAACAGGCCTTGTTCCTGCCCTCTAGTGCCAGTTCCCGAGCTTAATGTCAATTTCTGGTCTTAGTGTGGCTGTACTGATGCATTCTTCGTCAATTCTGCGGGAAAACTGGGGTAGATTTCATTCACTTTGAATGTATGCCAAAAATTTAAATATCATGAAAGGTTTCAATCATCAATTTACATAGTTAGTTGGCTCGCTCCGTCATGTTCCTGGCTGCCAATCAATAATTCAGGTATAATTGACTGTGCTGTGTGTCCAAGTCTTGCATTCATGAATTCTGTACCGGTACCTCGAGTGGAATAAAGCAATGCTGAAGTACCATATACCTACTTATCATTTTAATTGTATGTTGTACGAGATAATGAACAAAAAGTTGCCGACATTTTGCCTACAATCTTGCTGGGCTGGGGAAAGTTGTAAGGCAGCCTTTCCACTAGGTGCAGCAGGGGCATCATGTCATGGTGTCGAGATTTCTATTCAAAATGCGCTGTGGTAACCGTCGGGAAATGCATGTGCCAATTGTGGTTTGTGTTCCGATTGATAGATGGCAACACAAGGTTGATTTCATGTTCTCATTGATTAGATTACGGTGCAGTGAGTAGATCGGTGGACTCGTGATGAGGGGTTGCGGGTTTGATTCCCGATCAAGTCACAACTCTGCCCTCACAACTGGTCTGACAGGATCAAGTGCTGTATGAGCTGCTCCTCGAGTTTCCCAGAAAGGTTTCTAGAGAGACTGGTGCTGAATGAGGTGCTCCTTGAGTTTCCCAGAAAGGTTTCTAGAGAGACTGGTGCTGAATGAGGTGCTCCTTGAGTTTCCCAGAAAGGTTTCTGGAGAGACTGGTGCTGTATGTGCTGCTCCTCGAGTTTCCCAGAAAGGTTTCTGGAGAGACTGGTGCTGAATGAGGTGCTCCTTGAGTTCCTCAGAAAGGTTTCTAGAGAGGCGGGGGTTACAATGGAGGTGACAACAAGCCTGACGTTATCTTTCCAGGTGACATGATGACATTGCTAATGAAGAAGGACACACTGGCCGAGGAGTCGACGCAGTTCTACGTGGCAGAGGCTGTGTTAGCGATCGACTCTATACACCGGCTTGGATTTATACACCGAGATATTAAACCTGATAATTTACTACTAGACGCTAGGGTAAGTTACTCCCTTAAGGTGCAAATCCATGTGAGTGTTTTCTCACCCAATGGGCTCTCTTGGCTCTCTATGGGTAATTCCATAGAAAACTATGGGCAGTAGTTTGTGTGGTCTTTGCACAAGTCCCATAGAAATCAACATGAGTGAATTGCCCATTGAGAGCAAGCTTGCATGAGAAAACTCGCGTGGAAGAGTGCCTTCGTGGCATTTTCGGGGTTCTCAGTTAAAGAGCCAATTGTCACCTGTGGCCAATTAGGGACTGAACTTCAGTGTCCTTAATAGAGAGGTGTCTTCCTTGTAGAGGTGTCCTCAAATGGAGGTTCACCTGTAATCAATAAAACAAGGCATATTCATGAATCGAACAAGGACACACTGTTGAGTACCAGGTATTCATTCATGCAGGTGCAGATATATGAGTCACTGAGTGTAGGTGTTACCAGAGACAGGTGGAAGTGGGACCAGGCCTTGGTATGCACTGGTGTTTCCAGTGCATTGGGACATTCGATGCATTCAGCCTCCAAGCAGTTATCAAAATTGCGGTGTAATTTTTAGATGCATCCGTTGCATGGAGGCAGCAGGAGCTTGGTAGAATATAACAGTTTTTACTGTTGATTGCAGGTGAAATGCATATGGGCCTAGCATTCATTCAGAATTCGAAGTGTTAACCTGAACACCTTGGTCCTGAATTCATTGATAGGAACTAAATCTGTCCTTGGTTCATTGTGTTTGATGTAAAGAAGTATTGAATAGCCTAATCTGATCCATCGATCATGCATTCCTAGGCAACAACAGATCGTGTATTGATCAGGCGAGTTTATCCTCTCGTCTGGTAAATACTTGCGCAGTTATTTGAGTCGCTGTGCTGCGGAAATGTAAATATCTTTTTTTGTGTTTGATCACTTCGGTCTAATAGACCGGAATTACGGCCTGGGGCATGATGCAACCAGGTATAGAGCTTGTGCAGATGACGTCATCACGGAAAAATCTGCCATCTTGACGGTCAATTTGACGTCAAACAACGTCGGCGACCCACGTGGTGCATTTTGTCGTCAGCGCAAGTGGAGTGCTGGCAGCATCTCCCCTTTAAGACACAGCCGTCGAACACAAACGATTAACTCCCAGGATATTGGTGTGTTATATTCAGATTCAGCGAAGCAGTTCAGCGTAAATGCGTCAATTGCACACGTAATGCACACATCGTGCCAATGCCATCTGCGTATGATTAATATGAAGATTTCCTAGAAATGTTTTCAGGGAGAGAATTGTCAAGAAATGAGTTATGCTTCGCATTTCTGTTAGAAAACTGTACACAATCTCTTTCCTTTTCATTGTATTTTTGACACGTGTATGCCATTAGCTGCGATGCATTGATTTGATGGTCTCATCTATAAATATTCACCCTGACCTCACTTCTTATTGATCCATGACTCATACCGAGGCCAGATGAGGTGATTTGGAGGTAGTGCCATCTAGCAGTTACTCGTGGAACTGAACTAACCCACAGGATCAGTGGTTCAGTGTCCTACCTTGGACTGGGTGCAACTTAGACTGGGTACACTTTAGACTGGGTAGAGCATTCTTGTGTCATCTACCGTCCGATCCACAGTTCGTTCCCACTGACCTATCTTTCTATCTTTTCAGGGCCATATAAAATTATCCGACTTTGGTTTATGTACAGGTCTAAAGAAATCACATAGGACAGAATTCTATAAAGATTTATCACAGGCGAAGCCTAGTGATTTCAGTAAGTACTGTAAGTTGCTTTCCAATTCTCAGCATCCGGTGGTGGCTTAGTACGGAATGATGCTCTGCTGTAGGGATCTTCAGATGCATGTATGTAGCCACGTTGTTAAGAGCCACAAAATATCTTAGATTCAACCAAAAAGGTTGAGATGGGCGACGTACTTCTGCATGCCTCGGAGGATATTTACTAGGAGTTGGGTGTAAGCATGGTCTACACCACATTTTAAGCATCTCTTGCTGAAGATCTCAAACTGAAATTGAAAAGGCATGTGGTAGTTAAGCTGAAATTTATAAGGCATGCCGTAGTTAAGCTGAAATTGGTTAGGCATGGTGTAGTTGCTGAATGGGAGTGCATGTCAATTGCTGGTATGGTAGATGTGCATTTGGCATGACTCCTGAAGCAGGTCATGAGTACGGGTACTGAGAGTGTTGCCTCGATACCTGTTGAAACCTAAGGACAAAAGAGTCAGTTGTCAGTGACATTTCTGCCTGTGATATTGTTTGGCGAGTGGGTTACAACCGATTATCTCATTCCAGGTGTGTCTGCATCAAAACCAATGGATTCCAAACGTAAGGCAGAGAGCTGGAAGCGTAACCGCCGAGCGTTGGCGTACTCGACCGTTGGGACACCAGATTATATAGCTCCTGAAGTATTCATGCAGACGGGGTACACGTGTACATGTGACTGGTGGTCGCTAGGGGTGATTATGTATGAAATGCTTATAGGTGAGTTCCTTGGCTGTCGGCCGTGTCGGCCTGTGCCTGTCGGGTTGCTTTCCGCTTCTGTGAGAAAAGAAAGTATGTGAATATTTTCTCTTGTAGGTTATCCACCTTTCTGCTCAGAAAATCCTCAGGAAACGTACCGAAAAGTGATGAATTGGAGAGAAACGCTGATCTTTCCTCCAGAGACGCCGATTTCTAACGAAGCCATGGATCTCATTCAAAGGTAGGCTCCCTAAAGGAATCATCATTCTGTGACACAGACATGGTGGTGCTGTTCGGTAGGACTACGTAAAGACTCGGTACCTGATTGTTCTTTTTTGTTCTTTTCCAGGTTTTGCTGTGATGCAGAACATCGAATTGGCCACAATGTTGTGAATGAAATCAAGGATCACAGTTTCTTCAAGGGGGTTGACTGGGATCATATACGGTAGAGACTTGCTCTTATTAGGATGGTTTCATTAGCTGTCGTGTTTTGCACCCAAGGCAGAATCTCTATTTGTGGTCATTCTAGAGGTCTTAGTCTCTCTCTCTCTGTTGGTGCATCTTGTCATATGACCTTGCCATGCTGACCCCTCACCTTCTTGTCATGTGACCCTTGCCATAACGACCCCTTGTCCTTTTTTCAGTGACCGTCCAGCTGCCATTCCTATCCAGGTGAAGAGTATCAGTGATACATCTAATTTTGATGAATTCCCGGAGGTGGACCTGAAGTGGCGTGAGTATCTCGCTCAGTTTGCATGTCATGCTGATCATTTATATGTCTGTCAGATTGGTGCAGTGAAATCACGGTCGCTCGTCACCTCTGACAGTCACAGGTTGTGAGGTTCAACTCCTGTTCCATTCTTCACTTCACATCCTACATCATCCATGTTTCTTTTTCTGCTGAGTGCAGCTTCCTCTCCTACATCATATTTAATCCGTTCCCTGTCTTTTCCAGCCGAGCCGAAGGAGAAAGACAACGATCCCAAGTACAAAGACCTTGTATTTCTTAACTACACATTCAAGAGTTTCGAAGGTCTCACACAACGAGGGCGATCGGGGAAGAGCTAACTGAAGGGGTGGAGCCAGAATTAACGAGATTCGACCATGTACAAAGCGATAGACTGTGTCTTCTACTTGTCAATTGCCACGGCAGTTTTTCAAAAAGTTTCGGGCAACTTGCATTTCGTGCTGTGTCGGTTGATCATTTCGATGTGTCCATGCCAATATTTTGGATTTCGGAGTGTCTCATGATCGAGTATACAGCTTATTTTCTGTTGCATAATGACTAATAAAACGAGTGACCCAATCCTGGCTGTCCATTGGCTGCCAGTCTTCTGTCTTGGTGATTCCCTGGTATCTTGTCCCACAGCCATGGTGAATGTCGTGTGTGATTTACTTTTCTGTGCCAGCATTTTAGCATCAGCCAGAGCTTAGGAAGGGGTCGTCTCAAAGTCTTGTGTTGCTGTGAGGGAGAGATTAGTCTTTGCTCTCTCATGGTCTTGGGTTTTTGAGGCGACCCCCCAAAGTCTGTAGGCCACCGGTAATCAAAAGGGTTGAATGTTTGTGGCGTTTTGTCATGTGGCTGAGCTGTGTTATTGTGAACAGTATAGTGTTATGTTTTGCAAGGAAATGTTTATTTATATAGGGCCTAGGCTTCCTATTGAACAAAGGTGAAAGTTTCGAGACGAGAGTACCTCAGGACCTGGTATTTTGAGGAAGTCAACACAACTGACTGACTCCCGATTACAGGTCGTAATGTGCCTACATTGTACTTAGTTGAGGGCTTCTTGTTGGGTCTCGGCATGTTCATGACTGCAGTATTCCCTTCGCTTGTTCAGTTCCACTATCAGTGAACACTCAAAATCCCTTTTGCCCTCAAACAATGTAAAATGATGACGAAATTAGCATGAGAGCAGACGGTGTGGTCCTTGAATAAGTTAGTCGGGAATTGCTCCATTGAATGTGACCGAATAACTAATCCAACTTTTTGGTTCCTCTTTCGAGGTTTATTTTAACACGACATTCAAGCAGTTGAATGTGACCTCCAGGAAGAAGCAGTGTTAGAAGTTGTGATACTTTGTTAAGGTGTCTGGTGTAACCTAGCTGTGATGTATGTTTTAATGCGAGACTAGGATGATGGTGCATGGTAAAATAAGGGTTCAGACGTTCCCCTGCACGAGGATTGTGGGAGGGAAACTCGTTGCTAGCTGCCAAGAGCTCAGTGTGTGGGAATGCCCATCCTCGCACCCAGGGTTTTCACAACCGGCTCCCCTTCTCGCGCTTTGAGGGAGGGTACGACCGTAAATGACCCGAGATTCTCAGGATGGGGAATACCCTGAACGACAGAAACTGCCGGTTGTCAGAAAAAGAAGAATCCAACGCCATCAGTTTGACTTTGATTTTTTGCATCAATTCTATTGCTTTCGTTGATCATACTGGATTGTGTCTGCATATTTTTTGGCATTCGTTACCCTCTGTTGATCCAGGATGTTGTGATGTGTTTGCTTATAGGCGTTGGAAAACCCTGAAAAATCCAGTTGATCTGCCAGTCGTTGAGAGTCCTCTGAGTCGACTCATCTTCAGTCGTAGAAACTTGCCCTTTGTCTCAACTTGTGTTGTGACACGGTGTAACTTTTCACTCTATTCCAATCACCTTTTCTGCTTACGCGCTGCCTCAATGTTGAACCTTGTAAAAAATCACACCCTGCATGATGTAACCAGTACATGTTCCAAATTGAATGTGATATTTAACAATTGTAAAAATACCTAATGTTTGTGCTAAAGGAGGCCATTGTGTGATGTGACCTCCCTCTTATGGCTCCATTTCATGGTGTCCAGGGACAAATTGAGTGGATCTCATGTCAGGATTGCCGTCGTACAAGGAGGAGCAATCACTTGGAGCCTACAGCATAACGTGGCACCACTCCACCAGATATACATGTAGATCATATACATTTGGTCGTCGAGAGACAAACTGCAGTTAAAACAGCCAGACTGAAGGCCCCATGATAAAACTACCACATTTTTGTGGTGCACTGAACTAATCTTTATTCCTGAACACCATGATATGGTTTTCTACACCATTTATTCTGGTGTTAGCCAAGCTCAAATGTAATTAATTTGTAATTGTTGGTGATCTATAAAATATATCCATGTACATTTTTAGTATCTGTATATAAAGTATATAAGGTCTTGTTTTCATGTCATTGGGGTTCTTATTACACTGGTGTTTGACTACAATTGGTTGGAATTTCTCCTGCATTCCTTCACCTCATACCTTTACATATTACAAATGGCTTCATTTGTGCTAAATAAGTCAAATGTATTTCAAAGTCTATTTTTACTGTAGTGCTTCATTAACAGAAGAATCGATTAACGATCCAGTTGTGCGATGATTTTGAAGTTCTGTTGTTGTGCACCTGATGGAACCTCCTCATGGAGGTGTCTGCTTGAAGGAGTCCTCCTGCCTGAGGTACCTGACAAAGGAGGTCCTCCTGCCTGTGCTACTTGACAAAGGAGGTCCTCCTATGTGAGGTACCTGAGTAAGGAGATCTTTCTGTGTGAGGTACCTGACAAAGGAGGTCCTCAAAGCAGAGGTACCTGATAAAAGGAGGTCCTCTTGGGGGAGGTGTCTGCTAAAAGAGGTCCTCTAGGTTGAGGTGTCTGGTAAATGAGGTCCGCTGCTCAGGTTCCTGCTGGTAGAGATGTTCCTGTGTCCTGCCAGCTGACATCTTTGAGAGGAATCGTCAAAATCTTAGGTTCACAGGAACGAAACTGGGTGGGGCTGTCGTAGTAACGAGAACTTGCCTCCAAATGTCTTAATTCTACGTGCTATCCTAGTGTAACTTGAATGATGCAACCTTGTTCCAGGAATTTTGCTCCTTTGAAAATGACTAGTGGTCTGGGAGTGAGGTTGTCTGCAATGAGGGTCTGCTGTCAAGTCTCTTTGTAAATATTCTAAAAATACCTTCTTTCTCCTTCAACTTCAAGAATGCTAATGTCTTTGTGCTCTATATCTGATCCGGCTGATGCAAATAGCAGTCATGAATGAAGTGTACATTTTGTGAAAATTCTGTCAGAAAGTACAAAATATAATTTTGAAACCTGGACTGATCCTGCTGATGATCTTGAGTGTAAGTGTTAAGAAAATTGGACTATAGTCTGTGTCGAATTACGGTGTATCAAATTTCAGTATGGCAACTAAGAATTATAACATTTACTGTCGTCAGTGTCAAGTTGTATAAGATACAAAGAAATCTGTTGTGAAACTTTCCGTCAATAAGTTCAAGATAGGTTCTTTTAGTTGTCTTATGGAGTAAGTACCAAGTTTGATCCTCGAAGGCTGTCGGTGATGACTATAGGTTGGTTAAAACACAGACTCATTTGAAAGACATGGAAAGTCGTTTGGCCAGCTTTTGTCATTGAAATCACTGTTCATACCGTATGCATCCCCATTCCGTGTGCCATTATCAAGTGCCTTGTTGATTTCCCTGATATTTTCTCCAACCTGGACTCGGGAAGAAAATGAGGTGATCAGCTGTTGGAGTTGAGGCCTCCACACACTAGTCCAGATTGCAGGCAACTCTCAACCCAAATTCTCCCATGATGTTGTAGAGATAACTCTTTGATGCAGAATTGCAGTCAGCTTCCATTTGCCAATGACCGGGTGTGGGTCTGTTAGCGTCTTGGACAGATTCACATTCCAGAAGGTAAATAGGTCGAGTCCCATTGCATTCTGCCAATTTTTAGGATGACAAGATATTGTCTGCTGAATTTGTGTTGTAATTGCACATTTCTTCATGCTTAATGTCTTTGTGGTTGTTGTCATTGACTGGATACCGTGTGCACAGCCGTGAAACTTGTCCTTAAAGGAGCTGGACGTCCAAGTTGTAAACACTCACTCACTGGTTCTCTATCCACGCGACGCCTGCGGTGCTGCCACCTATTGTCGGTGATATGTACTGACGTGAATATCGTGAATGAGTTGCATTGGACCGGGCACCAGTCTAACGATCACGGGGCGCTACTGGTGCTGCCACCTTCACGAAGGAATAAAACTAGTTTGCTGGCCACTGTTTGTAAACAAACCAGTTTGTTTACAACTTGGACGTCGAGCTCCTTTAATCCACCTTGGACTGTTCATCTGCCATGAGGAAGGCAGACTAGCCCTTACAGTATCGACGTAGATTGTAATGTTTTGGTTCGTGTCACTGTATCAAATCACCCTCATCGTAGGCAGGAACTGCCGTTTTTGTGCCATACAAAGGTGAAGCACTATATAACATCTTGTGTGATGAGAAAACTTTCTGCTGATGAAATTTGAGTAATAACGCCCTAAGAATGAACGTCTGAAACTTGGCTACAATCCCAGTGATGTGGTAGACTCATCCTCCCGTAGCAGAGTTTTGTCTCGCTCCTCTTCATACACTGAAGAAAAGCAAGGTGAAAAACCACTGCTGTGGGAGGATGTGGTAGACTCATCCTCCCATAGCAGAGTTTTGTCTCGCTCCTCTTCATACACTGAAGAGAAGCGAGGTGAAAAACCACTGCTCTGGGAGGATGTGGTAGACTCATCCTCCCATAGCAGGGTTTTGTTTTTGGATTGAGGTGAAAAACCACTGCTGTGGGAGGATGTGGTCAACTCATCCTCCCATAGCAGGGTTTTTGTTCTCGGAGCGAGAAGAAAAACCACTGCTGTGGGAGGATGTGGTAGACTCCACAAGCAGTCTTAGCAGTTCCCTCATCGATTTGCCCTGCTGTGTGGAGTGTGACCAGAACCTAGAGGCTGTCTTGGAGACAGGAGACGTGGAGAATATGACAATAAGTAAAGATTTTTGTGAGTAGAGTTTGTGATTGTCTTTGTGATATCCTTCATTCATAAACAACTTGTTGGAGCGGGTTCTTCATGTAAAAGAAGATCTGTGGACTGCTTTCTGGACTTGTCAGTCGGTTTCTTTGGCTCTTGTAGGTGTGTTGGACAAATTCACAAGGCCAGCTTGAGAAAACCACAAACTTCGCTCTCCATGTTTTGGTGATGACGTATGCACTCTCCATGTTTCGGTGATGATGTATGCGCACGTGTGTTGTGTTTCCCTGATCTCATTGAGTCTTGATTTATTGAAGGCGGGGGTCTATCATGTTCGAATACAGTCCTTTGAGTTGGAGACATCAACTGTCCTTCTGTTCTCAACTTGTCAGAAGTCTCTAAAAATTGATACGATACTTGATTATGAAGGTCCAGCAAAGGGGAAGACTTATGGTCTATAAATATATCTTGATTGAGGTTAGGGGTCATATTTTTTGGGCGGGGGAGGGGGTGGAGTTCAGCTTTTTTCCTGCTCTATGTAATGTCACTAATCATTGTGGTTTTCTCCCTTTCCTTTGTCTTTACGTTCATTTGTGATGCCAGTAGTTGGCTGCTGTGACTTTGTACTCGTATTAAAAACTAAAAAAATCCACCACGTGATTCTTCTGTCACAAGACATGATAAATGTAAGGAGTATAGATGTAAAAATTCAAACAATTTTAAATAAATTGTATAAAGAGGAACTTAATTTGATGTTTCTTTATTTGTGAATCTCCCGAGGCATCTGTTCCGTGCAATCACGGTTCATAGCAAGTAGGTTCGTGCTATGTCATCCTCAGATCCCCGCTAATTTCTGAACAAGAAATTAAATTATACACTGTTTCAATTGCCACAGCCGTTGGAATCGAATACAAGAGTCCGCCAAATCCTCCGCTACTTCCACCGGCTTTTCGTTCCCTCCTACTCCAGCTATTATAAAATCGACCTCTGGGCGGGAAACTGCGAAATGAAATCGTAGTTCAGGTCTTGGATCGTGCGCAGGTGTCATCAGGGAATGCGTGACGTCACCAATATGCACCAATGGGCTCGCAGCGAAGAAGATCCGCGGCGTGACGTCATGAATGAATGACGATGACGTCACTTGACTACGGGCGCAACATACGCTCAGCAACCGCACATTTTCAAGCAGCTTTGCTGAGACATTCTTGCGAATTGTGAAGAAAATGTCGAGATTTGTAAAGCCACTGATGACAGGCCGTGATCCATCGGATCCGGATGAGGAGGTGAAACGCCCAACAATCGAAAATTTTAGATCCAGGCCCGGTGGGATGAAATGGATCATCTTGGATGATGATCCCCGGGCGACTCCGCCACCACCCAAAGATTTCTGCCCCTTGCCACCGATGGGTAGCAAATTGGGAACTCATTACAAAGTGTACTACAACGAGGTACTGGCTTGTCGAGACCAGTTTCTGGGAAAAACGCCGAGTGTTGCTGTAGATACACAGGTAGGCCTAAGCCCTAATTGAGAAATTCCGAAATAGGGGCCCTAGTACTTTTCAGAATCATGAATTTCCAAATCTTGCCTTGGTTAGGCCTACCGCGTGTGCCTGATCTCGGACAGCCCTGACGCCGTGGGCCGTGCGGCTCTCTTGACTTTGCGCAGTAGGCCTAGCCTAGGCCTAGGCCTACTGCAGTTTCTGAGGAAAACGCCTCTATTAGTCATGATTACAGGCTAGACACACTGGTAAATGGAAAACTACGAAAGTGCAGTTAGGCCTAGTTCTGAATCCTGAATTTCAAAATCCTACATTGCTTACCACATGCGGCAATAGGCCTATGTTTGCCTTTCTCCGTGACGCCTTATCTGCCATGAATTTGTCAACAATGTTGATTGAGGTGAGACAGGATGCGTTGTCACTCACGCAATTCCCCATTTCTTTCAGTACCGATCATTGCCTGACCCACGGGATGAATTACCCCGACCGGGCGACGCCTTGGTTGAGGTAAGTATAGAGGCCCGCCTGTGACTGAACCCTACTAGTATGCCCCACCTTGACCACACACATTCTTCACTCGCACCCTCACCAGGGTAGGCGGCAGCTCCCTCTGGCCACAGGGGAATGGTTCTAGGGCAGCAAATTCAGCGGCCCTGCCCCTGGAAACCTTGTGTAGGCCAAGTAATACCATACAAGTATTGTATTACTTGGTCTCCTCAGGCGTTCCTCAGGCCAGGCAAGTTTTGCCATACCGTATTTGACCCTTGGTTCTCGTTTGACTGACGAAATTTGCGTCACCCCAGTGTTCAGGAGCCTCTGAAAAGTTGGATGAGCGGCATTGATGCGCAATATGACACTTGCTGGGAACCCCAAGGAATAATGTTCTTTTCATTCATGTCATTTCAGTATCTGGAAAAACAAGAAGCAGAAGAAGCAGATAAGAAGCCAATATCACCGGTTGCATCGCTGAGTGGAACGGACGGAAGATTATCCTCCTATGGAGTGTTCGACGATGACGGTGAATTTATTCCGGGCGTCGGTGATCTGGACCGGGAGTCTGTCGCACCCAGCCCTTCTAATGAGAAGAAAGCTTGGCTTCGTGATGATGCAACGGCCGCAATGGACCAGAAAACACTGCCTCATTCAAATGTGTCCTCATCAAAGAGTCACACAGCAGCTGCTGCCAAAATGTCGACTCAACTTAAGAAGAACATCATCCAAGTCGCCCCATTTGCCAGGAAAGAAACTCAAATTGTGAAAAAATGTGATTCCGTCGCGCGCCGTCAGAGAAGAAAGGTGTATGGACCAATCGTCCCGCCTTCTGCAGCATCGGAATATTGTGATGACTTCGTGCAGCAGGAGTTTCAGTTTCAGTCTCGTAAAAAAGAGGGCCACTCCCACTCCCAGGGTCAGCGGACTCCACCAACCGGCCTCCCTACCCTCAGTCAACACGAAAATGCCGTCCGCCTGGGGAGACCAAGCCTCAAGAAAAAAGGATCCATCCGCCAGTACGAGAGTCTTCTGAGTCGTAAGACGGCGATGGTGACCTCCACCGATCACTCCCCACGTCCAGGAAGACAGCCGTTCCCTGTCGGCCAATGTCGGAGGGCTTCAGCCAACTCGATGACCAATCAAATGTTTAGCAGCCAGACTAAACCGATCGCTAGCAACACGGGCATCGTTCAGTCTTGGAGCCAGGATGCTCAGAACTCTCCTGAAACTCAAACGTCTTCAGCCATCCCCGAAGTGAACCAGCCTGAGAATCAGTCACCAGCAGTCCCCAATGATTACGATTCTGACCAACAGAAGACTTCCACCCCAGTGGCAGAACACCGGCAGAAGACACCGGTCGTCCTCGAGAACGACGAAGATAGCAGAGATGAATCAAGCTGCGACTCTTGTCACCGCTCCGCTCAACCTCACCCTGATAGTGACGATCTCGAGGCCATGTCCGTTCATGAGGACGAATTCGAGATAACATCAGCAACAGGAGAAGAAGAAATGGACAATAACGTTAGCGACGAAAAACTTGAGATCGACTGCACTGGAAATGAAGAAGTGACACCTAGTGAGGACGAAGACGGATCCCACTGCCACATGTGTGAGTTGGGAGAATCACTCGCCGATCAGCCACGTAAGGCCGGGAGATGGAGTCGATTCAAGAAAGCAGTCAGGAAGTTGTTCTGTTGTCTGGGCCGGCCCCAGACCCTCCACTAAATATTTAGATCAGGCCAGTGGGGATCGAACCCACGATTGGCCTATATTTGTATTTCCTTTAGTCCATGCCAGTGGGGATCGAACCCACGATTGGCATACATTGTATTTCAGTTCATGCCAGTGGGGATCGAACCCACGATTGGCATACATTTTATTTCCTTAGTTCATGCCAGTGGGGATCGAACCCACGATTGGCATACATTGTATTTCCTTAGTTCATGCCAGTGGGGATCGAACCCACGATTGGCATACATTGTATTTCCTTAGTTCATGCCAGTGGGGATCGAACCCACGATTGGTACATTGTATTTCCTTAGTTCATACCAGTGGGGATCGAACCCACGATTGGCATACATTGTATTTCCTTAGTTCATGCCAGTGGGGATCGAACCCACGATTGGCACACTCCTTTATGCCAGGTATTAAGTGGGGATCGAACCCACGAAGCCTCGCGTATGGCCCGATTTTGTGAAAAGGCTCAAACTAAAGATGTACCGTACCAAAAATGGCCAGACAAATATTTTGAGAACCTCTAAATAATTAGACAACAAATTCTTATCTCAATGGCTACTCCTTCACTATAAAGCAATCTTGTCTGGTCATAAATTTTCCATAAAAATATCCCCAAAATACACCCAATTTTACTTTTACTTTAATACATACTTTTTGGTACATCTTTGTTTGAGTCCGGACCTTTCGATCTTGTCCTTGACCCATTCATAAAACCCTGATAGGCTAGTTGCCTGCTAAAGTGCCTAATGGGCACAACTAGCAGCCAACTAGGTTTTAATAGCAAGGTTTTATGAATATGGGCCCTGGTCATGAATTTTCGATAAATAATAATAAAAATAAATAAAAATAATAATGAAAACACTGAAACCCCTTGGTAAACTCTTAGTTCGAGTCGGTCTAACTTCCGTTTAGATATGCCGGTTTTGTTTTATACACGAAGCCTACGTAGTACTTCCCTAGTGGGGATCGAACCCACGATTGGCACACTCCTTTATGCCAGGTATGTGGGGATCGAACCCACGAAGCCTCGCGTGTGGCCGATTTTGTGAAAAGGCTCAAACTAAAGATGTACCAAAAATGACCAGACAAATATTTTAAGAACCTCTATTAAATAATTACAATATCCTACTCTTTCACTATAAAACAATCTAGTCTGGTCATAAATTTTCCATAAAAATATCCCAAAAATACACCCAATTTTACTTTTACATGTACTTTACTACACGTTTGGTACATCCTTGTTTGAGTCTGGACCGTTCGATTGAAAACTGATGAAATGTTAGCTGCGAAATAATCAAAAACAAGCCTTTCGGCGACATGGTTCACTAGAGGTTGATGAACGGCTGTGGGAAAGTCAGTGTGTGTTCAATGAGTGTGGTGAATAGTCAGGAAAGATCGTCTGTCTCGCAGCACATCATCTGCACGGACTCATTCGCGTGACGTCATCCTATGACGTCACAGTTATCGTGACTGTGACGTCACAGTTATGACGTCACTATGACGTCACAGTTCTCGTGACGTCATATTAAACTTTCGAATCCTTGGTAACGACAAAAAATGGCGTAGCTGCCATACCCTCGTACGCATGTGCTTCAAGGTAGTTTTTCTCCCAAATGATGACAAATACTTGTTATTTCGGCGTGATCAACGAAAAGAAGCTTTGTTATCAATTGTATATTGTTATATTTACATATCAAGGGAATGAAATATCTTCTTCAGAAATTAGAGCGGAAACGGCCAAAAATAGCCTCTTCCAAGCTCTCAAATTGCTATCTAAAAAATAGGCCACAATATTTGCCAAATACCACGCAGACACGGGTTATTATACAAAAATCATACCCTACAAATTTCAGCTCAAAAGGTTATACCACAGCTGAGAAAATCCGCGAACATTAACCGTGACAGAAAATCAAGGATGAAAATAATGGTCACTCTAGTGAACCAATAAAACGAATTTGAACAAAGGAGGGCAAAGAGAAAAACACCTTATTTAATAGAGCTCATTGAAAGTAGTGACGCGAACAAAAAGTTGAAATTAAGAACTACGGTACTGATTACGTGGGCTATATCAAACTGCGGTGAAACTAACAAAGACTAAAGGAACTAATGGGGGACGTGAAAGACAACGCGAACACGACGGACTGCGGCTGCGGTGACACGAGGACACGACGGGGCTGCGGACAGACTGCGGCGACACGAGAACACGACGGGGCTGCGGCTGCGGTGACACGAGAACACGAAGGAGCTGCGGGCAGACCGCGGTGCACGAGAACACGACGGGGCTGCGGACAGACTGCGCGGTGCCACGAATTCGGAGCCGGTCAAGAGTGACATGCTGCGGTGACGCGAACAATATGATCAATCAATTTGTCATGATCGGAACAAAACGCTGATGAGGTTGACGTGATTAGATATGGAGAGATTCTGAACAGGCGACGACAAAATACTATCAAATATCGGATTGCACGCGTAGCGAGAGAAATAAATATGCAGTCCCGCAAATAAAAGAGTTCTCGGACTCAATCACATGGAATAGACCACTTGAGTTGAATCATTGCCACCGCAACACGGAATAAGGCCGTAAAATAGGCGATCGGGGGCCCTCGACGACGGGCCTCACGCGCAGGCCTTAGGCAGTTTTCGCAAAACCCCCGAATATGGGCGCTCGCGTTGGGGTTTCGGGCCGGGGCTTTGCGAAAAACCCCTTAGGCTATATTGGTCCCCTGTCCTCGAAACGCTCCACTTATACATATTGCGGGCCGTTACGAGGGCAGGGGACCAGCCTAACTCTCGCGCACCCCATTTGACACTCTTTGACCAGTTGACTGCTGATGATGACTGCTGTCTGGCAGTTCCACAAGGTTTGAATTCCGGTCTTCTTATGAACCGGGTTCTGAATATGGAAACTGGGTCGGGATTGGTGCAATTCTGTTGGTTAATCCTTCTACAATATCCAGCAAGGTGCCTAACTCGCATTTTCTATCGGGAGACTCCGCAAAGTCTGATTTTTAACGCCACTTTCGCGACAGCAGTCACGACAGTAGATCGATCACAATCTCCACTCGGCTGCCTCATGAGGTAGTGCCGACTGGAGATTGTGATCGATCTATCACGACAGCAGTCATTGGGTCGAGGATTTTTTCCATATACCATCGTCATTAGTTCCTCGATTTGCCACCGGGAGCGCTTCACACCACTACTAAATATGGTAGATATAGGTTAATGTATGCGACGTGGGAAATTCCCTGAATAACAGCTTCGCACGTGGTGACCACTCCCAACAGCGGGAATCCCATGGAGGAATGCGCTGCTTGTTGGGAGGTTTTGTTGTTTTGTGATGATGAGCTTCGCAAAACTGTGGCTTTGGATTGAATTATTGACTAATCATGGATGGAGACATGATATCATGACTTTTGTATGCAGACATCAGTACGACTTCACCTTTATAGTAGGCCTACACCTGCAGGCCTACTCTATTCATGAGTGCCCCTACCATCCCTACGGGCCACGAAGTTCTTCTGTCGGAATGTTTTTTGCCCGGTTTTTTGTTGTTCGCTGCATCTCCCGCCATGGCTAAGACGACTCGTACGTGGGGTTGGATGTATTTCAATCCTGCTAATACATGTAATACTAGTATTCCGTAGTAACATGACGGATGAGGTTTTTTAAATGAAGTACCGGTATTATTTTTGATGAATAAACACAAGGCCAGATACTATATACAGGGTGCTCTAGCGTAGGGTTGATGATTTTCATTTTTTGATTTTCTCCTTGTACCCAGCAGCAGCAGTCTGAACCCTGTAAAAAGCCTAAGGGAATAATGTATCATGAATTCATTGTTTACACTCAACGTTTGTACACATGGATGTTTATTAGGTACCGGTATGCTATTTTTGGTTTTTGGGACATGTCAACCCACCGATTTGAATAAATTCAGCATTAATAAAAAGGATGAAGGGCATGGCACCTGCAAATCAACCTGACCAAGAAAGTGAACATAAACAGAAATATATCCAAGATACAGAATAGCATAAAATTGACACACAAAATGATAATAAGCAAGAAGTCAATCTCCAGAATTCACGAATTTTCGAACCCAACCGGGGTCTTTTTCAAGTGGAACTTTACAATCTGAAACTCTAGAAAAGACTGAGCAGTCTTTTCTACAGTTTCAGATTGTAAAGTTCCACTTGAAAAAGACCCCGGTTGGGGTCGAAAATTCGTGAATTCTGGAGATTGACTTCTTGCTTATTAAACAGAAATATACAATCCGTTTCGTGGCCCGTTGAAAAAATCTGAGATACATTCACATTCCTTTGAACTGCCATTGTGTCTGTGGTAGGACCGTTTATTGGTGCCTGAAGGAAACTGTGAAGAACCCGGGGATTCCCGGTTTCATGGGAATTCCAAGATTTCGCATATATTAACCATATTTGGTAGAGTTGTACAGCGCTNAAAAGAAAAAAAATGTACAAATTCATACAACCGCATACAATCACAGGAATATGCATCGCTGAAGCAGAAGTGTCCCCCCGGGGCCCCCACCAAAAACACTTATATTACGGACAATACAAGTGCTGCTAGTAAGGGCCCCAAAGGGACCCCCGCCCCAACGACACACACCCCTGTGATACAACATGTATTTGAGTTAGGTACTGTTATTTTTTGGAATGTAATCTAGCAGAAACTTTGACACTTTACCGATTATACTGTACTCTGCTGTCATGAGATAAATGAAAAGATTCTTATTGTCCAAATTCCTGACTTGCGGACTCATTTTTATAATATCTTGTAATAATTTTGTTCTCTCTACTTCAAATTGTTTACATTCTGTAAGAAAATGGATTTCATCTCCAATAACTGACATATTGTACGACCTTAAACAATGTATACAATACCAGTTGACTGCTGATGATGAGTTCCACAGTTTGAACACCACCTCCAGACAGGTTCTGAATATGGAAACTGGGTCGGGATTGGTGCAATTCTGTTGGTTAATCCTTCTACAATATCCAGCAAGGTGCCTAACTCGCATTTTCTATCGGGAGACTCCGCAAAGTCTGATTTTTTAACGCCACTTTCGCGACAGCAGTCACGACAGCAGTCATTGAGCGTCAGCGCCATCAATCGTTCAGTGGTAGAACCAGACTACAACAGTGCGCGAGACTGTCTGCAGTTCACCTTTGACCGCTGACCCCGAGGTCAAAAATATGGCGGGTAAATTGCACGCCGTGTTGTTTTGACAATTTTCTCTCTGTTATTTTGACGATTACACCGCCCCATTTTCGATTTGAGTGATAAAAATGCCCTCTAGTGAAAGATAATTCCTTAAAGATAAAGTGTATTGAACACAAAGATTAGTGTTTTGCGTATATTGAGTCGAAAAAGCCGAAAGAATGGCGACCATTCGGACGCCGAGACCGACTCCAAAGTTTTTCAGAGAAACCCAAACTTTCTCGACGAAAAAGGTAAAAAAGCTCATGATTTGAGGCCCGTGTTTCGTCTATCATTGATTAGGCCTATGGCACCCATGCCTACTGTTGTACACGTGTGTATTGAGAAAAGGCCTCGACCAGTCTGGATGCATGCTGGTGACTGCATGCTAGCTGGCTAGAGGAAGGATGTCATTCAGGCAGGGAATGTCATTGTCATCAAATTCATCAATCAAAGGAAGTCGTCCATCCATCCATGACCATGACACGACCAGTGTCTGTCTTGTCGCACTTTTGTCTACACATTTATATAGGAAGGCCTACACAGCCAGCCTGATTCTGTATTGTAGTGTAGCTAGGCTTATATTAGATAGTGTCACTCACATCTCAATGAACTAGGCCCTATTATGTAGGCCTAGGGCTAGCCCATATATGAGCCTTGTTAATGCTAGGCCTAGGCCTATAGGCTAGGCCCCCTAAGTAAAATGCCAGGCCTTGTGTAGCCCTGCCTGGACTATTCTTGTGCAGTTGAAGGAAGGAATTTAGAACCCCTGATCAGCAAAAGGTCGCCGATTGACAGAATAAGCCACATCGAACAATAGGATTTCCGTTGTGTGCCATGGGCATGGAGTAACGTCACTTCTGATCGGGGATTCTAAAGTTTAGCCGCTTTATACCACACTACATCTTTATTCGTAGGAACGAGGGACACCAAGAGAAGCGCCTCCTCCCAAACCACCTGTGAAGAGTGCGCCCCCTGTCAGCCGGATATATCAACATCGTCCTGTTCTTCATGCACAGCGAGTTTCGTTCAAAAATGAAAATAATAACAGTATCCTTTAAATAGCCTCTCAAACTTGGTAAAACACGGAGGTAAATGCGACTCTAAGTGCCTCCTTTGTATGTGACTACTCATATGCCTTCCACCAAGGGAGTCAGCACAGGTCAGCTAAGCTTTAACCTCTAGGTAGATAACTTGTAAAATAAGAATGTGTATAGGTTAGGGATGGTCTTCCAGCCGCAGCATGTGTCAGTTTTCCTTGACCATCCACCTTAGCAGATCTTCTTAGTCCTCACTATAATGAGATGAGCAAAGACCTCTACTTCGACCAGTGCTTCCAGATAGAAAGCAAATTGGGAGCTGGATCCTTTGGTGAGGTAAGTGTTTGGGACACCGGTGGCTATTGGTCTGATCAGGTTTTTCTGTTGTGTGCCCCTTGATGTACTGCTCTTTCTCTATTTCTAGGTGTTCAAAGTTAGAAGCAAAGAGGACAGGAAGTTTTACGCTATCAAACGATCACGTGAGCGCTTCCGCGGTGAATCAGATCGGCGAAGAAAACTTGAGGAGGTGGCGAAACATGAACAACTTCCAAAGCATCCAAACTGCGTTGAATATTTCAAGGCCTGGGAGGAGAGACAACATCTTTACATTCAAACAGAACTTTGCTCAACGAGGTGAGAATGGAGGTTGATATAAGTGAATAAAATGAGATTTTAATGACACAATCTTGCCATTTGACAAAAGTTGCTCTCCGCCATTCCCTACTGCTATGTCCTCAAAATGGGATCCGTGCTAAACATTGCAAGTGAATTTGCCAACGATCCCTTTCATTCAAAAGGAGTCTACTGTTAGTTCTTGTCGTTGTTTTCATTTCAGTCTATGTAACTTCGCTGAGATGTACCATGACATCCCTGAAGTTATCATATGGAACTACCTGGTGGATTTATTGATGGTAGGTTTATTCAGAATTCCAGTTAATTTCATGAAAGACTCTGAATTTCAACTTGTAAAATGCTGCTGAATGAGTTTCTTAGGCTCATCCTCCCACAGAGGTTTTCACCTCCCTACTCTTCATCCACTGTGTGCGAGTGTATGAAGACGAATGGGGCTCAAGCCCCATTTTTAGCCCGCTTGGCCGCAAGGCCCAGCAGGGCTTATGCTGTGGTTGGGGTCATTGAGTGGTGGTCTGTCGTGCGTCAGTACGTACGTACGTACGTACGTACGTACGTACGTCCGTAAACTTTGGTTTGTTAGCGCTCTAGCGCCTTTATTTTTTGACGAATCTTTTTGGCCTTTGGTGAGTGTATATATGGGCCTAANTACTGCTCTTTCTCTATTTCTAGGTGTTCAAAGTTAGAAGCAAAGAGGACAGGAAGTTTTACGCTATCAAACGATCACGTGAGCGCTTCCGCGGTGAATCAGATCGGCGAAGAAAACTTGAGGAGGTGGCGAAACATGAACAACTTCCAAAGCATCCAAACTGCGTTGAATATTTCAAGGCCTGGGAGGAGAGACAACATCTTTACATTCAAACAGAACTTTGCTCAACGAGGTGAGAATGGAGGTTGATATAAGTGAATAAAATGAGATTTTAATGACACAATCTTGCCATTTGACAAAAGTTGCTCTCCGCCATTCCCTACTGCTATGTCCTCAAAATGGGATCCTTGCTAAACATTGCAAGTGAATTTGCCAACGATCCCTTCATTCAAAAGGAGTCTTGTCGTTGTTTTCATTTCAGTCTATGTAACTTCGCTGAGATGTACCATGACATCCCTGAAGTTATCATATGGAACTACCTGGTGGATTTATTGATGGTAGGTTTATTCTGAATTCCAGTTAATTTCATGAAAGACTCTGAATTTCAACTTGTAAAATGCTGCTGAATGAGTTTCTTAGGCTCATCCTCCCACAGGGGTTTTCACCTCCCTACTCTTCATCCACTGTGTGCGAGTGTATGAAGACGAATGGGGCTCAAGCCCCGTTTTGGGTGTTTGTGCTTGGGCTGCTCTTTTTGCGATGGCCAGGAAATTACTTCAGAAAGTGTTAGTAGGTCAGCACTCTATTGAGTTCTCTGAACCCACTGTCGCGTTTTTCCGCCGCGGTTTCATCACTGCCTGACAAATCCTTTATTTTCTCGGTCCGCTGCCTTTTAACAAAGCATTTTCTGCCGGTGCGTTTTCCCGCTGCGCGAAAACGCGTCAGTGCGTTCAGGCCTTAAAGGCCTAATACTGTTTCCATACACCTTCAGAAATCAAGTTGTGTGGAAGTATCCTGTGATCTGTTCTTATTCCAGGCTGTCAAACATCTTCATGACCATGACCTTGTGCACATGGACATCAAACCAGAGAATATCTTCATCATGGACGATGGCACTTGTAAACTTGGTGATTTTGGCTTGATGCTGGATATTTCTAAGGTACTGCTTACCACAAGAATTGCCTGTACTAGTGTCGACTGTCTCTCACTCTCATGTCATTCTGTTCTTTTATTATATCACTTGTTCAGGCATGGACATGAGTGATTTTCACGGCGTTGTTTCTGCATTAAATCCTCCTACGAAGTCACCTATAATGACACTGTGACAAGCTAACTTTTGCAGAATTTCACCAAAACAGTTCGATGCTGTATGATAGGTTTGATAATGAAAACTCAGCAACTCAAACATGCCCTTGAACATTGTGTTATGTTATGAAAAAGTTGCCTTTCGTTCCAGGGTACTGATTACTCCGAGGCCCAGGAAGGCGACCCAAAGTACATGGCCCCTGAACTCCTGCGGGGGAAGTTCTCTAAAGCTGCTGATGTGTTTAGTCTTGGTATATCAATCATGGAATTAGCCTGTGACCTTGACCTTCCGAAGGGTGGGGAGGGGTGGCACCAGTTGCGCAACAGACAGATGCCGAAGGAGTTTTTGAAAGGTAAATATGGGTGTCTTTCCTAGCAGTTCGTCGTTTTCCTCATTTCAGAAAAGAATATGAAGTCATGACCTTGCTATGCCACCTCTTGATAATCCCCGTTTGGTTTCTCCCACATTGCAGGAATGTCTGTAGACTTACAATACGTGCTGAGTCGGATGTTAGAACCGGACGAGACACGGAGACCGACTGTGGACGATGTTCTGAATGAGGCTGTTGTACATGGTGTCTGGAAAAGACGGCGACGTCGAAGGATTCTTAAACATATTGTAAGCATCGTTAGGCATGACATCCTTTTTGACCTCGATATTCTTCTCTTGGAAATAGTCTCATATTTTGTGGTGATTTAACTTTCTTTTTCTCTTTCAGTATTTATACACTTTAAACTTTTTCTTGTCCTTCCTGTCTGTACTTATGCGGTTATGGTTACTGATCACAAGGCCCCTCCACCGGTTAATACCCGACAGACTCTGTACGCCGCCGAAACATCCAAACTCATCACATCCACCAGATTGGGACTATAGCTTCTCAGATGGTAGGTGGAATACTTTTATTCTATTCTATTGTATACTGCTCTGCTATAAAACTTGGCCCGTCCCATTGACAAATTAGATTTTGGGTCTAGGCGTTCTTGGATAATGTCGTAAATTTGAACTCATTTATATTTCAGATGACCTACTGGATGCTGACGATTCCATCAACCTGTGTAATAACTCGATGGGCATCCCTCTGGATACATCCACCTCCAGTGAAACAGACAACAGCTTTAATGGAGGATTCAAAGTGCCAAGGTGAGGAACAATGTGGTCTTGGGTAAAATATTTGGGCGACCAGTCATGTAGATGGTCTGTTGACTGACACTTGGGAGGTTTCGAAATCAAACGATAAACGCAAACTTTACGACGTTATTTTTCGTACTACACATTAACCAGATTTTATATTGCATTTTCGGTACAAAAGTAACGTTGTCGTTAACGTTTACGTTTATCGTTTGATTTCGAAACCTCCCTATTTATGCAGACAAACCAAATGTGATTCAAGCTAATTTCCAACATAAAGTTGGGTGTATTTCCTTCATTAGCATTTTAGATGTTGGTGTGCTGGGTTAACCAATATTCAGGGCATTCCTTTAGTACCTGGTGGTTCTGGATTGATAGTTTTATGATTTGTGTGTTTCAGTATTCCACACAGACGGGCCGTCACGACATCAGTTTTTCACCGATCTCGCCCTGTCACTTTACTTTCACCCAAGAACTCGTCACCAATTCATCAAGTCTACTCTAATAGTTCTAAGTAAGTCATGGCATTTCTAGCAACTTTGACAGCTGTTTGAGTCTCTAACACAAAATCACCCAACCATAGGGGCGTATTTTAGAACGTTAAGGTTTACCTTAAATCTGTTGTAAAACCATTGAGAACAATAGATTTAAGGTGGACCTTAATGTTAAGGAACGTTCTAAAATATGGCCCATAGTTTTTCTCTGGTGATGCATACAGTTACTCTAGCAGATGACATAAGATAAAATCTGTAACAAAGTTGTCTCTGATGTATCCCTTTTCAGACGGTCGTCCGAGCGTCTCAATTCCAGCTTCAATAGCGAGTCATCCTGGGGCGGCTCTCCAAACACCAGCTTCAATGACGATGGCGATGATGAGAGCAAGAACAACAAGGCCGTAGGGCCAAAGAATCTGATAAGCGTACGTATACATTTTGGTGATCAGGTACCTTATGACCTTTGACCTCTGTAATCAGGTCACCTCATAATAAAGGACAGCATCTCTCAGTGCCAAAGGTGTCCTTAATAGAGAGGTTCCAATTAAGTTTCCCAAAGGGCTTACCCAAACCCCTCTGTCTGTGAATTCTATCTATGTTATAGTGAAGCATATCCTGTTTCTTTTTCAGATATTTGAAGCAGCAACTGATGATTGAAGAGATGAGAAGTTCAGGAAAAGTTTGCATGATTTTCTGGTCAGGGTTCTAGGTCAAGGTCTGTGTTTTGACTTGGGTTTTCAACGACGTAACCGATGGTTCATTCAAGCAGAGTTGTCAGGTCTTCAAGTTTGTGTATAAATTGATACAGAATGTATTCATGTATAGATTTGCAACTCTTCAGAAATTTGTTGCATTTGTGGCTTATGGTAATATTTTGTAGTTCTTTGGCGCATGTACAGTATTTTATTAGTAATACCTTGGTGCTACAATTCCTCACTGTGTTCTTGTAATTATTTCCGTGATTGAACATTCCTCTTATACATGTACATATATTGCTTGCATCCATTGAGACATAAGGCCCTAACCATGCCAAATATGGCATGTTCTTTTGTATTGGCCGGTGTAAGCAGTTGTAATTCTACATCTTGGCCATACATGGTCTGATTTTTCATATGATTATTTTGAATTTGAGATTAAGTGCCTACTGTTCAAATGATAAGTGTACAGACCCACCTGTTGGCCTTTATTGAGCAGAGTGAAATAAATTTCACCGTGTGTATCAGGTGTATGATCATACTTCATATTCGGTAGCACAGTTTGTGTGCATCCAAAACAGCACAATATTCAGGGTTACAGGCGATGCCCTGATGTTCAAGTTTTCCCAATAAAGTCATTTTTTTAAACATTCAACCTTCAAATGTTTTGCTACATCATGTACCTGATTGAACTTTTCTCTGCATTTGATTACTTGTATCAAAAATTTATAAGGCGAGCTTATGAATTTTTGCTAGTGTGTTAGTAGACGTATTTCAATTTTTATTCAAACACCAGGATGCAGGAATCTGCATTTTGAGGAGTCCTAGGCCTACATAAATTGTGCTGGCGGGAATGTAGCGCAACACGAATAGTGCTGCTGTAAGAATTGACCATGCCGTCATTTTCAGAAGAGCTTTATTCAGAAGCCATTAGGAAAACGGAATAGACATATACAAAAGTAAGAAATTTATTCGGTATGAAAAGTGACTTGATTGTACAAAAATATATCCGTCCCTTCCACCCTGTCGTTGACGGAACAAATGTCATGATTGAGACAAACCATTTTGATATTGAGCCTAAAAAACCACCTGGTACGTGTATCAAGACTTGACAATAGTTATTATCTTACGTGTCCCATAGTGGTTACGCCCTCTTAAAGGACCACGGTATGTGATCTCTAATGGGTAATTTGACTGCCGACGTAGGAGCACCTAGCGGCAGCAACACGAACTACAAAAATGCATTACAAAATGTACGTAGTAAATTGGGTCAATTCGCCGACAACGAAATTAGTCCCTGGGTTGGAGAATGGTGCTGGCTGTCGAGAAAAAGTGGCAATACCGTGGTCCTTTAATCTAGAAGTGGCTGCGCCCCCTGGTGGTGACGTCACGTATTCATCCATGTCATCATTTCTTCGCAATGACGTCATGGACCAAATCTCTTGCTGAAAGTCCCCGCCGTGCGCGGCAGATACCTTTACCTCTCCACCACCCCTCGAAATCCTGGTACCACATGTCTCTGGTCTGGTCCCATAGCATCGCGCACAGGCGGCAGTAAAAAAACGTATTGACGAACTTCCCTGTGCCTTTCCATTTGAAATATTCATTGTACAGAGCGTCATTTTTGTCAAGTCTTCGCAAATAATCCGCGAGTTCGCGGATACTTCTGAAGTCACTGACGTGAATGAAGGAGTTCCGCGGGACGGCTTTCTCGTAATCTGCTCTGGAGGCGCCGAAAACGATCGGGACGATGTCCTGTCTGAAAAATAAGAAGTGATTGATTAGTCCGTGTCAAGACGCTGCTCCACGTGAGAGTTTTCTCCCGCCATTTGGCTCTCTGTTCTATGGGCAACTCGGCCATAGAAAACTGGGGGCCGTCGTTTGTGTCTATATTATAGAGTTTTCGCAAAGCTCCCGAAACGCCAACGCGAACGTCTATCCTTTTGCTCGGTACTCTCTTCGTGGCGTCGAACAATGGGTTTGGCGTTCGTGTTGACGTTTCCTGGGCTTTGCGAAAACTCCCTAATGTCTCCCTAAAGTCGTAAGGCGTATACGGGCATTTCACTCATTCTGGCCTGAAATACATTGTATTCAGATAAAGGGAACTTACTGCATCCCATTCAGGAAGAACTTTTCTGTGATGTAGTCCTTACAGTTGGAATTTTCGAAGGACAGGTAGAATTTGTAGTCTTTATTGAGCATTTTGAAGCATTTTTTGTCCGTCTTTGCGCAGGAATGAGGCCCACAGCGCCCGTAGATGTCCACCTGAACATACTTGGCCAACTCCCTGGCGACCACGCCCCTCCCACTCTTCGCTGCGCAATTTGAGACAAACCACGCCACCAACTTCGTTTTCCCAGTTGCATAGTTTTTCTTCGGTGGCAGTGCCGTCACGCCGAGATTATACGGCATATATTTCTCATACGGTGTTACAATGACTGAATCGCTACGATATGTGGCTGTCCAGTTCACCAGCCCGTTGGCGTGCCTTAAAGGCGGTGTGTACCAGGGTGATTCAAGCGCAAAGTACACCCAAATTTGCCCCTTGCGCTTATAAAGTCCCTTCGGCACAACGTTGTTGAAGACCACCGCGTCTGCTTGATCCGCGAGCCGCCGGTTACGACTGAAGTAGCACTGAGTGACTGGGCACTGATCGTCGAGCAGCTTCTGACGTCCTTCAATCACCCCGGCTGACTTCCAGAACACCACAGTCTTCAAATTCTGTTGATCAAATGGCTTCTTCTGCTCCACCTTTGCTGCTTCCGGGATGTGTACCATCTGGGCCGTGATCCTGTCATCCCAGTCGATGGCCGGATCCGGCCAGACGCCATTCGTTAGATTCTCATGAAAATATTTGATGCCTTGTCTGTCCAGAAGCATATCTGGGTAAATGTCATATTGCGTATTTTTGTATTTCTGAGGTTTTATGATCTCCCCCTCTCCCAGGACGGACCAGAACCACGACTTCTTTTTTCTGGCTTGGGGTGCGGGACGTTTAACAACCTGTGGAAGATAAAGCGAGTTAAAAACACGTTGCATGATCTGGGAGGTTGTCGCTGCATGGAAAGTGAAACCGCAGTCCACTCAGTGACATGATGCCCATTTGTGGATACCGGTAGTATGGTGGTGGCGCCACCGTCGCTCCTCTGACGTCACACAGGAGTGCTATGATACCTTGAGACAACCACAGGCTGGCTTCACCCCTTGGACTTCACCAACTCAACTTAGACATGAGACAGGACTTAGAACGAATCAAGACACACTTTGATAGGCCTTACCTGTGGATTGTCCATGTGACGTTTTTCCAATGACGCCCCCTGTTGGTCGAGACTGCTAATGACCCAATGGTAGGTATAAAACATGGACATGATGGTGAAGAGTGAAATTAAGGATGTGGACCTCCTCGTCAGGGGCCGAAACAAAAGGTACATCAACTTCATCGTGGGGGGTTTCTGCCATCACACCTGACGGTGAAAAAAGACATTAACATTATTTGTGTGTAAGACGACGGGTGGTGCACCAGTCAAGGGATGACTGACGGAGAAAAACTCGTCACATTCATAGAGAACGTTTCGTATGTCTCAGAAACCGTGGTCCTTTCACCCTAGTCCATACCATGCAAATTCACGTCCTTATAAAGTTCCAACAGGTTGAATTTGTCACTACCTGACACATTCCATGCACCATGTGACACTGATGTTCACACCTGGCCTCAGTGTGAATGCTCTGACGTGTCTGACCCCTTCATGTAGGCTACCTTCCCTTTCCATGAGGTATACGAACCAAAGGAGTTGAGTGGCTACACCAGAAGGGGCCAGAAAAGTTCTAATATCCACATTTTCCTTCTGCGGATGACACCTCGTCGATCCCGTTTTCTGGGAAATTCTCACCGTAACATGTCAACAGGTGCGGTGAGCGAGAAATTAAAATTATTTAACATACTTGTACATACATGAAATGAACATGTAGACATCATTGCAAACAGCTGATCGTGAATCGTCGAGGAGTAATAAAAGCAGATGGGAAATTATCTACACAGTTGCGGCCGGAGGAATGGCCGCTCTCATCCTGAGGTAATCAGTCAGTAGTCCTTGGCGCTCGCTCCCTATAGTCACCGCACACAAACATATCAGTGTGCGATGAGGAGGAGCGAGGGTTGAGAACCGACTCATTTACCTGGATGGGGCGTTCACGAAGAATACTCTTGGTTGAAATGATGATGGCCTACCTCTCCGTCATGTTTAGCGAGTCGAGCCTTCCCGCACCCCCGATATTTACTCTTTTTGACTCGAGTTTCAAATTCGAGACCAATAAATCCACATCAAATGAAATCCTACCTTCATAAGAAACATCTTTCGAGTGATTGTCTCAACAAATATCACGCTCACGTTATCTTATGATCTACGCGTCATGACTCAAGTTATTGCACACCATTCCACACTGCACGCCTCTTCAGTGTATATCAAGACTTCCTAGCGTGACAATGACTGGCCATCATGCGGCGAATGAGATCCCAAAATAGTGAATTTTTTCCGAAGAAATCTCGAGACAGGGTACAATACCCGACTGGCAATCTTTCTCCCAACTTTTATTGTGATATTTTGACAATTCTGTCTTCTATAAAGCCATGGGGCATGAACTTTTATATTCCGAATGGGTTTTTGTGTTCTAAAATAGGTCAGCCATGACGGCGGGTATATTTTCATTGGTAAGTCAACACGACCTCTACAAGTAATCCCCCAGGCTAATTGGATATGAAAATCACAGAGAGAAGTATTCGTCGGTCGTCGAGGACAATCGCCCTCCGTCCTGTTTCATCCCGTGGACGCTAGGTGGCGTGTCGCGGCTCGCACACCATTAGACTGGTACCCGGTGTCCTAACAACTTTACATGTAGGATAACACACCCTCAGCCTCGTGTTCGAATGTTGCCGACAACGAGGTTCTCTCTCTTTCGTACCTTACCTAATGGCGCGGTTTGTTCGTCACCAGAGTTGGCGTTACTCTTGGCGGGCCGTAACTGGAGGAGATAGGCCGAACGCCAAGATAAACCAACGCCGAGATTATGAAGCGGGAAACGTGTTCAGCATTCTTAGGGCTCGTTTCCAACAGCATATGGCGTCGGCGGTAACATCGGCGTTCGAATCACTTCTGTGTTGACACCATTGACTGTTTCAACCGCACTTTCGCGTCTGCGTCGAACTGCTGTGGAAACAGTCAATGGACGGCTCAACATAGAAGTGATTCGGACGCCGACGTTACTGGTGGAAACGAGCCTTACCTCGCGAAGATCAGCTGCAGCAGTTGAATGTATAATTGAAGGCAATCGACTCATCCTCCGGACCTGACTGGCGTCTACATGTCCTCTGACGCATCAATAATCCACCGCTGCAACAAGCGTGCTGTCGGAAATTCAATGGAAAGGAAGGAATTTGGGAATCGAAACGAACCCCCATCGGGTTGAGGGTTCGGCTATGTCCAGGCCAATACATTCCATACATTGATGCAATTACGAAAAAACCACAAAGCTAACCACAGTATGAAATACACATGCTAATATGCTACATCTACAAACATTGATGCAGCAGGAATGTTGACAATGGACTGAACACACTTACCAGTTAATTGTGATAAGCATCATCATCGCTCACTGGAAAAGCGCGCATCGCTGGCGCATCCGAAGCAAGATAATTCTATGTGACGGTGATATAGGGGTAGATTTGACTAATCCAGCTGTAAAACCTTGCAGCAGATGTTGTGATGGTGAACCTGACGTCAGAATCCTAAAACCACCCCTGCTGACTCTCATCAGAAATCGCCAACCTTCTCAGCTCGAACACACAGTGCTCACTCTGGTCGATGGCTGCACTAAGAGAAAGCGTGAACGGTTGCCATGGTGATTGCAACATCATCTGGAACACTAGGACAGTACTCTACGAGATGGATCGAATCACAGGCTCATCTGAACAAATCAAAAGCGGGGGGGGGGGGGCGATAATCGACATCTCGGTCAAAAGGCAATTAGGGTCTGTGCCCAAATTTGGAGTGGGTTAGGCCTTCCCAACCCATAGGCCTACTGCCTATGCTTTGGTTTGCTCCTTGATCCCCATCTTCCCTACGGAGTTTGCAAGACGAATGTTGTGACGATGCCATGCGGGGCGGGAAACGCCGAGCGCAAATTGACGCGGTCACGTGACTGCGTTACGTCATGTGACAGTCATGTGGCCAGGAGGCACCACTAGGCAAGGGCGTGGTTGATGCTCGTAAGTAATCGGTCGATATCTCATGAATCTTGCACTCTAAAGAGACAGTATTGCGGCCAACAAATAGTTACTGATTCCAGATAAACGGTAAAGTATTTAAGTTACAGGATGAACACGATCGGGCGATCATACCGCTGAAAGAACCTGAATGCTTGCGAAAACTTTGGTTCATCTCACAAATGATAGATGGCGTTGTTCAATCAGTGTCGGGACGCAGCCACAGGGAGGCCAGGCGCGTTGATAGAAAATTATTAATCCCTATTTTATTTACTAGGACAAAAGACCTTTCACACCTGGCTAGTTCGGGGCAGTCCGACAAGACTCTATAGGGCAATTACGTATGTTCATGAATAGCTATGTTACTTGTTAGAAAAGGTCTGATTGTTTGTGTTGTCAATCATGTCAATCTCAGTTAGGCCTAATTAATTCCAATTCAATTCTTCTATTGTTCTCATACTGAAAGTGCCGACACACCCCACAGGCAGGCCCAGTTTCGGGCGATCGGCACCACGCAGCCCGTGGTTCTCTAACTTGACGATAGGGGGATTGTGAACCCGTCCTCCCTCTCTCCTTTTCATGTGGCAGGACCCCCCTGGAGAGCTATTTGTTGTATTGATTGTGTTGTATTGTTGCCACTGGCAACCCCCATGTTGCCTCATTAGCCCTCTTGCCCCTCTTTTGTTGGAGGGCTTTTTATTAGCATAGCCTTTTGAACATATTATGTAATGTCCATTTATTTTTTTAGGAAATCGCAGGTAAGGTAGACCCTTGACAGCCGTGGACTTTGCTGTAGAACCCTGTGGTGTTGTGGTCCCAGTTTAGGTTGGAGGTCTCCTTCAAATTGGAGAATTATTCTGGACCAATGATTGTATTACATCAGTGCACGCCTTCATGAAGAATTCTTAGTTCAAGTAAGGTTGAACCATGGGACGAGTTTGTCTCACCTCAACCAGAAAGAAAAAAAGCAAAGGAAATTGTAGGTTGCGTTGTGGTGACACTTGTTCTTCAGGTGTAAATAGACTCGTGTGTTTCGCCCCTCTGTGACCAATAGGGAATAGTCAGGGTCTTTCCAAGCACAGTGCATTACCCAAAACATGTTTTTTCTTGGACGAAGTTCGACGTCTGCTTTTTGACTGGAGGACTCATTCGCTCGACTCAGGTGAGGCGGGTTTTGTACATTTGAACCGCAAAGTGTAAAAGGTGTTGGTTGGAAGAGCTCGGTGAGTCGACAGTCTTAACTTTTTGCCTTGTTTGCAAGGGCTCTGCAGACACATACTAGGCTAGGCCTGTATCTCACAGGCCCTTGGTCTTCGTTGACCCGCACATGATGCGGGCGAGAGGTAGGGGTAGTCGTTACGGAGAATGCTGGGCCGACGCGACGCCCCTGGTGAAGCTCGAAGTGAGCGGCTATCCCCTGTCGGGGTCGTTTCAAAAGCTTTGATCTGATCTGATCACACTTCTAGGTGTAACAGTAAAGAATGTCCCCAGTAAAAAGCGTCCGCATCTATTCGGATTATGGTGCATCGCTATACGACCAATCGCCAGAGATGAGAGTGTGACAACAGGACTGTTTTTCCTGGGGGCATTCTTTCCTTTCACACTGGGGATAGCATTGTTTAAATGTTTTCCGCTAAAAAAACAATGATGGTTGTAGGCAGCGGACCCGGGGCGAAATTTGATACGAAATTTACCGAATAATGTTGACATCAAACGACATGTCTGATTGCATTAGCATTAAAACGAGTTCGGAGTTACCCGGGAAGGCGGAACCGACATGTGAAATGGCTGCGCCATGGCAACCAGTAACGCTTTCTCGCGCAGCATATCGACGTGAGCGCTGATGCCATTGAAAGATGGTTAGATTCTACCGCTATGGAGAATCAGGGAAGGGTGGTTTGGGGTACTGACGTCATGTTTTCACTGTGACACATCATCTGGAGGATTTAGGGTTAGATTCTCAGGATATTCTTCCCCTACTGCCGTCAAATACACGGCATGGATACGTTAGCTATGATTTTACGCTGTGCTAATGATGGTGTACTAAGGTAGGTCTGTTATCAACTGATGCTAGCATTGTCCGTATCGCCGTATCGATGATGTTCGTTAGCTGTAGCATGTAAGACTGTTGTGTCATCGCTCATCTTGGTATTAGCTGGAATACAGGGATTTACTTCACTCTGAACGGAGAGTCAAAAACACTAACCACTACACCTGTCGAGTTCCTGTCTTCTTTCCTCGGAAACACCGGCAAATCCTTGTCAGATGATCGAGTAAGTTGTCTGTGACTCACTCCTCTTTTGACCCCTCAGGCGCGGGTCCAGAGGGGGTTGGGGGTTTGGTGGTCGTGACCCCCTGCTCTCCACCACCAGTTGTTTTTTTACTCAATAATTTGCGGCAATAAGCAAAAATAAAGCTTCTAATCTGTTTTGATACTGAGATGCCAGGCCTTCTATCTAGATTTCAAAATTTTCTGGGGGAGGCCACGCATCTTCGGCGCCAGCCTGCAACGACCCCCTTCGCCGGCCCTGAACCCCCGCTGCCAAAAATCCTGGATCCGGGCCTGCCCCTCCACAAGCCTCCTGGACATGTTTCCATTTGAGGAGCCCTGATGGTCTTGCGGGAGGTCCCTGGTTCGAATCCAGCCTGGGTCATATGGGATTAATCATCCCCGGCTCTTCAGTCCATCGCAAGGGACAGTATACCTTTTTCGGGGTCAAGTAAAAGACCCCATCCAAGTGAGGACCATAAGCATGATAAGTAGCTTGAGATGGCCTCTTCCAGAGTTACCAGGGCCAAATACTTTTGGCTTCGGTCCAGATGGAAAATACAATACAACAGAATGTTTCCATTCAAATTCCTATAACTGATTACACATTCTCTCAATCTATAAGATGATTGGTAACCTTCAGGCAACAATAGGTTGGGAGGCAGAACCGTTTATCTATCGGGATGCAGTTATCATGGTCGACCCTTAAGCAATATAGTTTCATGGTTGATATAAAAAATGCATAAGCGATGTTGTTGATGTTGCCGGATTTTGTTGATGTATTGTTACGTCTCAGGCGAAGAATGAATTTGTTCGACGCTAAAGAGTCAGGCAACAAATTTCATCCCAAAGCACGGTCTGTNGAAGGGTGTGAGGAGTAAATATGACGAGCGGTCTATGTCTGGGGACGTGAGAGACCCTTAAGCGGGTGATCCACTGTCGCGATTTTGGCTTGAGACGGGGTTGCGTTCCCTTGCGGTTACCTTATAAGGACTTCCGATTGCCATATAAGGCGATCGCAAGGGACCGCAACCCCGTCTCAAGCCCAAATCGCGACAGTGGATTCGCCGCTTTTCGTCACAAAGCTTGTCTTGTAACGATCATCCTCCGTGACCGTGTGCAGCTGTGGGAAAAAAATGTTGACAACACCCATTGCCAATTCTCGTCGTTCTTAATTTGTGAGTTCTGATGATACCTCTGACAAGTTTAGTGAGGGTCCCGGTGTTTCAGCGCATTGGTCCGCCTATGCTGGTTCTAAAAAGACAAGGCATGTTTTGTTATGAAGTCGTTTGGAAACTGATTGTGTTGCCAGAAACTAGGTTTAGGGTTTTTCTTGGCCGAGAAGTTCAGGCTGATCTTACTTTCCATCTCAGAGCAATAGGTTCTCCCTACTCGTGAAATATTACGAGAGACAAGAACGCAGTAAGCAACCAGATTCCCAAGATGAGAACAAGATTCGAACGAACCCCCGACCTTCTTTAGCATTGTGTCTGCAAAAGCCAGACGCTGTCGACAGTTCTCCAGCTGCTTCAGCAGACGGTAAAGCAACAAGTACTTCCGAACCGAGTGCTCTCTTTCTCCTCGTCATTATCTCCTGTTACAAGGGTTCCCTACCACTTGCCCTTTCGACTCTGACGTTAGCTTTGACAGGATGTCGATATGTCAGCCATAATACATTTCATGGGGCGTGTCGGTGTTGATTGTCACGGATCGGGATCATGACGGACTGTGCCTGTCTAAACGATTGTCATGCTGTGTTGAGATAAACAGTCTTCATTATTCGCCCAACTCTCAAAGGTCTCGATGGTTTCTTGTGATTGTTTCACAGCTGCACCGCGGAAACAGAATTATCTGATTATGATTGGTCGGTATTGGATAACCAGTGTCCAATCAAAAGCTTTCTCTTCCGTCTTCGAAACCTTTAACTTGAACTCTCACAGGTCACGTTAATTCATTGTTTTTGTTTCATGGCTGCACCGCGGAAAAAGAATTGTCTGATTATGATTGGTCGGTATTGAATATCAGCGTCAAATCAAAAGCTCTTCCCTCTTTGAAACCCTTCTCTTTGAGCCAATGAGGCGGTTTATGCATCTTATGATTCCCGTTTCCCAGGTGGTCGGCTCTCACGTCTGCATCTTCACCAAAGGAATCGACATCTCCATCGCTTTTCTCTGTTTTAAGTGCTAAAACACATCGACGGCTCACTTCGTCTTTTATAAAGTAGTTTTTCCATTAGCGCGTGAACGAATGCCAATAAAAGCCGGCAGAATTCACAGCACTGACGTGTGTGGAAGGATAGCATTGAATTCTTTTTATTTTGAGAATGACTTGGACAGAAATGGTCAGGACACACCATCTTGCACCCAGAGAAACCGCGGCCATTTTCGGTCACTAGCGCTCCCTTCTGTGACAAGTACGAGGGGATCAGCATTTGCGCAGACCAGGATGTTTCAGGATGAACATCTCGCGATTTATGCCACCCTCCCAAAGCGTTTTTTTACCTCGCTCCTCTTATCCACTACAAACAGTATACGAAGATGATCGAGACAAAGCCCTGATGGGCGGATGGGTTTATGTTGAAGCAAGCAGAGAGTTTGTCACCGAGCGATATAGCCATCTTCAACACCGCACTGAACCTAACGCAGTTCAATTCGCCAGGCAATCGGAAGCGCTGTCAGGACTTCTTCCTTCAAACAACAGGAAAGCCAATTTCACAGGTGGAACCCTGGGGTGATAAGTTCTTTGGTCAGCTGCTGTCAACATCACCAGGTCCGTCCTCACTGAAACAAAATTATTGGTATTCAAACGCGCCGTGGGTGTGCAGACATTTTCGTTTACCAGTTGTTTTCCCGTCATGTTGTCGCCGAGATCCGGACGTAAATATTTCCACAGGCTAAACCAAATATCACGACGTTGGCACAACGTAATCACGTTTGGCCGCGGAAAAACTCGGTAAGTGTTGTGTTCCTTTGCTTCTCTATGTCGAATGGACCGCGACATTCCTGGACAAGCTCGTCACTACTCCTGCTTCCGGTAAAGGACCATTGCAGGTTGATTTACATAACAACCGATTCGTTTTGACGTTAAATATTCCCAATACAATAGATGAATGCCAAAATCTCAGTATCCATTTCGTAACCACCTGAAAGGGCCATTTATATACACAAGTAATGTACAAGTATAATAACGTACAATCATTTTCACTTATCATTGTCATTAAATCTCCGCCAGTGTTCCATTATCTCTTGATTCCGTTAAATAGAGACCATTAGATGTTTCCTATGCCGGGGGTTCTCACGCCGACTGTCTTCGGTTCCCGCAACAGTCGCGTCTATTATCTGATGTGCACTTTCACAATCATCAGCTACAGACCAAAAACACCTCCTGGCAATAAACACAAGAGACAGAACCAAGATCAATATTTTTACTGAGATTGGATATTAAAATATTTAGCTTCAGGCGTCGATTTCAGCTTTTTTCTTACTGTTAATACACGACCGGGTCAGTTGCAGAACCGTCCTTATATTGTTTCGGCCTTGATTCACATGTGAACAGGTTCTGGATGGGATTGTCTTCAAAGCGGTTGAGAGTAAGTACACAATCCCAAGGACTTTCTTTTCATTGGCTGAATATCAGTGTCATTTCCACCAATGACTGCATTCCTTGACTATTCCTATCTCTTCATTGGTCAAAAAACCTCCAATGGCCGATTTGTTAGCCTGTCTATCCCTCGCTTGATCGATCTTGTCGAGTTCGTGCAAGCTCTGAGCGCTCCATTCTGCATTAAAGATAGCTCTCTTGTCCCTCGGGATTGCCGTAACGTGACTCGCCAGCAAAACCGAAATCGATAGTGGAAAACAACTCGAGGATTGAATCGTTCCGAGTCTGCCACCGGGAACACCTGATGAATTATCTGATGCTGTTGTACAAGACATCGAGTCTCATCGCTGTGTTTTTTCTCGGAGAAGAAGTTGGAGTGGGTATATAGGGCCACTCGTCGGAGGTGCGCTGGGTCCAGATTGAGGTGAAACTATCGGCTGCATGCCAAACGGTACTCCATCCAGCTCGAGGGTGAACTCTTACTTCTGACTATACTGAAGGAAAGTAGGGGCAAAGGGCTTCAGTAAGACAGCCTTCGGAGTTGGCATGCAGCAGACCACCGGCGGCTATCATGGCCATTATAATAGCTGACCACCGGTATTTTGCTTTCAAGTATAGGCCCTATATGTATCGGTTCCCTACCTCAACGGCAGGAGTATGCGGAGATCGGTAGCGCCTGTCGTCCATAATCACGTGAGCAGCCGAAAGCAGCTGATTGGTCGCTCTTATTCAACAAAAGAACAGTCAACCATAGGCGTGGCTTGCGGGGGTTTATTCACCTCGACAACATTGTCTATCTATATTATCCTCACCATCATCAATCATCGCGTCGGCCTAGTTCCAGTCATCGAATGCTAGAGCAGAATCCTAATCCGGATTAGCTTTTAACAGCTTCACTGCATCACATAGTACGCTTTTTGCCTCATCATTCGGTGACCCGCTCAAACTGGACGGTTATATAATCTGTCAATGGTGATATAGTCTACGCTGATATTTGCCAAGCTGGACGATATGAGACTGGTATCTGGTGTATACTGCTCTTCAATGGTCTGAAAGGATAGATGACATTTTATAGATGACATTGAGTCTTCTCGCTCGTTTAGTCTGGCTTTTACTTGGTATTGTCTCCAGCTGCCGGGTATCAGAAGTTCACTTTCGAAAGCTTTCAAGGCGCGTAAAAACTCACACAAGCAGTCGCTTACGCGAGGAACAACAAAAGAGGGAAGATAAAAATACTCTTGAGGCGAAACGGAGATGCACAAAAATTTCATTTTGCAATATCTCTATACTGTCGCTTGCCTCGCCTCTCGACGTTCCCGGTGTAATCGAAACTCCTCAAACACGGTGAACTCCCACTTCATTCCGATGTCGCCCATCTCACAGCTAAAAGCCACTTTCTGCTGCAGTTTTACAATTTTATCCAGCACGATGCATCAGAGATACGGCTCGAGCAGGTCGCGTTTGTGGAGAATTGTAATCAAATTGTCATAAAATGCGATCAGTTCGGTTGTGGTTTGTCAGTTTCAACAGCATCATGTCATTCTGTCAGAGGATGTTGGAGAGAGATGCGTGGGGATCAGGGTTTGGTCGTACGGGCAGTTCTATCTTTACTCTTAGACAAAAAGGTTCTTTAGGGGTTCTTTTTGTGCCTCAGCAGAGGAACCCCTGTAAAAAACACGAGAGGGTTCCATATAGAACCTTTCTGTCGCCAAAGAACCCACAAAAGTTCCAGATAGAACCCTTTTCTGAGGGAAAGGTTTTATCTGGAACCTCTGCTCTAGGGGTTTTTCAACAACCCGAGGGTTCTTAAATCAGAGGGTTCTCCTGGTGTGGCACCAAAGAACCTTTTCGGCTAAGAGTGTTCCTGTTACATATACGCCTTGCTGCAGATAGGACAGTCCCATTACAGCCCTGGCCATAAATAACACCCGCTGGGATCTATCTATTTCAATGATTATGGGAAAAAAACGTTGCATTTAGCTAGTAATCTTGAACATTCTGTAGGAATCGTTCCAGTGTGCAGCCACTAAGTACACATACAGCCCGGCTGTGCATTGTTTCATCAAAAATTGATACCAAAAATGCTATAAAAATGTTATTTGCTATCAGCTACGATAGCAGCAATGGAAAAGTGGGGGAATCAATGGTACTCCATCCAGCTCGAGGGTGAACTCTTACTTCTGACTATACTGAAGGAAAGTAGGGGCAAAGGGCTTCAGTAAGACAGCCTTCGGAGTCGGCATGCAGCAGACCACCGGCGGCTATCATCGCCAATATAATAGCTGACCACCGGTATTTTGCTTTCAAGTATAGGCCCTTTATGTATTGGTTCCCGACCTCAACGGCAGGAGTACGTACATGCAGAGATCGGTAACGCCTGTCGTCCATAATCACGTGATCAGCCGAAAGCAGCTGATTGGTCGCTCTTATTCAACAAAAGAACAGTCAACCATAGGCGTGGCTTGCGGGGGTTTATTCACCTCGACAACATTGTCTATCTATATTATCCTCACCATCATCAATCATCGCGTCGGCCTAGTTCCAGTCATCGGATGCTAGAGCAGAATCCTAATCCGGATTAGCTTTTAATGGCTGCTTCACTGCATCACATAGTACGCTTTTTGCCTCATCATTCGGTGACCCGCTCAAACTGGACGGTTATATAATCTCCTGTCAATGGTGATATAGTCTACGCTGATATTTGCCAAGCTGGACGATATGAGACTGGTATCTGGTGTATATTGCTCTTGAATGGTCTGAAAGGATAGATGACATTTTATAGATGACATTGAGTCTTCTCGCTCGTTTAGTCTGGCTTTTACTTGGTATTGTCTCCAGCTGCCGGGTATCTGAAGTTCACTTTCGAAAGCTTTCAAGGCGCGTAAAAAATCCTACAAGGAGTCGCTTACGCGAGGAACAACAAAAGCAAGGGAAGATAAAAATACTCTTGAGGCGAAACGGAGATGCACAAAAATTTCATTTTGCAATATCTCTATACTGTCGCTTGCCTCGCCTCTCGACGTTCCCGGTGTAATCGAGACTCCTCAAACACGGTGAACTCCCACTTCATTCCGATGTCGCCCATCTCGCAGCTAAAAGCCACTTTCTGACTGCAGTTTTACAATTTTATCCAGCACGATGCATCAGAGTTACGGCTCGAGCAGGTCGCGTTTCAAGTGGAGAATTGTAATCAAATTGTCATAAAATGCGATCAGTTCGGTTGTGGTTTGTCAATTTCAACAGCATCATGTCAGTCTGTCAGAGGATGTTGGAGAGAGATGCGTGGGGATCAGGGTTTGGTCATACGGGCAGTTCTATCTTTATTCTTAGACAAAAAGGTTCTTCAGGGGTTCTTTTCATGCCTCAGCAGAGGAACCCCTGTAAAGAACCCGAGAGGGGTCCAAATAGAACCTTTCTGTCGCCAAAGAACCCATAAAGGTTCCAGTTAGAACCCTTTTCTGAGGAAAAGGTTCTATCTGGAACCTCTAGGGGTTCTTAAACAACCCGAGGGTTCTTAAATCAGAGGGTTCTCCTGGCACCAAAGAACCTTTTCGGCTAAGAGTGTTCCTGTTACATATACGCCTTGCTGCAGATAGGACAGTCCCATTACAGTCCCAGCCACAAATAACACCCGCTGGGATCTATTTATTTCAATGATTATGGGAAAAAAACGTTGCATTTAGCTAGTAATCTTGAACATTCTGTAGGAATCGTTCCAGTGTGCAGCCACTAAGTACACATACAGCCCGGCTGTTCATTGTTTCATCAAAAATTGATACCAAAAATGCTATAAAAATGTTATTTGCTATCAGCTACGATAGCAGCAATGGAAAAGTGGGGGAATCAACTCCTTCGGGATTAGGGAGGCTTCAACGCTGGAGACTTGGCGCCGCCGAGCTTGAATCTATGAAGTTCTTCGCTTCACACACATATGTTTGGCGGATTTTGTAAAAATAGCATTGTTAACACCCAAATGTACGGACAGAAAATGAACTGAACGATCTTTAACCCTTATACCGACGGTCGACGTAGAAAATAGCCTAAAAGGACATGTGATAGACGACATCTCGCCTAAAATAGTTGAGCTCATTTTCCAGCAGACGCCATCTTGGTACAGCGCCCTCTAGCCGTTGTTTTTGGACATTATGTCGAACACCTGTCTGAGTCCGTCGGTAGAACTTTCCTTCAAATCCATTTCTTTCTCGTTTCAGATCTCGTCTGCTAAGTCACGTGTCTACATCCTGACGGTCGAACGCCACCTGTTGAGTTCTTGGGGAACTGTTCGAGAACATTCCATGACAACTAAGAATGAGATTCCACGTTCGAAGACTCTTCTATCATCTGCTTCTGCTGATGGCATTTTTCGGCCTCTCCCTCCATTTGTATATCAATCTATTACAATCCTCGGCCACATCTCAAAGTAATAGTAATGCTCAGGCAAGGCCCTGGGGACGAGATTTCGACCTCCGAACCCTGCCGCCGTTGAAATTTGTCGATAAGAGATTCCATGAGCACATCCTCAATATATCCAAGGTTAACATCTCAAGGGGGACTTTAGCCCCAAAAGATCAGCGCGGTGGAGAGAAATATTATGATTCCCTCATGCAGATGCATCTGTTGACAGACCCAGCCAAGGGGACGAGGGTGTGGCCTGACAAGAATTTTGATTGGGACGACAGGATTGTGGCTCAGATGAAACACATTCCAAAAAGCGTCAGGGAGGAACAGAAAAAACCCTTCGACCAACAGAGGACCAAACTTATCATCGTCTGGAACGGGATTGGAAATATGAAGAAAGGAAGGCAGCGATTGGTCGATGATAAATGCCCCGTGACGCAATGTTATCTGACGGGTGATAGGTCGAAAGTCACACAAGCGGACGTTCTATTGTTTCAACATTCCGTAGCTAACCCAGGCCACCGGAGGCCACCTAATCAGATATGGGCGTCCTATTTCTTGGAGTCGCCGTACCATACTCCCGCCCTCCATCAATTCCAAAATCTCGTGAACTGGACCGCCACCTATCGGCATGATTCCACAATCGTTGCACCGTATGAAAAATTCGTCCCCTTTAACAACAGCGTCGTTTTCAGAAAACCGCGACGAAACTATGCATTGGGAAAAAGCAAAAAGGTGGCTTGGTTTGTCTCAAACTGTGGTGCTCGAAACAGACGGAAAGACTACGCTTTACAGCTTCAGAAGTACATCGACGTGGACATCTACGGGGCTTGTGGACCTTTCAAGTGTCCACGATACCAGGCGCATAAATGCTACGACTTGCTCAATAGGGACTACAAATTCTATCTGTCGTTCGAGAACTCAAATTGCAGGGATTACATAACTGAGAAGTTTTTCGTTACGGGCTTACAGTAAGTACAACGTTTTTTCATTCTTTTCAACAGCAGAAAAGGGGTGGGGACTGAAGACATTTAAGAAGGCGCTTTGCCATCACTTGCTGTCACCCAATATTTAGATTGGTTCCCGATCTCACCAATAGGATTAAGCGTACTGAGGTCGCGGAGCGTCTACTTGATCGTCGTTTCCAACGCGTTGATTGGTCAGGAATAGCTCAATCGGTGATTTTTCAACCAATCAATGCACGATCACGTGGTTACGGACGACAGGTGCTGCCGATCTCTACTCCTGTCGGTGGGATCAGGAACTCATGCACATGTACCAGAGAGATCACTCCGATGCGCTGGCGCAATGGCGCGCTTTCCACTCACCAGCCTGCGCATACGCATTGATTACTAGCCACAAGGAGTTTGTGTGAACAGCGCATTTCTCCTCTCGTTTTCGTCTCGGTTAGCACTCCCAAGTTCTCCTTCAACCGATGTATTGATATATCAAATAAGCTGATTCTATTGATTTCTGTTGAGTCGTGTACATTTCGTGCCTACTGAACCATAAAAAAGATATTAGAAACCAGGATATTGATTTCAATCCGGGCGTTTATCACGTAAGCTTCCGACTGAAATCGCATTCCTTAGCACAAGTGAGGTTGACGCAGGCTATGGTGTAGACTCGTTCCAATCTCTGTTGCTCCTCTCCCGCGGCGCTGCTGTCCGGTTCCGCGACAAGACATACGCGGACCACGCCAACTTCCGGTCCGACTTCTGCGCATCCTACAACGCATCATTTGTTGTGGAATTGACAGTACCGCCGCTGGTGTGGAGCGGCAAAAACGGGAACCAGTCTAGTTATGGCGAAGATACCAAGTGGTTGTGACGGACGTCACCGAAGCAAATGGCTTCGAACTGACCATACCCACAGAAATCTTGCGGCAGGAACCGCACGCGGGAAACGCACCGGCTCCGCATCAGTCACTCGCTAGCTTGATTTTCTTGCGGTTTCTGCGTTTTATGTTGGCAACCTACCTACCCGGCACGACTAGCCAGGTAAAAGCACGAGACTGTTGACTAAAGTTACCAATCTAGAATTACTGCATAAAAGAACATCCAAGATACCATTCTATTGTTTACATGCAGGAGGGTATAATTAGGCCTGTCTGCTTCGCATTGCCGTACTTCGACGTTTCGTGGTTGTCTCCAGACTAGGCCTATCGACAAGAAAGGGTGCTTCTGGTTTTTTTTGGAAAATAGAGATGAATTTTTATCCATTATATTCAAAACAAGCCCTCTCCGTCAGTTGATCCGTGACGGAAATGAAAATCCACCGTGCGGCGGTAATCTACCAGGCAAAATTAATTGGAAAAGTGAACGTGTATCGATTCTTCGATCTCCTGTACGTTGTTCAGTCAGGTTTTTTATTCCCACTGCTGTCGCCGGCGGACGGCTTGCCAATGAATGGCTTATCCCTGATGGGTACTCTGACAGTTGCGCTCAGTCGCTCATTTCCCTCATCCTCGTACCATGATCTCATCACGCGATGTGATGATGACGCGATCGCGCGAATTTTGCGATCGAAAATTGACCTGAACATCAGAATAGCGGGCGCGCGGTGCCAACGCCATACGTACCTACATGTGATCTATACTGTATTCGGCGAATGGCGCTATTCTACGGTGCCATGTAGACTGACGGCCACTTTCGTGCCATCGATCCGAATTTGATGTTCGCAGGAATAAATAAGTGCAAGAAAAAACTGAGTACACAAAGTTTGGTTCTAATAACATGACGCCCCACGCTCTGATGAGCCGCGGTACATCAGTTGATTACACCATCCGTGTCAGTCGCTCCGAGAGCTTCACGCGCCACGCTATATTAGTCAAATATTCCTGATTGTCAAGCATAATGGCGCCACTTCTGATCATAAACTTTTGATTTAGAGAATGTATTTCAGGCTATATTGCCACGGGAAGACTTTGGTTGGTGAAGATATTCACACACTGTGACGGAGTAAGTTGATATTTGCTGACGTTTCTGGTGAACAAATTGAAATCTAGCACGCGAGGAAAAAGCGGCAGACAAAATCTGCCTCGGGGTGCAGATATTATAGAAATACATGATGTCTGTTGACGATAAGACCTTGTCGGTACTTTTAATTGGTTGTAAAACGATTTCAGTGGAGTTTCGAGCGGGTCTTCCAGGTGCTGAGTTTTTCTGTTCGAGACTTGGACCATTGCACGAGTCTTACAAAAATATCGAATCGAGGGCTGAGCGCCAGATACGACGGACAATATAGGTCGAATTTTTGGATAGCTGAGGAATCCGGCGCGCCCAGACAAGACCTGCGCAGTCGCCCTCTGTATCACATGGAGACTAGCTTGTCCATCCGGGAATCGAACCCGAAACAGCTGTGACAGGCGCCGACGTTTCCACTTGACTTTGACATCCCACGCTCTGTTTGCTGAGAAGAGAAAGGCAACTCCAGATCAAACAGCGGCCATGTTATCTACGTGCGCCGCGTACCAAATGCTTCCTTATTGGATTCACCAACAAAGATAGGTAATTGGGGTTTGTTCGCCTTCGGCCAAACCGTCTTTGGGTTGTCGAATCCTGCTCCGACAACCTGGATGCTAATTGGTTTACAGCAGTGACAAGAATCTTCATGAGATTCTACTAAGCTGATTTGCATGAGCCTTATCGAACCTTGTCCGACATGTGTCCGATCGATCTGAGATTGACCGCATGTTATTTGATTTTAAGTTATTATTATTCAATCAATTAAATAGATTAGATCGATCAGCACAAGTTAAAGCAATGGGGAACTTTCCTACCGTCAGAGGCCACGACGAGTTAGCGGTCCAAGAACGTCATGAAATTTGACGTCACAGGGCAGAAATGCATGCCACAAGTTCCCCATTGTAATTGTGGAGTTCTTTATCTTTCTTTTATTCCCTATAAGAAGTCTGTTTTATCACCTGAAAACAAACTTTATAAAGCCAATATTTAAAAGATAACGCACGTCAGCATGCCAGTCATCATCTGGATGACGATGTTTTTATTAGTGCGAGCAGACGTTATTTTTTCTCCTTGATTTGTATTCCATCCGTCGTCCTTTGCAGACGATGATTCTGCCTGGGGTATCAGGGGCGGATCCAGGATTTTGGAATACGGGGGGCCGGTCACCATCAGCCATAGGATGACGGAGTAGAGTCGCAAGTCACGGAGCCAAACGGGGATCTGGGGGCCTCCCCCAGAAAAGTTTGAATTCCAGATGCACTTAGATACGATTTCCAAGCATCTGGGGGCATGATTTCCTCATCTTTTTGCTCATTTTTTCGGAGTTAGTGACCCATTTTTTGTTGGTGTTCCAAAAATAGGGGGGGGGGGCGCGGCCCCCCTCTGGATCCGCGCCTGGGTATCTCTCCACGTTGATGTGTATCATAAGCGTCTTATCATACCTTGGATTTATCCCGAAAAAAACTCAATCAGTAAACTTAAGGTGCCTACAGGTCGACATTGCGTCTAAGCAACTCGCGGCAACTAGCTTCCCGGCGATGGAAGCAACTCGGAGTGATTTTGTTGACCTGAGCGCGCTTGCCTCTCCGAGCAACTGCCGGATCCGCTAGTTGAGCGTGCTGTTCGAGAACTGCCAGTTGCTCCGAGTTCCTCTCAATCGCAGAAATGTCGACCTGCGCGTGGTTCTTTTTTTTTTATCTGCGACGGATCCGTCGAGTTGCTTTAAGACGCAATGTCGACCTGTAGGCACCTCAAGAATACAACTCCCCACAACCAAGAAATCAATTGATTTATTACTTTGAGCCCAAGCCCATGCATAGGCCTACTCTTCATTCAATAGCCAATTTTTCGGTCATTTCTCTTAAGAAAGTGACATAAAAAGTTCTTTCACCAGTCACAATCTGCGGCTATCGGTGTTGCCAACTGTCGTCTGCTCCGTCTCTCTGCTTTGTCTTCACTCTCTGGGTGAAATCGGGTTGTCTCATCCGACTTTCATTCATTCTCGGACCCGGAACATCATTTTTGATACGCTGTGAAAAAAACCCGCCATGATGATGCTGCCTCTTTGCTCTCTTCATTGTATTCTCCTTTTAGAATCATCGTTACATTTGCTGTATATTTTGGTCCCATAACAAAGGCGTCCAGGCCTGCAACTGACGTAAACATCGAGGGTAGACTTCAGAACGATCCGATGTGCTTTGAATCTCATGTGGGGCGTTTTGAAGTCAGGTTTTACACAAAACAAGTACAAAATGCTTAAAAATTTAGCACTCTCGCACAATATGAGTCTCGAATATGTTATTCTGAATCCTCCTTAAACCTGTTTATAAATATATCAAAAAGACAATGCAGAAAAGCGTGTAATATTTAATCAGAGTTCACCTGTTGTATCCAAACAACCCACTCGATAGAAGATAAACAGATACACGGTTTTTCAGAGAGAATACTTTTTCTGGTGAAGTATACATGTATGTAATCGTCAGTTTCAATTGGTGATAAGCATCCAGGTTCATATCGCCGTAAGAAAAAAGCGTTGTCATCTTTGTCATCGCTTGCGTTTGGCTTCAAAGGTTCACGTTATCCACCCACATGAAGGACAAATTTAGTTCTAGCTATCTCTTGTCCCGAATTTGATAAGTTGTTGTTGCTAAACAAAGCGTTTTCAGCAACTTTGCAATCTTCCTACGGCGTCAGATCGTCATATCTCGTTGCCAAAGCAAAGCGACGGGTACCTCGATAGTTTAGACGTGGATTACTAAGCCCCAGGTGTGCTAGGGTTACTGAGTGACGAAAGTATCCCGATAAAATACAGCCATTTGATATTTGTGTGTGGTAACGTCTCACTAACTGGTTTATAATAACCATGTACTAAGTCATCAAACGGGAATCCATATTCTGGAAGACGTTTTTAAGCATGATTGATGACCATCTGATGAGGTTGTCTGATATCGATCGATTCGGTTGCCTCCATCATGGCGGGTCCCGGCGGTTGTAGAAAAAGTGTTCGCAACGCCGGCTATGATGCTTAATCCCAAGTGGATCACTTTAACAGCACTAGTCACTAGCATATTGCCGTTTACTTTCGTGTAGTCCTCGACTCGAATGTCCGGAACTCGATTAGCTGAAGTTGGTTCTTTATATGGGCCTAGCCAACATGTGTAGGGATCCCGGCGGTTGTGGAAAACTGCTCGCAACGGCTGGTACTTGATCCCAAGACAGTGTACCACTCCAACGGTAGTCACTAACCTATTGTTACCCGAGGTTGGTTTCTTTATACGAACCTGGCTTAGCAGTTGGCCAGGTCCAACACTCGTCCCCAGCTGGCCATAGGTATAGACCAACTAAACACTGGCATGTTGGCGCCAAAGGTGAAGGATTATCAATAGACGGCGCTGTTTGACTAGGGAGCCAATCATAAGCCGTCATCACAGGTTTGACCGACGCCACCGTAACACACTTTCTGATTGGCTAAGGTTCGTGCACAAAATGTAGGCTACACTGTCTATTCATACTCGCGGCAGATTCCCAGCGGGGGATACCACACGAATCGGACAGCTATCGCCGTCTATTAGTGATACTTTGAGGATCGCACCAACTGAAGCAGTTTCGGAGCGCGGGTATTATAGTGGGTGGCCGGGAGGAGTTTAGCCAGGTCCAAACATTCAACCTTTCTCATTGATTGATATCACGGAACAAACCCACTATGCAGTCGTGTTTAGCTTCGTGGTTCTTTCCGTTCTGTCCAGAAAAGTGAAGGATTGCGGATCACTTGATATGTTCACCCACATCATGTCGTCAACGACAGGATAAGTGGACGTATCACAAATATACGAGTACTCCATCAACCCACAGGTTGCCTATAAAATCTGGCATCGGCACTTCTTCAAAGGGTTCGTAAAAGTAACTGAGTACGATTTACATCTTTTACAAAGGAGCCAAACAGCATCGCCAAAGACCGTGATCTGCAGCCATATCGGGTTCATTCGGACGTCTCATAGCTTCAACCTGTTGATCTCACATTATACCATTGAAGACCAGCCTTTTCAAACGAATGACACTTGTAAGAACTATTACACCATCAAAGATTTTTATTCCCTCAGAAGCAACTGAGCTCTGCTACAGAAAACCCACGGGGTAGAGATATTTCTGTATCAACCTAAATATGACGCAGAATACTGTGTACAGCGTGTATGTGTGTACTCTTCCGTTGAGTCAAGCAGCTTGGTCTTCAGTAATACCAGCGAGCTGTGATCAGAGATGTTTTCGCGTGCTTTAAGCAGCAACTAAAGGGTTTTCTATGATATATCCTTGATCAGCAGGCGACAAACAGCGGGAAACAAGTGTAAGATAAACGATAGCAGACGACACGCGAAAACGAGTCACGATATGTGGATGGTATATCTTTTAGGCTGAAAAACCCTCGGCTCTGTTCCGATGTAATAAGATAACTCCTGACAATATCAAAGGAGTCAGCCGTCAAGGCCATCCTGCTGTATCGGATATCATAGAATCAGGTGTTATAAAGGATATCCTGATGTCGTTACTATCTTTGAGTTGCCCGATGACAATATGCTGTAAGGATTTCCTTCTTTTATTGGCTCGCTGTTCAGGATATCCTGATGACATCACTCAGCCAATGGTATTTCTTGATTTTGATGAAAATGCGTCCTGTATGACGTGAGCATGGTATAAAGATACTTCCATTGTATAAACATGCATCGGGCATGAACATGGTATCGAAAACCCATCCTGCCAATATCTTCGTTTCGCCTCCTATTCCTTGTTTTCGACTCAACTCGTTGTTACGTCGTCTAATGTAAACAAACACGCCGTACAAAAACTAGGCCGCCCTCTTCCCAAGTCAAAAGAGACGTCGTCCGCCTCTCTCATCGATCAGATGTGCGGTTCTTCTGGGATATTGTCGGAAAGAGATTCATGCCTCATCCACGAGGCCCACCTCATCAAACCAACGAGGAGTAAATCATCCTTTAAAACCAATGAAGCCATCACCAAAGGCATGCATCTTAGCTAACTCTTGCAATTAGAAATCACTGCGATCACAATTTCCATCACGGTTCAATTACTGCTTTATCAGTCGCCACGACGGAGTCATTACCCTCGTGTCTTTTCTAAGAGATTTAATTATGCTAATGCAGAAGGCTAATCTGTCAAATTCTAGTCATTAGCTCGCGATATTTAAATCGTATCCCCTTCCTCTTACGTTTGAAAGCTGAAGGATGTGTATTCTGATGATATAATTAGCCCGCGAGGCACAAAATCCGTCGATCAAATCCCATGCGTTCGTTGCACAGGCTCAAAAGAAAATGCTCATCTGTCAAGGTCAAGGTCAAAGTGCGAGGTCAAGGTCAAAGTTCAAGGTCAGCCCAAGGAGTAATTAATTTACCTCGGGAGTTCGATATTCTTCAAGAACCCATCTGGTTCTCACCAGTCTATCTGTCCTGACGGTCATCTAGCCTGGTTCGAATCCACCACATTTCCCGTTTCTGAGGTGGTGACAGCCTCAGCCAATCATCGGGGCGCGAAGGAAAATCGACGCGCCAATCAAAATCCGTGTTACAAATTCGAGCGTGAAGAGCAAAGAAAGTGTCCAACGGTGATTTGTTTCGCAAGTTCTGATTGCTCGGAGGCGGGGTCAAGTAGGGGTTAGGTTCATTAATAATTTATGCATTAACGGAAAAGATGACACGATTCGGACAAGGCTAAAGACGGAGTTCATACGGAGTCGATAGCCTTGTTTGGACAAGATGCAAGAACCCGACAACCGATGGTGCAGGCGTTACATTTATAAATCACAAAATCCTCTTTGATAATTGACAAAACAGTAGTGACCATACCTAACACAGGTCAAAGGTCAAGGTCAGGATAATATAATTGGAAATTATATCACGAAATCGCCCGAAGGTTGCCGGAGACAAATATAATTAATCACGGATACGTACTGAAGATTTTGTAATCGTAGCCGAGAAACCCGAAGCGTGGTATCGACATTCGGTCTCGTGGAAGTGACTTACCTTCATTAATTGCGTGAAGCCAATTTGAAGCACACTGGCTGACGGCACCAGTCTGATGAGCCCTATTTACTCTACCATACCGGAGACAAGTCATCATTAACGAAGTTGTCTGTCGCTGGAGTGCCGTGAACTATATGAAGGAAGACAAGAACAATTTTGTGAGGGGTTGATAATTAGCAATTAACCTTTTGAATGCCAGTATACTTCTTCTGCATAACTAACTGGAAATAATGTGAAGCGTCTTCAAACTCGTGCGCTTCGACATACAAGGTCATGACATGAGGACCGACATCAGGCGGACCAGTCCATTCGTATAGCAGTTTTGGGGAACATGGTCGGACATCAGCCACTGGCCCGGTGGGTATGAAACTTCAGTATATTACGCCACGCCCCAAATTATACATTTTTGACCAACGCACTGGCCCCAAATGGCCATACGACATTGGGATTCCTTCCCATCCGCGATAACCACCATCAGATTTACATCATTACAACCTTTAATTTCGCGTCACCTCGCGTTGGTTCTTGCCCTAAGTACCCTTCCTTTTCCATCCCTGTCATGTCTGCCACCCTACAAGTAAGATGATGATGAAAAATTCATGGCAATCAGTCCATAGACGTGATAAAATATTCTCGTTTGGCTTAATGCTATCGTTTGAATGCATCTTCCGAGTCAGGTTCATTTAGATTTAATACCATGGTTAGAATATGAGAGAAAGATCTTCTTTCTTTCTCGCCGCGGCCTCATCTGAATGCACCTAACATCTGACATGATCATCATCCAGTTTCAGCGCTTCGTGTTGGTGTTGGTGTTGACGTTGCTGGGTTTCTTGTTCATGGAGTTAGTGACGTAAGCAACTCTTGATACAGTTTCTTAGCAGTAAGACCGTAAAGGCTTTCATCTACATACATGTAAAGACCCGTTCCCAAAGTAGATTCCGCCGTGGTTTGCGGCAGCAGAGCGGTTTCCATCAAAGGATTATCCAAAACACTATGAAAACCGCACCGCTCGCCGCAAATACCACGGCGGGATCCACTGTAGTAGTGGAAACGGGCCTTTAAAGTCCCTTCTTCACAGCTTCTCGCCGTGATTTGTGGTGAGTTGTCTGGTTTTCACGTGTATATTTTACTAAACCATCAATGGGCACCCCAAACCATGTGAAAACCGTATCACCTATACCGCAAAACGCGGAGAAATTGTTCGTGGAAACGGCCTCATATGCCCGTCGCGCAGTCAAACGCCCGGCGGCGCAAAACGCTCCGTCAGATCTCCAGGGACCCAACGACATTTCATTTCCTATCCAATAATCAACCTGTATCTTTGTGCTGGCGTTGTTTACACTCTTAGAAATAAGGGTTCTTCAAGGGTTTTTCACGAGCACATATATGCAACCCTTAGAGGTTTCTTGAAAAACCCTAAAAAGTTCTTTAAAAAACTCTTAAGGGTTCTTCATTATCCCGTAAAACCCTAAGAAGTTTTCTGGAAAACCGTAGGGTTTTTCAGGGTAATGAAGAACCCTTACGAGTTTTTTAAAGAACCGTTTAGGGTTTTTCAAGAAACCTTTAAGGGTTGCATATATGTGCTACCGTCGCCATGCACTTTCTCCGCTCCCTGTGGGGATCAGAGCTGTCGGCTGTCAACGTGATCAATACCCTACAAGGGTGAAAGATTAAAGGCATCGGTAACCGATAACCAATAGACGGAGCTTTGACTGATGGCGTCATGACGTCACATTTCCTGTTAGAAAGCACCCTCGTCTCCAGGGTCGTTTGCGCCATGTGCTCAGTCGTCGCGACCTCGACTACAGACGAGTATAACCCTTGTGGACGAGGTTGTACCAAAGTTGTGTCTCTGCTTCCGTTGGTCAAATAACCGACACCTATTACTCGTGATTTCATTTCATAATTTCATGTTAATCCCATGACGAAGACTTCACAGCCTATCTGCTAATGTATCGGCTGACAGTGATTATTTTAATAGTCTAGTACACGAGATGAAGTCAACTCTGGGTCTGCGTCCTTAACCCTGCTTAGCAACAGATAAAGTTGCAAAGGAATTATATATATCAGTCCCATTACTGCTGACTCAGCCATTTTCAGAAAAAGTGACGTCTCTTTGGTTACAAAACGTTAACTGAATCCATTTCTTTGAAGGAATATGTTTGTGTCCACCTCATTTGACATCATGAGGGAAGGAAGGTCAAACAGCCACTGTCGTTTGTCTGGAGTAGAATGTTAGAAAGGGCCTCGGGTTTCCTACGACGGCAAGGCAAACAGAACGTGGCTGTGTTCCTTGAATGCCAAAGGCTCATGTTCCTTTGACAACCTCATTTTTGTTTGACTGGTAATATATGTCAACGAGTGCTGCTCAGCTACTTGTGGTATTACATACTTTCCGGAAAAACTCGAAGGCAACTTCTGTATTCCGGAAATACCCGAAGGTAGCTTCCATCGGTTTTCCGAAAAATACACGAGGAATGCTCGGCGACTGAGTAGAAAGGAAAACGTCAAAAAATTACCACTCTCTGCTTGAAGGACCAAAATGATATACTTAATGATACATTATAATGTATTCCAAACGTTCTCGAGTCATCATTATCGACTCTAAGTAAGCTGAACCATTCATCAAGAGTTTATTTTACAACCTCCGCCTTCGTGTGATGTACCAGGGTAATCAGTTTTTGATCGCTGTCGTCTGCGCGATATGGATCAATTATGTATTCATTCGAAGCTAGGTAGATATATTCACTGACAATTTCATCGCTGTGGATACAGCTAGAATGATGAGCGACGATCATACGAAGGCATTAAATGTCATATAAATCGTTGAAGGAAAACGTTGGTGTAGGATCCGATCGATCGATAGCCGCAGCTTCAGTGTACGTTGACGTTTGTCACTCTGATGTTCCCAACATCAGGACTCTAGGTCCAATGAGGAACCCGCAGAACTACGCCACGACGTGGCGCTGTCAGTGTAAGACCCGGAAGTCCTATTTTCTAACAGTATTTCCATTTACTTCTTGCCCCAAAATAAACCACTCTCTTTGGTTCAGTTTTGATTAAATTACACTGTCCTGTTTCATGTTCAAAGTTCTCCATATATCACTGCTCTGTTTCGTCAGAAATGCCACAGGATGCCAATACTGACGACGTCTTTTGGGGAAATTTCCACGGAAAATTGTGTAGAAAAATGTACACATGCTTTGACGACGTGACGTCAACAGCGAAAAAAGTGACGTCAGTACGTCATTCGGGTCTTAAGGCCCATTTAGACGATCATACATTTGTTCAAATTTTCATCATACATTTGTATGATGATGTTCGTGGACAAATGTATGACCGTGTAAAT
>NMRB01000494.1:9035-32734 GCA_002633025.1 Notospermus geniculatus
TCAGAATCTGGTGATGGTAGAGACCTAAAACCTTCACCTACACCTAGGTTATCAAGGATGAGCTTTCAGATTACGCAATGACCTTGAAGGTCAGAGGTCAAGGTCAAGGTCAAACAGTTCTTACGCGCAAATCTCCTCGGAATTTCAGGAAAAAACGAATTAGAAGGCTGCATTTACCATCCCCGATAGGTTTAATCAGGGAACCTGTTCCAGTTATACAATACTTCTCAAGGTCAGAGGTCAAGGTCACAGCCAACATCACAAATAACATGAGACAGAATCTGGTGATGGTGGAAGCCTAAAACCTTCATCTACACCTAGGTTATGAAGGATGAGCTTTCAGATTACACAATGACCTTGAAGGTCAGAGGTCAAAGTCAAACAGTTCTAAAGTGCAAATCTACTCAGAATTTCAGTGGAAAACTACATAATTAGAAGCCTGCATTAACCATCCCCTAATGTTTAATCAAGGATCCCTGTTCCAGTTACGCAATACTTCTCAAGGTCAGAGGTCAAGGTCACAGATAACTAGCTCTAGAGTAGGGGAGACCGGGGCTAGTTGTAACACTTTTTCTTTTAAGGCCTATTTCTTCCTTATAACAGGATGTATTTATAACCTGCTTGGTAGTTTGAATATTTGATATCAATGGTTACTTGTACACAAAACAAAGTTCGGCCATCTCTATCCATGTCTCTGAAAAATGGGTCCAAAGTCGACTGTTAAAACTTACCCCGTTAAAAAAATGTCGGGGTTAGTTGTAACACATGTTGGGGTAGGTTGTAAAACATGTTGGGGGTAGGTTGTCCGTTTGTAGTTNCTACTCAGAATTTCAGTGGAAAACTAATTAGAAGCCTGCATTAACCATCCCCTAATGTTTAATCAAGGATCCCTGTTCCAGTTACGCAATACATCTCAAGGTCAGAGGTCAAGGTCACAGATAATTAGCTCTAGAGTAGTAAACCTCTCATCGGAAACCATTGACATCGCTCCGATGTCCTTCTCTTGTTTGGATAGTTGGTCGGGAATATGAAATATTTCAAAAACTGTAAATCGAGCCCTTTTTTGGCATTAAATAGTTTATACCAATTAAATGGAAAGAACTTTCGTAAAAAACGGATCGTTAGGCCCTGCAGGGATCAGGCCTGTATGTTATAGGCTATGTGGGAAACTGATGTGTCGCATCCCAAGTCTGCAAAATTGTTTGCGAACTCAAATTTTGACAACTTGTTATAACTTAATTAACTCCATCGTAATTGGTCAAAATGAACAATTCTTTCACAGAACGGGAGCATAAAGGTTGTAGCTAACACATTTTGTTGACATCAATTAGTTACTTTTTGTCATGAATATGTTAGGACGCTTGTTTTCAAAGAGCGTCAATGAAGTCGGCATAGGTAGCCCCCCGCCTTAAGCCTAGTTTATACTTCGACGCAAAACCTTCGGCGTCCGACGCACGACCAAATCTGGACGCCGACTTCGCGGAATTGATTCAGAGTCCAGCGTACTTTAGCGACGGCGACCTGTTATGAATTGACTGATGTAATTACAGCTTCGCGATCGGACGCCGACCAAATCGCACGACGGGGTAGGCGTCAAACGCAAGATAGCGCGTCAGTCGCCGGCGATGATCGTGCGTCGAAGTATAAACTGGGCTTAAAGCCTAGTTCATACTTCGACGCAAGACCATCGGCGTCCGACGCGCGATCAAATCTGGACGCCGACTTCGCGGAATTGATTCAGAGTCCAGCGTACTTTAACGACGGCGACCCGTTATGAAATGATTCAAGTAATTACAGCCTCGCGATGGGACGCCGACCAAATTGCACGACAGGGTCGGCGTTGAACGCAAGATCGTGCATCGGTCGCCAGCGATGGTCGTGCGTCGAAGTATAAAGTAGGCTTTACGCATGTCATGATGATCGAACAAGGTATTTCCAATAAACCGTTTAATCAGAGGACACGTTTGATATGACATGCGTGTCCCCGGTGTATTTGGTCGAGACCATATCGCGTGGCACGTGTCGCGTTTCACGTGTCACCCGATGTAAAGTCTGCCTTCAGGCCCCGATTACATAGAGGTATAAGGTATACGAAAACGCCGGTTAACAATGGCTTCACGGTCGTGAATCCATTTAAAGCCTTTGTTAACCGGCGTTGAACCGTCGTGCGATTTGGTCGGCGTCCGATCGCGAGCTGTAATTACTTGATTCGCTTCATAACGGGTCGCCGTCGCTAAAGTACGCTGGAAATCAATGAGGAGGTAGCCTAATTTTTTCTACCATTTGATGGCGCTGCGACCGTATCCACTTTTCCACTGTGACGTTGTTCGGAACGTCAACGTCACACTGCCGTGACGTTGTGGCTTCATGCTCGCACCGCACATTGCCACGGAGATGACGTCCTGAAGACAATGAAGAGGCCTGATATGGTCGCAGCGACATCTTTCCGTGGAGAAGTGGCGACCTCCTCATTCCGCGAAGTCGGCGTCCAGATTTGATCGTGCGTCGGACGCCGATGGTCTTGCGTCGAAGTACAAACTAGGCTTAAAACTGACGTCTCCGAATAAAACGCCCCCATGCGACGAGCAAGAGAATTGCAAACGCCCTGCAGACACCTCAAACGAAGGCTCAGAACATGATATACCCCACGACGCCAGGAGGGCGCCACCTTATTTGTCTTCAGGCAACAGAGCTGTCAACATCTCCGCATACCTCTCACACTACTCAAAGAAAAAAAATGTACTCATTTATACTTATAGACGGGATTCGAGCCGTCGATCTTCTGATTTGCAATCCACCACTCTATTCACTCGGCCAAAGAGCCAGCTGACAGAAACATGACTTGTGTTTGTCATAGACGTAGACCTTCGACTTACGTAATAATAATACGAATAAGAGAGAACATGAGAAGTCTTCCAACAAGTTCGGTGGCGGAACGGGGAAGGCGGTGAAACAAAGAAAACAGGACGCGGGTTCGATTCCCAACTGGAACAATTTTTTTTCTTTCAGAAAAATGTTCAGCAGGAGCTCACCAGAGGATGTTGACACCTCTAAAGCTCGAAGGCAAATAAAGTGGTGCCCTCCTGGCGTCGTTGGGTAGGCCTATTTCATGTTCTGAGCCTTCGTTTGAGGTGTCTGCAGGGCGTTTGCAATTATCTTGCTCGTCGCATGGGGGCTTTTTGTTCGGAGACGCCTCTCCACGTGATAGTTTTGTCGCAGAAGTTGGCTCACAATGGGCAATTCACCATTATTTGTTCGTTACGGCTTACGCTGGGACCAGTGACGCAAACAACTGCTCGCAGTTGAGTTGCCCATGGAGAGCCAACTTGCGCGAGAAAACTCTCACGTGGAGAGGTGCCTTTAGCGACTGTGAAGGATAGGACTAGAATCTTTCCAAACAGGAACACCTTACACAGCAAAAAAAGCGGTGTAGTTGTTACACCAAAAAACGGTGTTCGCTGAACACTAATAATCGGAGTTACTTAGATCCCGCCACCGAAAATCGGTGTCAAGTCCCAACACTATTAATTGGTGTTAAATGAACACCGTTTTATAGTGTCACCGAATTTCAACACCGATTTGGAGGGTAGATTCAACACTGTCAATCAGTGTTATATCAACACTGCCCAATGGGTGTTCAACGATTACAACACTGAAATATAGTGTTGATTCAACACCATTATGCAGTGTTCAGTAGACACTGAAAAGGGTCACTGTGCCAACACCGTCTGATAGTGTTCATTCAACACTACTAAACAGTGGCATTGTGCAGGNTCGGCTGCCTAGTGGCAAAGTCAATTATCAGGTTCCACCAGTCTACAGTTTGTTTTTCAGTGCAACCACTGATTTATAGTTCTCCCCTTTGACTGCTTTGAGGCCGCACACATATTTCTCTAGGAACATCATTGCCAGCTTAACGTGCTGATTGTATTGTACATTCAGCAGGTAGTGTAGAGCCATCACTACACTAACGGCCTGCCTGATGGTCTTTAACTTTGAAACTATCTTGCCATCGGCGCAGACGACAACAGACTTGATATTCTCAAATGATCCACCGATAATGATGCACGGCTGATCCCGACCCTGTAGGTCACGCACTACTTCTGTTGCGGATTCTGCCTCCTGGAAGGGAAAATGAAGAAGTAAAAATTGCTATCAAATAGACGATATCACTCCAAAAGAGCGCGGCACCTTATGGGTGGTCATGGTCATCAGATACACAAATTCAAGGCCTGCAATGCTATTTGTTGACTAAAGACTTCAGTAAAAGTAGTAAATCACAATCCTTATACTAATGAAGATGGAAACATGTGCAATATTGAGAACTTGGGGCCTGTTTCATAAAGTGACTTCAAGCTAATCCACACCTGGAAAATGCATTAAGTTCATGGACGGTACGATTAGCTTAAAGTCACTTTGTGAAACATGGCCCTGATTAGCAGTAAAATATACATACAGAGTAGCAGTCAATCAAAAACCGATGGGGATGCGGTATTGGCTTCTTCGATGTGGTCGGCACGAGATATGGCAGAATTGCAACTGCAAGAGCGTGATTGGTTGCTGAATCTGAAAAAAAATTTAGAAAGTATTCACTGACTGATCAAAACCCTGCATTTTTGGGTGAACTACTGTCTAGACAGAGGTTCATCAAGCAATTTACTGATGGAGGTTATTTACTTGCTCTCTGGCATTTTCTGTGGCACTTGCTGACACTCCATCACTGGCAGTGTCATAATAAAAGAGAGACATGTCACCAGACTTGGCTGTTATGTTTCCTAAATTACGTGGTGTCATTGATCAAACTTCTTTTCATATTGATTAAAAATGCAAGTATGCTTTCTCTTTTCCTTACCCTCAATGGCATTTGTGGTTGAATCCACGTCAAGCATCTTTAGTAACCTCGTTACATGTGCACTGCGAACGTTTCTTGCAAACTTCAGCACTTTCCTGGCAAGTCCATCAAAATTGGCCAAATTGGTAGATAGTTCTGTCTCATTAATATCACAGATCACAGCAAAATCTTGGAGAGCCTAAAAAACATAAAAAAGAAGGAACAAAGTTATTGCAGAGGCTGAGAATGACAAGAATGATCAGTGTTAAAACAGGAACTGACAGTGAATAGGAGCTGTCAGCGAGTTGACCAATAGGTGTCACTACAGCCCAATTCAATGCATATATAGCGGACCCAGTATTATTGATCGAGCAGCAATCACGTAGATTTTCCTTTACATTGGTCCGCTAGAACTTTGCTGCCATCTGATGGCAATATGCGCCGCTGACTGCTCCTATTGGTCAACATGACTGCAACGTTCTCCATATATGTCACCTTAGAGAACCATCATCCTGATTTAAAATCTAAAGTTGATTCAACATGCGAGGGTTTACATGGTACCCAGCAAGTGGAGGGTCATGCAGTATTGATATAATTAAACCTGTCAGACTTGTGGAAATATGTGACCCACTCCAGCAAAAGCAAGCGCTTGTCAAAAGTGATGTTCAGTCCACCTCCATCAGGCCATGTCACTAAACAGAATGCAATGCTGGAGTTTTTGTGTTGACCTGCAGGGTCAGCTTTTTTGAAACCTGTGAAGGTTATGCGTATCATTACTGGCCAACTTGCGAAGGGGCAGTAGGTGATGAACTTTTGCTGTAAGGGCATATCAATACTCCACTAGAGAATTCCCTCAGGGGGTTGTATGCGTGCGGTGACAAAGGTGAGCGAGCACTAAGAACCTCTGATATTCTCCGGATGCTACAACTATTGTCAACCTGCAGGGACATACATTTTGAAACCTATTGTGTTGTATCACCATTGACTCTTTCCTCAGCTGCGACAAATGCCTACTTTTGCTAGAGTGGACAATACTACAGACATTATAAACTTACACATGACACCATCTTGATAGCAGGCCAGTTCTTCAGGGCATCTGCTGCGGACATCAAACCGTCCACAACTTCTTTTCGTCGCAAGGGGTATGTTTCCTTGTTCAACTTCAGCAACTTGCGTTGATTTCTGTCCTGCATTCTCCGAGCCATTTCTGTCTGAAGAGCCTGAAATTGAAAACAATTTTCGAAAACATAAGCACATGTAAAGTTACCTGTGCAACTGCATCAGAAACCATAAGCCATCACTGGTCACAACCTGTAACATTTCTTTTATGAACAACACTCTGTTTTGGGCCGACAGCTGCAAATGAAACTCGTGTTAGTGAAATCACTTTCAAGTACTTGCCATTGGCATTGTTCTGATCCAGCAAAATAAGGGACCACATGTTAGCAGACAGTCAAGCCCATTTTTCAAGTTACTTGGCATCAAACACACTCACATACAACATTTACCTGTTAATCTGCACATTTAGTTAGTCATAGACGGATTTAAAACAACTTACACAAGTACCTATTGCGCAGGCCTACAGATAATATTTAATAGGAATTTCATGAACTCAGTAAATGACAAGGTTTTTGGTTATCCCTCAGAAACAGTCTTTGGTTCAGTTTTGGCACTCATTCAGGCACCAACAGGCATGACAGATTCTGTACAACTTACTAATTTGCCCTCCTCCATCACATCCACTTCGTCATCCGTAATTGTCACGTTGTGGTCTCTGCTTCTTCTGGTATCACTCTGGCCATCCAATTCAACCGGTTTTACCTGCCGGTTCTTGAATCTCTCTAGTTCAAGTTGTTGACGCGGACTCAACACCTTCATGCTCTTAAATCTCTTGCAAACACGTTTGCCCTTGTCGACCAAGGATTCCCTATAGGATTTCTGAAGTAAAAGGAAGTAAGAATAAGATACCAAAGTTATGATAGCACAAGCCCAACCAAGGTGAGCTACCGGTACATGACATCATCTGCGTGAATGTTGTACCAGAAAACAAAATGACAAATGTTGAAATGTTATATAGCACACGCCTTGGTTTCAGGGGAGCGTTATCATTGTCCTTTGCCATGCATGCAGAAAGTATCTGGAAACCAGTGCTGCATGCCCATGGTGAACATTGGTAAACCGCTTACTGACAACTACAATAAGTTATGATGTACATGTACATGTAGTCCAATAAATTTCTATAAAAAGAAAATCCCAATACACTGAAAACTGAACTCACCACAGTTTCTTGATACGAACGACCCTGTTTAAGCGCTGGATACTTCATTATCAGAGCGTTGACAGCATCGCTTCTTACATTTCTGTCACAGTAACTGAAAGAGATTTTTCAAATTAGTTAACGTCAGGAATATTTTAGTGGAATTTTGCCATTTCACAAACCATATCTGTTAATATCTAGTGACAATTCAGCCGAAGATTAAAGAGATTTTTGCCTGAATCATAAAGAAGTTCTGCAACTGCAGCAGGCCTTAATACAAGTGTGCATGCATGCCACAGAAGTGGACAATAACCTTTGACAGAATACACACAATTTTGACAACTGCACGAATCCTTGAACATACTGCTCAAAAAAGATTCAGAACATGTTGCACTTTATTAAGTTTTACTCACTGAGAGTCCTTGCTGTACGACATAATCTTATGAAACAGAGGAGTGAGAATCTCCGACTGACTGGCAAGAGTCACCACCCCTGTTCTAAAAGATTCCTGTGCCAGGGGCCCAAATGTAACATCATCGATCGGGAATTCCCCTGGGTAGGGAATTCTTCTGGATTCTGTTTCAGGCTGGTTGTTCGCTTTCTTCTTCCTGCTTCTGTTGTGAGGTTCTTGAGAATCTTCAGCAGAAATCGCTGTGCCATCATTTTCGTTTTCCTCCTCGGAGACAGAGATATCACTACGTTTTCTCTTCCTCAAAGGTGTTGAGGATTCAACTGGTGCATCATCCACATCCATGTCCAAAGTATCAAGAAACAAGTCGTCAGTTTCTTCTTCCGCTCTCACCACTGGCACCCTGATCACGCTGATCGCATCACTTGGACTTGGCCCTCTTTCTTCCTCTGACGTGTCTGAGGTGTGTTCTGATGCTGCTTTCTTATTTTCAGTATACTTCCGGAGTGCAGCGAGCAACTTAATTGCCTTCCCCACTGAAAGCTTTAGCATTTGGCAAATGCTGGCTTCCGATAAGAGAAGGAAGGCCTCCCCATCAATCTCTGCCTCTGAAAACGAAAAAGTATACTGCATTAATGATTATGCTTGCAATGTGGTGGAGAAGGTTCTTCACTATGACGTCACACCTCAAAATCTCTGCCAGTTTGTCTGTCAAATGATGCAACGAACGTCACAGCATCAACACAGCATTCAGCACGCAGTTTTAACATTGTTGGCAGTCTTCGGCCCTCTTCTACAGCCACCGACAGCAAGCCGTATGGGTGATTCGCTTTGTTTTCAACACGGTTTTCACACCAGACCAACTACTTAAATGCTCAGAAACTGTGAGAGGTAAAGTGATTTGTAGAGTTGTATGCTCCCAGTGGTCTGTAAAAACTTTTGAACCGAGAACAAGATGGCAGCCTGCATGGATTCATTTTGACGGCCAATATGGCGGCCGTGTGACGTCAGTGAAGAACCTCTATAATTTTTTATTTATCTGCCTGTTTTAGAGATATGCTCAAGCCATGCAAGTGAGTGCTGTACACGTACTCAGCAACCTTTGTTTTGCACCAATGCGACGGCCAGTAGTGCATTTTACTGTAGCACTGTTATATTGTTGCTGACAAAAAGGTATTTTGCTGAAGGATATCTGGGCAACAAATTTGAAAATACACTGTGCATTCGTTCCTCGAGTGCTGGGTAGTGCTCCCTCAAAATGTTAATCTAACTAATACTTGGAGAGATGGCACTCTAAAGGATGATATTAAAAAATTTCACCTTCTTTCATTTAAAAAGAAGAACTGACAGTCCACAGAAAGAGAGAGATTGGTTTTGAAAATCTGGTGTGCTAAAAAGGGATGCTTTTTTAACCCATATCACAAAGCCAGACTTACCAAGATGATTGGTCCTCTTTCAAGGCACTGGGTAATGCGATATGAAGGGAAACATAAGAAACTAAAAGAGATTGTGAGTGGTACCGGAAATTTCATCAATACCATTCTGACCATGGCAAAAAGACATCAGTTGCGTCAGATTGTGGAAATCAATGACGACCAAATTTGCAGTAGCAAATTCATTGTAGAGAAAGGACAACAGGAAGAGATTCATAGCCTGAAGGCAAGGAAGCTTGTGGATGACCAGTTGATTCCAGTACCGGCAGTTGTGACTTGTGCAGAAAGGATCAGTACAGATGGACTGAAAATCACACAAGGTCAAATTCTAGTGATAGAAATTGATTTGGACGGATTCCCAACTTTTGGAGAAATCGTTGAAATAATAGTTTTCACAGATACAGACGGAACTCTCCAGTGTTTAATTGTGTTTGAAAAACTTGTGTCGCTTGTTTTTGACCATCATTATAATGCTTGGCAGGTTTGCAAGGACTCCAATCCATGTCACAGCTTGATTCATCTTCGTGACATACCCCACCTGGAACCAGTGTCGAAACATCATTGTTTTGAAAGAGGGTGCCAAGATGTGATTCTTTTGACATGGAAATATCACATTCAGTGAGCCGATGGATAAACTAAAGAATATTCTCAAACGTCAAAATTCTCATGACTTTACCATTGGCTTGTGAAGGTTTTTCCACATTGTCAGTAGTGCAGTTAATAGTGTTGTTGGAGCATTCCAATTTTTGGCCTGTATTCCTGAATTAATGATAGTGTGTATGAATGATTATGTTGGGATGTGCATTTTGCTCCCTTGGCCCTCCATGCATTTTGCCCCCCCCCCCCCACCGGCTTTGCATCACGATGTTCATCGTCAGCACTAGCAGTGGCAGACGTTGTTGAAAGTTGCATCCTGGGAACCATAGGTCACTACAAAAAAAGTGACACACAAGTTTAATAAAAACTGTACAAGTGTCTTTGAAATACATGTATTTTATCTTTGCAGCTCCTTTTCATTCCAGACATGCCAGATCAAAATAAATGTTGCGATGATGTAAGATCTTTTAGAATACATGTATATAGTAATTCTCCAGAGGTGTGTTTTCTCCAATATATTACATGTATGTATTTTTCAGTAACTGTGACATGTTAGGGCAAAAACGTGATCAAAATCGAAAAGTTTCGAAATTTCAATGCTGCTATATGGCCAGAACACCTCCAATGCCTAAATTATCCAGTACCCAATGACATAGAGAATTCTGTCTCAATGAACAGGGTAAACCCTAATGTTCCATTATGGCATTACCGTAAATGTGGTGGACATCATTTTTTAGTGTTCTCATTTCTTTAGCTACACTGTTTCAGAGTGTTGCTAATTGAGAACACTCTTTCTGGCACACTCTTGACGCCGAACATGGTGTCCTTTTTAACGGACACCGGTTTTCGGTGTTGGTGTATGTTTAGCTACTCTGTTTTGGAGTGTTGATGCTTGTGGACACTGTTTCTGGCACACTGTTACTCGGTGTTCTTTGTAATGGACACTGGATTTCGGTGTTGATATTTATATGGGAACACTGGTTTACGGTGTTCATCTTGACCTACACTGTCATGAACACTAAAAAGGAGTGTTCACGAAGAAGGAACACTCATTTTCAGTGTTGGGGCAACACCGCTTTTTTTACTGTGCATATTTCTCAGAATTTTGTCCCTTCTAGGCCTATTTCTTGTGGTAACTTACGACTAGTTAAGTATTTAAGCAGGCTTCTAGTGGCCTCCACTCTGCCTTGGCCCTCTGTGCGTGTAGTACGCTGAGAAGGTGCACATTTGGTGAGTAAAATCCACGTTTTTTCGATTTGTGAAAAACTGATCGTCCCCGGGTTGTACATAGTTTCCCATCCTACCTTTTTTTATGGCCATTTTTTAAAACTTAATTTTATATTTTGCAGTTGACCACATACACCCACATCCTACTGGAACCTTGTAATCTTTGTAATAAAGATTATCATACTCATACTGAAGTTGAAGTTTGACTCCATCATTCGATCGTGCGTGCGACAAATGCGCACAACCATCTTGGTTGTACGGTGGCCCATAAGGGACATTTAGTTTTTATTGGTGAGCTGGCCTTGAGGCATTCNCTGAACTACTCATTCTTTCAAGTGCTGACACTACAGTAAGTTGTTTGAAACCTATTAATTTATAGATTATCTTCACCCTCGAAACCCATTGGGTCATATGAATAAAGACTAGCAAATGCTTTTACTTGAATTTTGCAATACAAATGCACTAGGCGATGCTGTACAAATCTGAAGTAAAAGCATTTGCTAGTCTTTATTCATATGACCCATTATTTCATTCATTATGACAATGTATTAATTTACTCGTTACTTTTTTTCAAGAAAAAAAATCCCAGTAGGCCTACAACATGTATTAAAGTGTAATTGTTCACCACTCAGTTAAACAAGCAATGAAAGAGGGAAGAATTTGAAAAGTTAAACTGAAAATTCAATCTCATCTCTCTCGCAGTCTCAGTCTAATGTCTATGGCACCTTACCACTACCAGTAGTTGTTTGTTGGGTACCGTAATGAGTATAGAGTGTAGGCCCGTCCAGCTTTGACATTTTGTAATAATTTTATAATATGAAACAAACAGTGAATGCGAACATGGTCAAGAGTGTCCTTCATTTCAGTCACACATTCATCACCGTTCATTCTAGGCCTATCCATCTATCTCCTCCTAACATGTCCAAAACTAGGCCTACTTGGTGCCCGTCCGATCCCATGTCATGAGGATCGATGATGCCCAGGGCAGGACCTTTGAAGAAGAAGATACATGACCACCATGTTGACCCAAACCCAGCATGCCAGGAGTGTGGCCACTGTTGCAATTGTCTTTCCACGTATGAATTTGATGGACAACAATTACAGTTTGATGTCGCCATGATGGATCATGTACTTTTTTTCAAAGTCTCACCTGACAAAGTTTTGCCCAGGCAGGTCTTAATAGGCCCCCTATTTCATGTATTTGACTTCCCTTTCCACTGCCACAGACATGACAGACAGGCTAGGCCTACCGTACAATGATGCTGTATGGCGATGTGCATGATGTGTGTGCACATGCACAGTGATGCATGCACTCCGCTGAAACAAAACAAATTAGGCCCATCTTCACCTTTTAAAGTCTTGCAGACGTCATCCGGCTGACCAAGCTCTCTCTTTGCTAGTTCAGCAACCTCATCGACATTTAGATTTTGTAGAAGTTCACTCATGATGCAAACAAAACGGCAGGAAATTCGTGAAACTGAATAGAAACTTTCGTTGATCTTGTTCAACTGTTCAATACGCGGTCGACGGTACACTGACTAAAACAAAGGACATGAAGGATTCGCGCGCTATGACGCAAGTCAACCAATGAAAATGCGCATGCGCGGTGCACTCTGGTGTCACTGGCAGATGCATGGAGGCATGTCTGGGGCAATGGTGTTGTGTCATGTGTGTGGCGTTGTGCCCATTCGATTAAAATCGTGGTTTACCATCAGGCTGGAATAGGCCTAAAGTAAGTAGGCCTACCGGTACTTTGAGGAACGGGCTTTTACCGGGGGTCGACATTGAAAATCAAAACACGACGTTATTATAGGCATGTCATTGTATTGTTTATTGTCAATGTGAATGTTGGGCGCAGCTGACGGCCATGACGACGGCGACGCGCCTCGCTCTCTGCATGCATGCATGTGCAGCATGCATGTCTCATTCATTGACATGCATTGTCTGACATTCATGCATTCATCGCCCCATTGCTTTCGCTTTCGGCAAGTTCGGTACCCGCGTAGTTTAAAAATCATGTAAAATAGTGTTGCCCCACAACACAGTAGGCCTAGCCAACACACAGGCACAGTGCAGGATTAGGCCTAACACTAACAGTAGCCTAGGCCTCAGGCCCCCTAGGCCTAGACAGGCATGGGCCCAATGGCAATGCCTGTCCATGCCCCATGCCCCATTGGGGCCATCACCCACCGACGACCGCACCACTCATCCACACCACCATCCAGGCCTGCCTGCACATTGTCGAATGCACTCGGGCCTGGTGCCAGTGGTGGGCCTAGTAGCTAGCCATGTCGGATGACAGCAGCACTCAGCAGTCACATGTAGCATAGGCTAGGCTAGTCAGTGCTAGTAATAGTGGGGCCTAGGGCTAGGCCTAGGCCTATCCATCCATTGTAGGGCCTATCCATACATATACCATAGCTACAGCATAAGAGTGAAAATAAACCTTTTGTATCGTGTTTTTGGCAGTATTTCTGTGTATTCCTGCGGATTCCGGTGTATTCCGGTCTTCTTATGAACTGCTAGCCCAAGGCCTACCCTATCGGTAGGCCTACCGGTAACCTAACGTTAGACCTCTACGTAGGCCTAGGCTGATACTAGGGTAGGGCCTTCAACCATCGGCATTAGTCTGATAGCGCCGAGGACTAGGAAGGCCCCTACTACTTCTTACTTAGATAGGCCTAGGCCCCTACCATCGGACCGACTCTGTATAGGCCCTAGCCTACCCTAACATTAGAACCTACCTAGCCTACCTAGCTAGGCCGCCCTTGCTTGGCAAGCTTGTCTGACAGAATTAATCAGGTCTTCATAACAATCATCATTAGACATACCGTAGTCATGATCAACATTGTTGAAAAATGGCTAATTAAAAAATATAGTTCTTTCATTTTGTTCTTTCATTTCAGATGTTTGTGTGTTCCTTATGTGAGCAGAGAGGCCTGCCTCAATATGCTTGGCTATACGGTACTGCAAGGGCATTCAAGCGTCATCTTTTTGGGAAACATATGTTTGAAAAGGGATTCAGAGTTACATGTGGAGTTGATGGATGTCAGTATAGTGTTTCATCAAAAAAAAACTTAGACTTGCATTTGGTGTCTTCTCATGGATCTCGTGATTGGACCCCCGATTATGCAGTGAGTGTGAACTGTCTTGAAAATGGCAATGAGAATGAAGATGGCAATGAAGAACATGATGCATTCTTACAGGAGAAATCATTTGAAGCAACCATTTCTGGTTCAATTTTGGACAATGAGAACAATATGGAATGCAGTGATGCAGAAGATCACTCTCTTCAAGCTGATGCGTACTGCTTCTCGGGCGTAGAAGATGATGAAGATATAAGTATTTATCGTGAAGAAATCAGAAAGTCCAATTTGGAACGTAAAAAAGATGCTTGTCTGGAATTAGCTACGTTAAAAGCAGATCACAATTTGACAAATGCCGCAGTAGATAGTGTGAAGAAGTATGTGTCAGGTTTATTGTCGAATCTCGCAAGGTCAATAATTGGTGGATGTAAATCGAGTATTGATCCTAGAGAGCACGCAGGACTCAAAAATATCAGGGAAATAGCTCTTGGCCTTGCAAATCCATTCTGTGATTTAAGTGAGCACAACTTCATGAAATTCATGACTCATGATTTGGGTTACATAGTAAGTTGATTCACATTTTCACTCAAATTTTCTTAACGTGTCCCCGTACAGATTAATATTAGTATCCAAATTGTAATAAAGCAGTTGCTGTGAACTCTCCAAAACACGTTGACATTTGGAAAAAGCCTACAAAATATTGGCACAATTGCAAACTGCTAAGAAATGGGAACACCGAGTCCAGAGGATTGATTGATTGTCCTGTAGTTTGATGTGTCCAATGTGCTTGTATATATACCCCTATACTAGCCTGTATGTTTTTTTTAAAATTTGATGAGCACTTATTGATTTTATTCCAGGAGCCTGAAACTATAACGTTGTTGGAAGAAACAACACTCCATGGCGTCATCACACACAAGATGCAGTACATTCCCATTGTCAAAGTGTTGGAACTCCTGTTTAGGAGTGATGCATTTACAACTGAGGTGAGTGGGGTGAATGTAACTTTGTTGATGTGGACTACCAAAAATGTGCACAAAATTTAAACTTCTCATGATTGCTTTAGGCATGTATGTGCAAAACTTGTTGCAGGGTTCGTACGCATCCTGGAAAACCTGGAATGTCATGGAATTTTGAGTTAACAAAATCCAGGCCTGGAAATCCTTGAAAATCAGCAAAATTACCAAGATGTCCTGAAATTGTCATGGAAAATCGAGTCCCTTTCAAAAAAAAAACAAAATCATCAAAATAAAGACATCTGTGCATCAATTTGGCGGCAAGTCAGTTTGGGAGAGTACATGTACATGTATCTTGAAATTTTGTGCTTTCCATGCCGCAAAGTGTCCTGGAATTTTGCCATTCCTGCCCTGGAAAGTCCTGGAAATGTCATGGAAATTTGGCAGGCAGGAGGTGTACAAACCCTGTTGTTGAGAGCTCAGCTTTGATGAGTTGGGTAGGGTTTCATATTTATTTTATGTGTATACTTTCAGATTGAGACCAGACGTGTCCGTGAAGATGGCATAATGGAAGATTTTTGTGACGGGTTGTACTTTAAAGTGCACACATTGTTCAGACTTGAAGATGGCCTACTACAATTTCAGTTATATTACGATGATTTTGAAGTGGCAAATCCATTGGGATCAAAAACAACTGTTCACAAAACTGGTGAGTAAGTGCTGTGCATATACATCACATGAGACTGACATACCTTCCATTCCAAAAGCTAACCAGGAAAGGTACTCCATGAAGTAACTCACTTACTTGGAGCATGAACTTGCCTGTTTCGTTTGCCATCTTTCTAAGGTTGGGGGAACTGGAAAATAATGACGATGGCCCATAGTCATAAGACCACTGAAAAGTGCGAGTTGGGCACTTCTCTTTTCAGGGTTCTGTTTCTGCTGGTAGGTCGGCGCCGGATGGCCCCTTCCAGGACGGGTACTTGTACTTGATCGGCACGCATGTTGGGCACCTCTTTTTGCCCTCTCTGACTGGCACTCTTTCAGTCCAGGGCAGAACCCAGTCTTGTTTGATTCGTTATGCATATGTGTGCTGAGCCCTTTTGTTCTTATGTGATTATGAGCACAGTACAGATCACGACATCCCTACAACTTCGTGTAAGTTAGGGTAACCTACCCGTAAGTTACATGCAGGTTGTGCATTTAGGGATGTCAGTTGTTATATTGTATGCACCCTGACTTATCATGCAGATTTAAACACGATGATTGTAGATCCCTAGTAGTGGATATTCTCACACTACATGAACCATTTCACAACTTGCAGGTGCTCTCTACTACACATTCCTGAATTTGCATCCGAGATTTCGATCAAGTTTACGGCACATCTTCTTACTGGCACTGTTCTATACAGAGGATCTGAAGCACAGCGACATTGGTTGGGAGAAGATACTGGCACCACTGAACAGTGAATTGGAGCATTTGGAATCGGTAAGTGAACAAGAGTGCTCCATGAGGGCATTTGTTAAAGCTGAACTAGATCAACAAAAAGCCCCCATGCGACGAGCAAGAGAAATGCTAACGCCCTGCAAAACACCTCACACGAAGGCTCAGAACATGATAGACCTGACGATGCCAGGAGGGCGCCACCTTATTTGTCTTCGAGCTGTCAAGGTGTCAACATCCTCTGGTGAGCTCCAGCTGAACACTTTTTATGCCCCCGACTTCCGAAAAAGTCGGGGGCATTATGTCGTGGCGCGTGCGTCGGTGTCGGTGTCGTCGTCGGTGTCGGTGTCGGTGTCGTCGTCGGTGTCGGTGTCGGTGTCCGTTAACATTTGGTTTCCGTCAATTAGCTTGAGAACGCTTTGACCGATCAACCTGAATTTTTTGGTGAGGGTTGGTCTCTATGAGGGGACGGTTCCTTTCGATGACCAGCTCCGCCGCCCATTCAAGATGGCGGCTATGGTGGCCAGCGTGAAATCGGTTTCCGTCGATTAACTTCAGAACGCTTTGACTGATCAACCTGAAATTTTTTGTGAGGGTTGGTCTCTATGAGGGGACGGTTCCTTTCGATGACCAGCTCCGCCGCCCATCCAAGATGGCGGCTATGGTGGCCATCTTGAAATCGAGTTTCCGTCAATTAAGTTCAGATTGCTTTGCGCAGTCAACCTAAATTTTTTGGTGAGGGTTGGTCTCTATAAGGGGACGGTTCCTTTCGACGACCAGCTCCGCCACCCATCCAAGATGGCGGCTATGGTGGCCATCTTGAAATTGGCTTCCGTTGATTAACTTGAGAACGCTTTGCACAATAAACCTGAATTTTTTGGTGAGGGTTTGCATCTATGAGGGGAAGGTTCCTTCCGATGACCAGCTCTGCCGCCCATCCAAGATGGCGGCGATGGTGGCCATCTTGAAATCGAGTTTCCGTCAATTAAGTTCAGATTCCTTCGCCCACAAACAACATACCAGTCGGGGGCATATGCCACGCTCTGCGTTGCTCTTGTTTGAAAGAGGAAAAAAGTTCGACCCAGCTGGGAATCGAACCCGCGCCCTGTTGTCTTTGCTCCACCGTCTTCCCCATTCGGCCACCGATATTGTTGGTAGGCTTCGTGTGTTTTCTCTTGTTCATAGTATTATTACGCAAATCGAAGGCCTACGTCTATAACAAACACAAATCATGTTCTTGTCAGCTGGCTCTTTGGCCGAGTGGATAAAGTGCTGGATTACGAATCAGAAGATGGACGGTTCGAATCCCGTCTAAATTGACTATATTTTTTTTCTTTGATTTGTGTAGGAGGTATCCGGAGTTCTTGACAGCTCTGTTGCCCTAAGACAAATAAGGTGGCGCCCTCCTGGCATCATCGGGTCTATCATCTTCTGAGCCTTCGTGTGAGGTGTTTGCAGGGCGTTAGCATTTCTCTTGCTCGTCGCATGGAGGCTTTTTGTTGATCTAGTTCAGCTTTAATCAACTAGGCCTAGTACTATCTGCTTCATCGAATGCTTATTTGATGAGATATACACATGTATTAGATTTGGCTCTGAATTATTGCCAATCTGTTGTTATTATTTGCAAAAGACTATTGCTAGCCGCTGTCATTGAAATATTGCCAAGAAGTAGAGAACATACACGAAGTACATGTATCTTGGGCAGGACATGTTGAATGGAGTTACATTTTTTATGCTTTATTTTCAGTATGTGTCAAGAATAGTTCATTCCATCATTGATGTTTATTTCAGGAGGAAGGAATTCCAATTCGTACAAGCCGTGGGGAGAAATACGTACGTGGTACAGTTGCTCAAATGGCAATGGATAACCTGGCAGCTCATTCCTTCTTAGGTTTCCAAATGAAGTTTTCAGGAAATCTTTATATCTCGCGCTTTTGCCTGTGCACTGGGGATGAGATACAGCACCGGGTGAGTCAGTTAGGCTGGTAATGAATCAAACTAATTTATTGACATTTTGCTTGTCCCAGCAAGGATTTGACAAATGACATGATGTGATGTTGATTTTTCCGGGTGCTAATTCACACAATCTCAAAAACAAGTTGTCACGTATTACTGGTGAAAGTTAAATGCCAAGGGAGCTTCTAATGTAGGCTGAATGAACAGTCACAAGCAAGTTACTCACAGCATCATTCATTCATGCACTATCATTGGTTTGGGAGAAGTGACTAAAGTTTGTTGCTTATAACATTTTCCAGTTTCATGAGAAGGAATGCACTCTCCGCACCCTGGAAAATTATGAAGAAGATCTGGAACAACTGATGAACAATGGAACTACTTCTCGTGGGGTCAGTAACAAGTGCTACTTGAAGTCGAAGTACTTTCATCCTGTTGACAACTTTGCAGCCGATGTCCATCATGATATTTTGGAAGGTGTCATCCCACAGACTTTGAAGCCACTGTTAAAGGTAAGCGATGGTGAGACAGCAAGATTTTGGAAAATCAGATTGTGGGCGTATCCGATCAGCTAAAGAAGGTCTAGTACTATTGCTGATAAAGCTCAGAATAGTATTAGTTGGGTCTGTATGAAAACAACTTGTCGCAATTGTCAATCTTCAGGAATTCATCAACACCAAGAAGTACTTCCCTTTGTCACTGTTGAATGATCGAATAAAAAGCTTCGATTACAACACACATGACATAAAAAACAAGCCATCTCCAATATCAAGTGGAAAAATTTCTGATGACCAAAGAAATCTGCGACAGAATGGTAAGAAATTTTTAACACCCAGATAGTATCAGAAGAAATTACGGGGGACAGAAATAGAGAGTGGTGCCAGATGCAGCCAGTGCAGAGACGTTTACCCGCAGGATAATCACACTCGTACAACTGTCCTGACGTCTTCAGTCCAAGAGGACAAAGGAAATGTTGAACGATCAGGCAGGCTTGTCTAGAATTTGTCCAACACTTTCTTTTGTCCTTCCACACTGAGACGCAGAAAAGATAGACACGTGTGATCATCTTGTGGGTAAATGCCAGAGATCAGGCAGCGTACAGAAGGCAGAACAATAGTTTTCTAGGCCTTCTGTATAATGCAGAATTTGTACGCTGATTAGGCTTAGCACCCTTTATGAATATGCCCATAGTTATACACCCTGCCAACGAGTTGGTGGGGGTATACTGTTTTCCACTCTTCCGTGTGTGCGTTCGCCTTTCTGTTTCCGCTCATTTAAGGGAGAACGACTGCAGGGATTGCTTCCGTTTCAATGTGGTAGATTCCTATTGACCATAGGAAGGTTCCTTTCAAAAATCGGGCTCATAGCGCATCCAATATGGCCGCCATGGCTGCTGTCTTGAGTTCGGTTTCCGCTCATTTAAGGGAGAACGACTGCAGGGATTGCTTTCGTTTTAATGTGGTAGATTCCTATTGACCATAGGAAGGTTCCTTTCGAAAATTGGACTCGTAGCGCATCCAATATGGCCGCCATGGCACTCCCTGCACCGCAATCTCTTGCCCATTCCAATATCATCTGGCCTCAACAACAAGTTTTCACCTTAGCCACGAAGACCATTAGGTGCCAGAGCGGGGGTAGATTTAGTGATTGCTCGCAATCACTGTACATGTATAATTTTCCCAATGCCCACTAAGGCTTCAGCAAAGTCTAGTTGTGATTATTTATTGTTCGAGTAGGCTTTAATAGGGGAAGAATCATTGTTCTCTGTTGTAGACCTAAAATCATTTCAAATGTAAAATAAAGTAGGAAATCATTTGTCTATATTTTTCAGCCTCTCAGTATTGGTGTCTGATGCGCAAGATCCCCATCCTTATTGGTGATAAAGTTCCCCAGGAAGATGAACATCTCTGTTGGCTTTCGTTTACTGGCCCAGCATATAGGGTACGATGAGGTACGGTTGGCATGGATAGCCGCTGTCTCCAAGTAAGTGGCCTTCTTCTCCCCGGGCATTGGTCTCATCCATCAGTTCTTTCAGATGACTTTTCCTCCAAATGAAGGCGTCGTGTGTGGCACCAGGCCAGCATGCAACTACATTACTTGCTTCGACGTTTGCACCGTAGTGCAGCCAGTTTCATTATAGTTACACATGTATATGTCCTCCGGTTGGAACTGATATCTGTCCATAGCCGACGTTAGATTATCGTTAAACTTTTCCACAACGGGACGGTTGAAGGCAGTGGCTCGCGCAAAAGATGTTGCTTCAGGTGTTCGTAAAAAGAGAATGTGCCTCAACTTGAATCCAGCATACCAGCCTCTTCCCGCTTTCTTTTTTAATTCCCAGTTTTTTTTGTACGACAGCTTGTACTTCGTGGCAAGTTCGTATGCCAGCATGCAGCACCTATCCAATGTCACACCATGAAACATATCTGACAGTTTTTTAACATGATTCGCCAAGTCCTCTTCCATTTCAGCTGAGAAAACTGTATGTATGTCCCATAGCAGTGGCTTTGTAACCAATCACACTTTCAGGTTCAGTTTGCCACTTGGACATAAAATGCTTCAGATTCATTCTGCAGGAATTGAAGTCCTTTTCAGCTGATCGTACCGTTTGGCCACTGTTGGCTGCTTCAGCAGCTCGTTTCAGCACATCTTCTGAGACTCGCCCCCTTGTCGTCTTTCGTTTGTATTTTCGTGGCATGTTGTCCTGAAAAAAATAGAACCACTATAGAAAATACCAAAATTATGTCATGATGAATAGATGTTGTAACGTGTATAACGTTTCACCAGCATGTATAACCATAGAATAACTAGGTCTCAGTTCATAATAATTACAAATTTATTAATTGAAATATCCCTGATAAGTGTCTTAAACTCAGTTTGCAAGAAAGTAAACCATGTGGGGTAAGTTGTGCCATGGCACACCCCATCAAAATTGGCACAACTTACCCCATAACGACCAGTCTTGGTTAATTAGGTCGGTGCATCTTTACTGGGAGAGATATGTTGAAACAACAGGGGGCATATTTACGAAGAAGCCTTCGCAACTTCTCACCTCATTTTGGCGATGTTGTGCAAATACGAAACAGGCCGAAATAATCTTGATCACTCGGTCTGGCTGCATCCTAATCTCTGAAGAATGTGAAAGCGCTTTTTAAGAACACCAATAAAGGCATGTTCGATGCGGACCCTGATGGCACATAGAGCCGTGGTCTCTGTTGGCTTTCGTTTACTGGCCCAGCATAGGGTACGATGAGGTACGGTTGGCATGGATAGCCGCTGTCTCCAAGTAAGTGGCCTTCTTCTCCCCGGGCATTGGCCTCATCCATCAGTTCTTTCAGATGACTATTCCTCTGATTCCTCCGATTCCTCTGATTCCTCTAAATCGACATGGCCCGTGCAACTACAGTACTTGCTTTGACGTTTGCACCGTAGTGCAGCCAGTTTCAGTCGACCCGCAAAGGTCCTTTTCTACGGCAGATTTATTTTGCGCGCGGGAAAATAATAGGCGATCGGGGCACTCGACGAGGCTTCTCGAGTACCTCATTCGAGAAATCGGACACCTCGCACAAAATTGCGTTTATCGAGAAGACCGTTTAAATTCAACCACATAAACCATATATCAGTGTTTAGCTAAGACATTGAGCTTTCCATTAGTGTAATTTATTTTGGCATAAAGCAAAGGAGTGAAGAGAAATCATTTAAGAAATTTCAGCGACGCTGTACGATCTCGTAAATGAAACAGGCTTTCTGATATGACGACAACGACGACGGACGCTGCATCACGACAAAAGCTCACGGGTGAGCTAAAAAAACAGTTACTGCCAATAGAATGTACAGTCGAAAACGAATTCACACTGACAACTTTAGGACTGCTTTTCAACACATTGGGTCATATGAATAAAGACGAGCAAATGCTTTTACTTCAGATTTGTACAGCATTGCATAATGCATTTGTATTGCAAAATTCAAGTAAAAGCATTTGCTACTCTTTATTCATATGACCCATTGGCCTATGTCCTCATTGGTTTTGGTGTTGTGCAGCTCAACACAACTCATTCAAAATGATGAAGACTCAACATGAGTGGTGATACTGTGTCATTATATTACAGTCAACGTCGCATATAACGTACTAATTGGGACCAGCGATTTTTGTCCGTTATATGCGAAGTCTGTTATACGCATATACCGTACTCTGTCTGTTATATGCATATACCGTACTTTGTCTGTTATATACGCATATACCGTACTTTGTCCGTTGTACATGTATCGTAAACGATCATTGTAGGTACGTTTTTCATCATAAAAATGGCTCGGATATATATTTGTTATGTTTTGAAAGTCTATTATTTCTACTATATGGACAGAACAAGTCTGAATCAGGACAGAACGGTAAAGCCAAGGTCACAAGCCCACCGGGCTCCCGTATGATTTTCCCCACCCAGCGGCTTGCCGTGGATTTTAGAGACTGAAACTCTGACCTAAGATGAATTGCCGAAATCGCCTCAATGGATCAGCCGAAATTACACTGGATTAAACAACATTAGACAATCGCTTCTGGCTGTAAAGACAAAACTAGTGAGTATTTTTTTTGCTTTGTGTGTTGGTAGCAAGGAGTACGTTATATGCGAGACTATTTTAATGGAAATGCATTAGACTGGGACCAGAGATTTTGGTACGGTATATGCGATTGTCCGTTATATAAAGGCCGGTATATACGAAGAATTTCATTGGAATTATCGTTAGACGGGACCGGGACTTCCAGTTTCAGTACGTTATAGGCGATAGTCCGGTATATGCAAGGCCGTTATATGCGACGTTGACTGAACCTCTGAAAGCGAGGGCCTGAAAGCCAACAGCATATGCTGCGACAAGTGGTAATATTTTTACCTTCGCCAGGGGCAAAACATCTCCATTGTATGACAACCTCACACACAAGTAGATCAGTGCGCACACTTGGCGGCGACAGGAAACGTCATCGTCGCAAAACCATGCATACGCGGAGACAAGTGAAGACAAATTGAGAGAGAAATCTTCAAAGGTTCGTCTTGTGCTCCCGAAAATCAAACGTTTTTGATATTTTTCCCACTTGTCTTCAGTTGTCTCAGTGTGCGTCATCTCCAAGTGTGCGAGATACAAGAAAGCACAAAATTGACACACAAAATGATAATAAGCAAGAAGTCAATCTCCAGAATTCACGAATTTTCGACCCCAACCGGGGTCTTTTTCAAGTGGAACTTTACAATCTGAAACTCTAGAAAAGACTGAGCTGAAACCCAAATGTAGAACTAACACCTGTGTAGACAGGATGAGTGAGCAATTAAGGAAAGAATAGTGTCCAAGCACCACGGATGGTTGCTGGACTAAAATAAGAGAGTGGGTGTAATTAAGGAAAAGTGTCCAAGCCCCAAACATGGTTGCTAGACCAAATAAAGAGAGTGGATGTAATTAAGGAGAAACTGATTTACCTGAAAGAAAAGGGTTTAATAAATATGACATGTGTAATACAT
>NMRB01000494.1:39767-50056 GCA_002633025.1 Notospermus geniculatus
TGCACATGATCCTCAAAGGGTCCTCTATCGCGGCCATCAAACCTTTTGTCAATATCTTTACACGTTCCACATTTACGCTACTTTTTCTGAACCCTGTTGTTTTCAATGCATTTTCCATTTGTTGCGAACAAAATTTTACCCAAACTTTGAAGGAGCCGCAAAAAGCGCACCCTGGATGGAAATTGACCAAAGTCACTGCGCATGATCCTCAAAGGCTCCTCTATCGCGGCCATCAAACCTTTTGTCAATATCTTTACAGGTTCCACATTTATGGTACTTTTTTCTGAACCATTTTTTTCAATGCATTTTCTGTCTCTTGTGAACCAAATTTTACCCAAATTTTGAAGGAGTCACAAAAAAGCGCCCCCTGGATAGAAATTGACAAACGTTACTGCGCATGATCCTCAAAGGGTCCTCTATCATGGCCATCACACCTTTTGTCAATATCTTTACGGGATCCACATTTCTGATACTTTTTCGGAACCCTGTTTTTTTTCAATGCATTTTCCATTTGTTCCGAACCAAATATTACCCAAATTTTGAAGGAGTCGGAAAAAGCGCCCCCTGGATGGAAATTGACAAAGTCACTGCGCATGATCCACAAAGGGTCCTCTATCATGGCCTTCAAACCCTTTGTCAATATCTTTAGGGGCTCCACATTTATGGTACTTTTTCCGAACCCTGTTTTTTTTAATGCATTTTCCATTTGATGCGAACCAAATTTTACCCTAACTTGAAGGAGTCGCAAAAAGCGCCCCCTGGATAGAAACTACCCAAAGTCACTGCGCATGATCCTCAAGGTGTCCCCTTTAGGGCCCTCAAAACTTTTTTTTAATACCTTCACGGGTTCCACATTTGTGGTACTTTTTCGGAACCCTTTTTTTTTAAATGCAATTCCATTTGTTGCGAACCAAATTTTACCCAAACTTTGAAGGCGTCGCAAAAAGCGCCCCCTGGATGGAAGTTGCCCAATGTCACTGTGCGTCATCCTCCGCAGGTTCTCTATCAGGGCGCTGGAATCTTTTGTCGATATCTTTATCGGTTACAGATGTATGGTACTTTTTGCAGATCACTGTTTTTTTCAATGCATTTTCAATTTGTGAGCAACAAAAACTTTGAATGAAGGAGTGGCCAGATGGCTCCCCCTGGTTGGAACTTGACCAAATTTGCTGTGCATGATCCTATAAGGGCAGTGAAACCCAGGGAGGGGTTAGTTTGAGGGTTTTGCTACTTTTTCAAACGAGCAGACATGAACTCCAGCGAACTGTATGTGATGCCGAAGGCGCATTGATTTTTACAAAATCTTTCAAAACTGGTTATAATGACGTCGTTAGACAGTCATTATGGTGCAGGAAATAATAGATTTGTTGCTAAGGAAGACATTAGAGCACTCTTCAGGCGTTACAATCAAAGAAAAAAAATTCAAATTTCCATATCTTTTGGTTTAGCTAACAGCCCATAACACACAACCATGACAACTCAGTGACAAATTCTATAGGGTCCATTTGTTCTTGCTGCTTCACAAGCTAGATACTACTTCTGATGGTGCTGCAGCCATACTATTGCATACTCTCATACCAACATATTTTAAAGGTCTTTTCCTACTCTACAACTACAACGAAGCGGTCTGTGAAGTCCAATCACGCTGAAATTTGCTGTACACGTGAAGGCTTAAAGAACAGATACATATTTGTTCAAGTTCAGAACATTCTAGCTGCTGTAATAAACGAGCTATGGGCCAAGCCCAATTTCCAAGATGGCTGCCTGGCAGCAATATTTGATGTCCGATCTGACCGAAATTCGCTGTAGACATAGAGGGCACCTAGATACATCATCACACCTAATTTGAACAATCCAGGAAAAATAGCCACAAAACATGCCACCCAGCGGTGAAATTTCTAAATTTGACTTCCGTGACCTTGAAAATTATGTCAAATAAAAAACCAGAGTGATATAGATATGTCGTATATCCTCTTTAGATGTACGAACGATAAAAATTTGGTGAGGATCCTATCAACGGTTAGGCAAAATAGCAGGTTTTTGGTTTAGCCCCCTGGTGACCAAGCCAGGTACCAAATTAGACCGAAAAAAGGTCTGGAAGGACCATGATGCGTATTATGAGTATTATTTATTGAAACTTGGTGTCTGATGTCACCTGATCTAGGGGTACATATATATCAAGTTTGGTGCCAGTAGGCCCAGCAGTTACAAAACTTGCCCTGCTAACACTAACAGACTACGACAGACGACGACGGACACCATGTGACAATTATATAGCTCACAGGTGAGCTAAAAAACATCTCTTCTAATAGGTAGAAACAGAACATCAAGGCCTACCTTTCGACTCTCCTCCTGCATTGAAAGTTTCCTCAATGCCTTCCTCACATACGACAGGAAAGTCGGACACTTCTTTGAAATCTTCCCAACTTGCCATTCTTTACTGTCTCTACCAGTCACATCAACCAGTACTTGCTGGAGAACCCCACGCCAAAACAATGATTTCCATGATTTCTGTAATATACAAGTATACAAGTAAGAAAGTTTAAAGCAAAAGTCACATGTAACGTAAACTGTGAGATTAGAATCAATTATTATTATATTCCACAATATTCAAAAGTACCGGTAATGACTTAAAGGAGCTTGACGTCCAAGTTGTAAACAAACTGGTTTGTTTACAAACACTGGCCAGCAAACTAGTTTTATTCCTTCGTGAAGGTGGCAGCACCAGTAGTGCCCCGTGATCGTTAGACTGGTGCCCGGTCCAATGCAACTCACTCAACCTCTCACTGGTTCTCTATCCACGCTGTGCTGCCACCTATTATCGGTGATATGTACTGAAGTGAATATGTAGTCTCGCGCAGCCAACCGTTTCGTTCCGCAGGTACTGCGACACAAACGTTCGATCCTCAGATTCGGCTGGGTGACCGAGCGGCTGGGTGACCGAGACTAGTGAATATCGTGTTTACAACTTGGACGTCCAGCTCCTTTAAAATGCCAACTTAGAATTTCGACCAAGAGGGTGACACATTAGTGAGATGGTCTTGGAAAACCCGTCTGACATCGCTGAATGAACAACAAGGGCTGTCAGGTTGCCTCTGCATTCACCTGCTACTGAGTGCAGTGATGCCGCAATCGGGCGGTAAAGTCTTAGTACCACGAAAGTCTTACAGGGTTCCTGCAGCCTGTGGAGCACCAAATTTAAGACCTTTTTAAGACTTTTTAAGACCAAGTATCGGCAAAATTTAAGACCTATTTTCTTCTAAATGAAGCCCCCGAACATCCCTGGAAGGGTTTCCGCAAGGGAAGAATGACAGGGATTGACATGGCCAACATGGCCAAGAAACTGGGTAGGCTACTTGGGCAGGGGGGTCTGGGAAAAATTTTGATTTTAAGAAGCCCGGAGATGCGATTTCCTGATATCTCCTGCCAATTTTTTACAACTGCCTTGATATGAAATTTAAGACCTTTTTAAGACCTTCCCACAGAAATTATCAAATTTAAGACTTTTTAAGGCCTTGAAAATGGAAGTGCCAAATCTAAGATTTTTTAAGACTTTTTAAGACCTTGCAGGAACAACCAGCCACACCATCATACATTTCAGCTGCTGAAATATGCGGGTACACTAACGCCATCGACACTTTCCGCAAATGCGACATCAGACGAGTTTTCCTATAATGTCCAACATTTGGTCAAGCTGGAGGAAACAAAGAGCCCCCAGAAAATGACTGTAGGCCTACTTCCTTCATTAACAAATTCGTTCTACACACTCACCTTTCCATCTGCAACACTCCTGCTTTGTGGCTGGGAAGCGAGCATTCTGGCATTTCGTCCAAGCCTGACTTTCTGACATGTCAAGAAGTGGCTCATCGGAAAGCCAGGTTCAGTTGTTGCTGGCTGATCTGTAAATTCATCAAATATGGGAATGAAGTTGCATTATCTTACATGACATCAGGCATCGTATAGTGTTTTTCAGGTCGAACTGGCCAAAGGTATTTGGTTGACCTCTTGTCACTAAACTGTAATGGTGTGATCACAAATAAGAATGCTGCAACCCTCAGCAGCCAGTGTCATGGCTGACTGGCTTTAATAGCGGACGTCGTGAAAGGGCTATTGATTATGCCAACTGTACGGATAATCTAGCGTTGTGCAACAGCACTAACTTTTCGTAGTGATCTGGACACATTCCAGAGTTCAACTAAGTACCTTTGGCCAGAACGATGTGAAAAACATTATACATGCAGGGGTGGACAATTCGGTCTTCCGCGCACCCGGGACGACTGTTTTTTGAATGCGGGCGACGGCACGTGGTTACGTAGAGTAAGGTCCGCCGGACGACCAAAAATAATCAATGTGCGGGGGACCAAATTAATTTTGTTCAGATGTTCTGGTCGCCCGCTGTCACAGTTTTGAAGAGTTAACTGAAGAGGTGTTGCTACCACTTTTAACATCCTTATCCGGTAATGTATTTTGCTTGCTACTCATCATGACGTAACGGAGTCTCAGAGAACATTCTACACCCGCTGTGTATTGAACAATCTACAGAAAATGATTTCCAAAAACGTTGGCTTATATGCAGGATGTTGACCGACTGGCAGCTAGGTATCAATGCTGTGACCACCAGAGAACAGGCCTCTCTTTATATTCTAGTCATTTGGTCAGATGGGAGACCAGATTCTTTGGATTAGGAACCCAACATAGGTCTCCCAGGTCATATTTGGGTGACCACAGAAAGAGCTGCTGGAGTCCCACTGGGAGACCACCTTTGAAGTGTAATTGTCCACCCCTGTACATGTACATGCATACAATCAGGAATGACATCTCGTGTAGCTAGTTATGCCACTAAACAGTTTCCCCACATGGTTTTTAAAATGACAAACTCTATTTTTACAATAAAGGACCTCAAATGCATTATTCTGGATACGATCCTAATTATTTTTCTTAGAGATGTTCAAGGGATTTTCCGCAACACAGAGAATCTGCACTGGCCCTAGATGCATGTAGAGCAAGAGGCATCTGGTACACATGCAGTTACTCCATGACAATAACAATTTTTTCGGAACTTCTCTACAGATGTGTGTGAACGTCACTACAATCTTTAATACAACTACAAATCACCAATATCTTTCATCAGAAGCAACACCATCTGTCAGTTTCATTCATGAGTGCAGTGTTCTCCACGGGTTTTGGTCTAAGAGGAGCGGCGGTAGGTGTGGTGCCATAGGCACCTTCCGCTGGGGGTCTGGGTTCCAGCGAAGTTTGGATTTTAGGTGCTCTGAGATGCGTTTTCTGAGCATCTGAGATGCATAATTGAGTTTTTTAAGAAGGGCGGGCGAATTTTTTAAGAGGAGCAGGCCGTTTTTAAGGGTAGTATGTAAACATTGAAACGTTTCAAAAGAAACGAGCCAAATGAAACGACCCAAAAAACATGCTAAATCTGAAGTTGCATGGCAGAAACGGTGTAATTTTGTTATTTCCAGTTCATTTTTGGCACTTTCATGGCATAATAGCATTAAAATCTCTCAAAACACACGTCTCCCGTTCAAAACACACGTGTTGTTATTGTTTACATGACACCATGCTTCCCTCATTCAATGTTCAAGGTCTCCGACCCCAAATATGGAAGTCGTCGCTTCAGAAATTCTCTCTGTGATTATTAATACCTTTTATCATGTACTTCCTCTATATGTCACTCGCCATGGTTACTTTCTGTGAGAAATTTGTGTGAGGCCTCAAAACGTCTTCAAAATATATCGTTTTTGATATTGGGCAAAGTTTGTAACACAACGTGCATGCGAGTTGTGAATAGATAATAAGCCATGAGCATTCCAACCAATTAGCGTACTCCGATCATTCCATTATGAGGGGTGCGAGGTTGGCGAGAGGAAAATGTGACAGCGTTCCTCGCAGTGTAGCCTAAATCTGGCTAAGAAATTGCCGAAAAAGCTAAAATGATGATAAAAATCATGAAGGCATCGGGTCATCTACATTCCTCTATTCAAACAATGTAAAATAATATAGGTTTTTGGTATTTTTGTTATGATTTTTCGTATTTTTAAAAACTTTTGGGTCGTTTCATTTGGCTCGTTTCTTTTGAAACGTTTCAATGTTTACATACTACCGTTTTTAAGAGGGGTGGATTTTGCCGTCGGTATTTTTAAGACCGGCGGGCTGCTCTTTTTTAACTGGCATGACTGGTGTGGAGAACACTGGAGTGACTTGAGGACAAAAAAGTTTAATGAGGAACCCGCGTGCCGGAAATCCCGACAGGTCGTTGTTGCGAGCAGTGCGACCGAAACGACGTCATTGACGTCGTTTTGAGCGTTGACGTTACGTCATGAAAACATGAGCTGTACATTTTTCTACAGGAAAAATGAGATAAAGACGTTGCTGAAATCGTCATCTATCTCTTCATTTTAAGGAAAAAGTACTGAAAAATTGCAGACATTTTCATCTGCTACAAGATGGTGTAAATTTTAATGCCAGGCGACCGAAACAAAAGGGTTGTTTTCACGCCAGAAATAAATGGAAATAACCTTAGAAAAAAGAAACTTTGGTCGCACCGCTCACAGCGCCACGTCGTGACGTTAGTTCCTCCGGTTCCTCATTGAGAATGAGAAGGATTTTCCAGTCAAACCGAACTTGGACTGCAGTCCACGTGGATAGATACCTACCATCAGTTAAGAACGGATTTTGAAAGAACTCCTCCTCCAAATGTTGATAACAGCAGCCAACAACACAAGCAGCTCCTACATCAGATTTTTCAGCAAATATCTTCAACAAACTTGGTGCCAAATTGCCACATGTGTGGAGCCCAGTCAGCAGAATTCTATCACTGCACTGACGAAGGTTCTCCAGAACTAAATGTCTCAAGTTTGTTGTACTATCAATGAACTTTGAAATGGGGATATAAATCCCCTGACGTTGTTCTGCACTCGTGTTAATTTCTGTATCGCACCCTTCCACTGGTCTCTCCAGAGTTTGGGAGCATACCAAGGTTTTTGAATTGCTAGCAACACTGAATGGTTTGTTCCGAGAAGATACCGACATACTTTTTCTATCGGAAACACAAGCCGACTCCACTGGGTCAGTGAAAGCAAGTTGCTTGCCACAGTCACACACACCTGACACTACTGAAGTATTCAAATTATCATCTAATTTTGAGTCACTAGCCCCGTCTGCGAGCTCATTAGACCCAGCATCTGTCACAATGCCAGATGACTCGTTAAAATCTTTAGCACCTTCAGCATCAGTTACAAATTGCAATTTCTCGTTCAATAAGCCATATTCATCGAAGTGAATTTTGCTGACGTCATTTCCCGAGAGCAAGACAGACTTATTCATGTCCCCTGTAACCCAATAGTTAATTCTTTGAGTTTGACAGCTACCATTTCTTTCCAGTCCATCACCTATCTTGGCCTCTTTTCCATCACACTGATTACTGGCATGGCTTGTACCTAATGTTTGACCCTTTGATTTTGCAGTTTTCACAAACACATCCCAGTTCTTGTTGAGCTTAGCACTCCTTTTTTTGGCACTGTCCGTGAATGATTCGGAAGCATCTACACCAACAACATTCAGGCCATACATCATAGCTAACCTGGATGAGAGGTAGCCTTTACCGCTGCCGACATCTACGACCTACAAAAACAAAGGAATTTTTTACTTCAGTTTACAGGCATCATTTATATAGCAAGTGCAAGACAGCTTCTAAAATACATGCACACTATAGATAAGTTGTCTTCACAATGTATTGTCCAAGCAATTGGAGTGGTCCGCTCAAAAGACATCGACAATTTCCGTGTAGCATAGCAATTTTAGCATTCAGTTCAGTTGCCTGTTCGATGTGCACGGTCCCGATTGAAGACTGGATTGTGCCACTTGTTGCCGCAATGACCAGCCGTAACCGATGTGCGCTCAGCGCACATCGATAGCGACTGTTGCGTTCAGCAGTGCATGAAATGAGACGGGCGTTATAACGCTTGCGCCCGTAGACGCTCGCAAATTTTTTTTGAGAAGCTCGATTTTAAGCGCCCGTAGCAAAAAGTGATAAAAAGTCCGTGCGTAACTCAGCAAACCTGGCTGCCGAAGTCGGTATGTGTATACAGTGTATAATACACTGTGTAACTGCGCATGATACCTTTCATGACTTTCACAACGTCGTGAACTTTTGGTTTTATTTCTCTGGGATTGAAAGAAATCGCCTCAAAAACTGTTTGGTTGGATTCCTGATAAAATTTCCTTTCCAATGACATAAAGTTTGCCCGTGTTGGTCATTTCTACGAAGAGATACATGTATTTACTTGATCTGGCTTCGCGCCAACAGCAGGCAGACGATCTCCATGAGCATGATGAGAGTGTGTACCTACGATGTTTCTGGTCAGCTAGTCTGACCTAACATGCCTAATGAGCAGAAATAAGCTATGATGGACACTATGAGAGGCTCAAATTGTGTCTTTTGTTCAATATTCTGCTGATTTTATTGCAAGCTTTTTACTTAGAGAACCATTTTGGGGCCAAGTTATCAAGTAAGTTTGACTGTCACAGTGGGAAGAAATATCAACCATCCCCATGTCAACAGCCAATCAGAAAATTACCTGCTTTAATATACTGCTGTAGGCGGGAAATTTGAATTCACTTGAGAGGCCTTTTCAATTCATGTCAAGGGGTGAGATTTTTGCTTACTTTTTGGCACTTTTGGAGCATTACTGTGGTGCATTGTACACCTCATGGAAAAGCAGGGCATATTATTTAGCGATTGAATGAATGTTAGAGTCAGTAATTGGTTTAGGCATGGGATGTTGTGTTGTGTTGAAAAAGGTCATGTGTTGTGTTGAAAATGAGGGTTGCAGTTGGGAATAGTAAAGATAGTTTTGATCAATAACATCATGGTACTGTGGGTTTCGTGGTTTCTAACGATTAGTCTCCAAAACCATGTCACAAAGAGACCCCCTGCCCTGGCAACCACAGGGGACATGTAGGAGTTGGCCTATGCGCCCTACTTGTTGGCATTGATGCCCCTCAAAAACTTTACAAAACAGGCTTCCCATAGAAGACTATTGCCTAATAACAGGAATTTCTTAGGGTTGGCTCCCCTAGCTTCCGCTATGGGAGTTATTTTAGGAGAGCTATTGGCTCTCCTAAGTAATTTAGCAAGAGGTTTTTTTAGCTCTTGCACTTATTTTTCATTTCATGCACTGGTTCAGTTGCTTCCAGTCGCAAGGTCAATGTGCACCAGGCTTTAGACTGAATGCATGTACATTTGTATACTTCACAATCACAGACAGAGTTCCTGACAGCCTACCTGATTTGTATCGACTGCTTTTGCCAATCTTGCACACACCTCAGCCATGATATCAACTTCGTGGCACTTTTTTTCAGACATGTAATGGTGTATTGACACAATATCATCCTCGCGAAAAATCTGCCAATTACTCATCAGTTGCTCAAGGCTTGTATCCAACACAAGTTTATGTAAAGTACAGGCGGAGACACAACTCAGAAAATCTTTGACTGCATGGGTCCATCTGCAACACTCTTCAACTGGGCCACACTCCCCACTTTTTTTGGCACTGCCTGCCTGGCATGACAAACCACACGAAAGCCTTACAAGGTCATCATCACTTAATTTCAAAACATCATTGCCGATATTTTCAGGGACAAATTTTTCCCATAAATTATGAGTGATGAAGTCAGCGTTGTGAGCATTCACGAATGGTAAGTATGGCTCCAGGAGGGACAGGCACTTTTTTAATGCTTCTTCCACAGCTTGGCGCCTAGCTTCTTTTTCCATCATCCTGGAGTCAGCAGATTTGCACTGAAAAATACATTTTCAAGTCTGAGTACAGGAAATGGTCCAAGAATCAACTGCTCACCCAGAAGGCCTGGCTGCACACTGAAGGAAGAAAATCAGAAAGCACAGTGAATCATCACATGACCATTGCTTGGCTTGACTGTAAAATCTGTAATCCAACAAATAAAATAAGCGTGGCCTAATCATTCTTTCCACAAATACACACACATCGCGCGAGTCATCTTATATATTAATACGCAGTTGCGTTTTTTGTGAGTGCTTCTCCGCCGTTAATACACGCTCGAATGCCATGATATTTCGGGAACTGGAAGACTTTTGCATGTAGTTTGTTATAAAGTATAGTTTGCCACGGTTCGCATTGCCAAAGTAGCATAGGCCAAGAGATTATTTATCACCCCTTATCCACCTTATTCAGCAATCATCATGGCCATTGTTGTGGTCGTTGTTTCAGTTCCGCACCGGCCGGGAATTGCTCCAG
>NMRB01000494.1:66495-78458 GCA_002633025.1 Notospermus geniculatus
CATATCATGTTGGGCTGTTGAACCATTTTATGCATTTTGTGCATCTTTTCCAGGCTGACCTGAAGGTTGTGAATGATGCCAAAGGTGGATCATTCTACAGAGATCATCTTCCTTTACTGGGTAGGTATGACTTTTGCAATCATGCTTAAGTTTGCCTCATGGTTTTCTTCATGTGATCAAAATCTATGAAATTTTCCTCTGCCATTCATTGTTGACTTTATTTCCATTGTTTCCAGGTGAACAGGGTCCCGGTCTACGTTCAGGCCCTGGTGGCTTGGCAATTGGAGACCAAGTGAATGTGGACTTGGAGTTGGAGATAGTCCAGTCTTTGCAGCATGGCCATGGTGGATGGACAGATGGCATGTTCGAGGTGAGAAGTCACCAAATACCTTTCCTTTCAAATCTAACAGAGACTGACATGATTTATTCCATTTCCTAATATTTCATTGATGCTGTACTTCCCTACAACATGTCTGCGTGTTCGTGTGGATGGTTGGTCTCATGAATGAATATCATCAGCAGGATCTGTGTACAGCTGTTGGAGCAAGATCAACACAATAAATCAGAATATCTATCCGTTGCCTATATTTTTGATTTGCTCTATTCATACCTATATTTCAGTGTTTGGGAACGACTGGTACTGTTGTCGGGATTGATGAAGATCATGATATTGTTGTATCCTACCCAAGTGGAAACAGGTAAGGGAGGCCGAGGATCAATCCACCAATCTTTTTCACTATTCTTAATTATTCAATCTCTGGTGGAAATGATTCATGATAATCAATCACCCTGCACGTCGTTTTTTCTGGGTGAAGCTAAAGTGAATCACAGGTTGTTGGGGTGGGTGCTGATAAAACATCAGCGTCTGTCACCAATGAAGTTGCGGGTTTGATGAGATCCCCAGTTGTGCCAGTGGGGTTGTGTGATAGAGAGGGCAATCTTTCCACAATATTCTAGGTTTCTCCTACATCCTACAGGGGCTCTGGTTTCCTCCTACATTATGTGATGTAAATGTTGTCCAGTATTGTTTGATGAGTACCAAGAATGCTCTCAGTTGGCACTTGCACTCCTAAAATAAGGTTTTTTAAAAGATTATTCTGATTCTCAAACTAAGAAGATTCTGATTGGTCTTTCAGTTAGGCCATTTGTTCATCGTGCGTGTGTATCATGTTTGCTCCAGTAACAACAGCCGTCATTCTCCTTCAGATGGACATTTAACCCAGCAGTATTAACCAAAGTGAACACCAGCACCAGCAGTGGTGCATCCGCTTCTAGTGATACCAGTACAACCACACAGTACGCCGTTGGAGATTTAGTACAGATCTGTAGTGACACTGAAAGAATCAAAGTCTTACAGCGTGGACATGGGGAATGGGCAGAGGCCATGTTACCAGTAAGTGGAATGCTTGAGTATACATGTCAATGTACTACGTTGGTGTCACCTCATTGGGTACCATCTGAAAATTTGGTTATCTTACCGTATGACCCGCCAAAGAATTCCTATGGAGTTTATCACGCGTGCTGTTTCTTCGCAGTATGCACACACAGCAAATACCAGTATCGATTTATCATGTTCCTCAAACCTTCTAATTGATCGGGTAGGGCCGGCCCTGTCTTCCACGTCTTGCTATTCACTTGGTTCATTAAATTGTTCACAATTATGTTATAAAAACTTGTAGATAAAATCTGCACGATCCGAAGCCCTTGGCATTTCCAATACAACTGACTCTAACAAGACGGTGTCCTCTCCAAACTTGTGCGCATGCTCAAATTAACATATTCTAATTATGAACTGGTAAACACAAATAACCACGTGTTGAACTTAAGATTAACACCATCTTCATTAATTGACAATAATGTATTATTGGTACGAACTTCAACTATATAATATGTTTGTCTTTGCTTCAGACGCTTGGAAAAATTGGACGTGTTCAGCAAATATACCATGATGGTGATCTGAAAGTTGAAGTTTGTGGTACGTCGTGGACGTATAATCCATCTGCTGTCGTCAAAGTGGCTTCGGCTGATGGTGCACCTATGACGAATCCATCTGGAGGTAAGTGAGTGAAAAATAAGGCAGGGTTGCTTACCATGTGTTTACTTACCAGAGGTCACTTTTCTATGGTGCTTCTTTATGATTCACAGAGCTGATATCTTGCTTTATGATTCTACTAAAATATTTAATTTCAGAACGTCTGAGTGCACTTCTCAAAAAGTTGTTTGAAACTCATGTATCTGGTGATGTCAATGAAGAACTAGTCAAAGCAGCTGCCAATGGTGATGCGATCAAAACGGAAGAAATTCTTCAGCGAACCGAGGCTGATGTAAGCTATTTGTTAATTGCAGCACTCTGGATCCAAATACTGTAAAGCAGGAAAATTTCGCGTGCAGGAAATTTTCGCGAATTTCGCGAGAGTGTATGAGCGCGAAAATTTCCTGTCGCGAATGTAAATACAGGCAAGTGATAAATATGGTCGGTGAAAGAAAACTGGAAAAAAATAGCAGAGACTCGCGAAAATATCCTGCAGCGAATATGTCTGTAAATCTTGATTCGCGAAAATTACCAGCCGCGAAATTATCTTGCTTTACAGTACCTGGTTATAAAGAACTTATAAAGGGAAGGATATGTAAACAATTGGAGGGGGCAGCGAAAGGGTTGTAAACCTTGATTCATGTTGGAAAAATTTTAATGTGGCTGCTGAGCAGTCCAAGGTTTCCCTTGTAGTCTATGTGTTTCCGAATTACACATTATGATTGAATTCTCGAATGTTATTCCTGAATGTTTCAGGTTTGTTTATATCTTCACTAATTCCTCTTCCTCTGATGGTATCATCAGAAGGCCTCGTTTCAGGTGAATGGCGTATTTGCTGGCCACACGGCGTTACAAGCTGCATCGCAGAACGGCCATCTTGAAGTCATCAAAGTCTTAATGAAGTATGACGTTGATATGGAAATGGAGGTATGTATACCGAAAATGGCTAAAGATTGGTCTAGAGTTCATGAGTTTTTCCTTCTTCGCTGTGTATGGTATGTTTTCAACACAACAATGATAATGTCTTTCTATGTGATATGCAGCCAGCATCTTGGTACAATATTCTGAAAACATCGACTTTCCTCTGTTTCAGGACAAAGATGGTGACAGAGCAGTTCACCATGCAGCATTTGGTGATGAGGCTGCAGTCATTGAACTGCTGCAGCGGGGAAGCTGTGACGTAAATGCTCGTAACAAACGTAGACAGACGCCACTTCATATTGGCGTGAATAAAGGTCATGTGAGTGTGGTAAAGACACTACTGGAGAAGGGAGGACATCCTAGTTTACAGGTTGGTGAATGATTCAGTTTCATCAGATTTTAAGTGACCTGCATCCTCCTTATCAGCTAGCTTCCACTAATCTGGCCTCGTGTAATCTGAGATTGTTGGCTTCCAATTGGGTCAAATTTCACCACTGGGCAAAGAATTTTTGTCGATTACAGGATTCTGAGGGTGATACCCCACTTCACGATGCCATCAGTAAAAAGAGAGACGACATGCTGTCGTTGATGCTAGAACATGGTGCTGACACATCACAATAACCAACAACAATGGCTTCAATGCCCTGCATCATGCTGCACTTCGTGGAAATCCGAGGTAGGTAGAATTTCAGCAGCCCTCTGCAGTCATTTAGGCTTCATTCCAAGTTCCTTGTATCTCATGCTGCAAAGTTAATGAAGCTCGCTAGGAAATTGGGTGTAGATACAAGGGGGGTCATCCTCTGTTCTTTGGGGGAAACGGTCATGATGGGATTATGACAGTTAGAAAATCTGTGGTAATAAATATGTGGTTTGAAACGAATCCTCTCATTTCATTCATCATGTTTGTCTTCATTATTCTAACCAGACTTCACGATGTATCTTTGACCCTCCTTTAAATACCCCGTAATTTGAAAAATTATCCACTTAAATGTGTTTGAGGCAAGGAGTTCTGTTGGTACAGAGTTGGCAAATGTCTTTTCTCGTCATTTCGGAATAGAGCATAACCATAATGCAATTTCTTCCTTTCAAGAAGCTTAGTCCAGTTTCACAAAATGTTGTTCTTTTGTGGACCATGATTTCTTATATGATACTCGTGTAGTAAACTAAAAAAAAGTGACCGATGATATTGTGACGAAACTGTGCAGTTTTCCTGCATCCTTGCTGCTTGAAAGGTATGTAAAAATTTGAATTTGAACTTTTCAAAAAATGGTCAGCTTCAGTGACTTTACACTCTGTACCTAAACTCAACTTCTGAAATGACAGTTTCGACCAGTTTCTTGTGTGTATGGAGAACCGGAGTTCCACACAAGAACAAATGCCACTACATGTACATGTACTCTTATTAACTGAATTTTGGACAACGATTGTGACACTAAAACTTGAAGCTGTGTTCTCTATTTGATGACTGGTTTCTCCATACAAATTTCAATTCAACATGAACAATGAAGTCTGGTGTGAATCCATCCTTGCAATTCATCTCAAACCAGTATCAGTTTTACATGGTGCTTTGCATGGATTTTCATAACTCATTACATGTACCTTCAATTCACTATATCTATATTCATTGCCATTTTCATTGCTTTCATATAGTCTAGCTTCATATTGATTTTGAATATTTTGTCATCATTTCAATGCTCTCAGACTCTCGAGCTCTTATCGTGTGTCAAGTTGTCCTTTTCCTCGCTTTCTTTTCTTGCCCCTGTTGATATCATACTTCAGCAAAACTGTTGACCTGTGGCCACATTCGTCCACTCAGACTGGTAACCAAAAAGACCGCTTTCCTCTTTTGTGAGTGGGGTTTAGTTCGCCCTGCAAACACCAGAGAGCAGGTAAGTTATAGACTCAGCGGGGCAATGAACTCATTCATCATCCAGCTGGTGCTGCCAGCATTTAGCAAAATATGAAACTAAGATTGCTGCCTTTGCACCCTGTTACTGTCTAGCCGCCTTCCATAATGATAATGTATGTCCCATATTTTATGTTGTAATAATGAAGGTCTGCCCATTTAGGAGAGTTTGTCCCGAGTGAAGTGGCAGTGGCATTTCGCAGTGCTTGCAGTGTACGTCAGTATGTACGTGTACACCACCATGTCNTAGGAGTCTGTCCAACTTGGGTGAAATAACTTCATGTCTGTTTCAATCCAAATTGGAAAGCTGGGGCTGTGCATTGACACTGATATCACACACTGTGTGCGCACGTGTTGAACAATGGCGTAAGAAACGAACATGGAAGGAATCTTGCTTGATTGTAGATCATTGTGGTGGAGTGTGATCTTGGTGCATGTTTCTGATGTGCATTCCTTCACCTACCTTTACAAGCACGCTGGCGATCATGTTACACATCCATAGCTTACCAAGTATCAAATGTATTATTATAGCTATTTCTTCAGGAATCTCCTAGAAATTATGATGAAAAGGTGCTGAAGTTATGTTAGATTACACCTTAGCTGAATACTTCAATTTGGACTTTGACTTTTACTGTCTGGCCTCTCATGAAAAGGTGTATGGGAACTGATGCATGCTGTGACTTCTTGGAACTGCATTAAAACAAAGGATACTCAGAGCAAAGAACATTTGGCTTCTTGCTTGAATACTGACAACTTAAATTCAGAATTCAGTCTTCTGATTCTGTTTAAAATGGCTTGGTATCATGATCTTCATCAGCCTGATGTTGAATCGGCTTAAAGTACCTGATGAGTGATGCAACATGGTCTTCATTCTCCTGCTTTTGAATAAAAGTACTGGATGGATCCTATGATTGCTGTTAAAAATAGGATTTGTTCAATGGCCGAATCCTCTCAGTCATTGTTGCTGCCTTCTTGGCATAGCATTGGGTAAAAAACTAGCGATTTTTTCTTCAGATCGTAAATTTCTGCCCTATTGGTTTACCTTTCTGTTCTTTTCAACATCTGTCGTCCTCTTCCAAGGTTGCAATGAACCATTTGCCTGAAAATGTTTGACGGTTCATTTGGAGTGGGGCAAAACAGCTGATGGCTTGGCTGCACTTGCCCTCCGCAGCTGAAGTTGAGAACATTGTTGTCCAAAACGCAGGTGCGTGAACTTGTTAGAAGAAATTCAAAACCCAACAGACAGATGATAATGTGAAGGATACTGTTAGCTGAAGAAAGGAAATTTCGTCTAAAATGTGAACTTTCCAAGGCATCCTAAATTTTATTTATGGATCATTATCGGCTGTGTTAGACTGAAAGAGTAGGAGACATCTTGACTGTGGAGCTGCTTTACCAAATGTGACCCTCCATTACAAAAGCAGTGTTAAGTTGCACGGAAAATGAGCCTAAAGTACTGACATGACACCAGGGCCCGTATGCATAAAGGTGGAATAAGCTTATTCCAGGTATAACCTAACGTTATAACGTGAAGCTATACCTGGAATAAGCTTATTCTACCTTTATGCATACGGGCCCAGGGGATAAAGGACAGAAATAGAATCACTCACACTTCACAATAGACAAACAGACAATACTGAAATTGACAAGTATGACTGGTTTTGTGGTGGAGGGGTCACATTTGTCAATTTCATGTCAGTATGTCTGTCCATAGTGAAGTCAGGGTGATTCTGTTTCTTTCATTACCTCCTGGTGTCATGTCAGTCCGTTTTGGGCTCATTTTCCGTGCGACTTAATACTGGTTTTGTAGTGGAGGGTCACAAACGATGTCTGCCAAGTTGACATCATCTTGATGGGTTTTTGACTTGTTTTGTTCATTTCCCTTGTATAGAACAGGGTTCGTACTCTACCTTGAAATCCTTGAAAACCTGGAATTTTGAGGTATCCCCTTTCCAGGTCTAGAAAACATTGAAAAATCATGATTTACCCTAGAAGTCCTGGAAAAGTCCTTGAATTTTGCCCATGTGACCTTCATAGAATCCAAAATTTTCTGGGGGAGGACCCCCAGACCCCCCCCCCCATTTTCTTTTTACGTGCACCTAAACTCGTCGAGTCATCGGCCCTTTTTATTCTGGCCCTTCCAAAATATAATGGCAGAGAAAACCCTATATGCTTGTAGAATTGTCGGGGTTAGCGATGTGATTTGGCAAAATAGTCCTGGAATTTCAGGATTTTTGGCCCTGGAATTCCTTGAAAAGTCCTGGAATTTTTGATCTGGGAGTAGTGTACGAACCCTGATAGAAGTATAACCGGTGCATCTTAGAAATCTGACTCCCATTGTCATCTACAGCCAGATGTTGTAAGTTGGGAGAGGCTGAGATCAGGAACATCTTCTGATTCATGGTTGAAATAATATGGAACGCTCACCTGGTTTTGTTAGGCAAAGCAAACGATGCATTGGTTTCTTGTCGGTTACTCCTACCGATTCTCCTCCACGTCCTGAGACTTAGATCTTAGGTCTTAGTTTTATAGACACCCCGTCCTGAGAATATTGGAGGTTCTTATAGCAGCCGCTCCCTTTGTCACTGCACATAAGCCTACTTACACTACAAAGGAAGTCCGGACTTCTCCTGCTTACATCACAAAAAAGGTGGGCGTAATGAAGCCCGGGNGCACAGCGCCATCTGTTAATACGCGGTGACACTACGCTGAGGCACAGGCCCCTGGAGAACTATCAGTGAATTTAGAACACGTACCTAACCAAAAAACACTAGTTTGTAAAAAATACACCCCGAGCTCACGAATTTGTGAGCTCGTGGCGTATTTTTAGATACGTTTGGTTAGATACGTGTTCTAAACTCACTGATAGATCTCCAGGGGCCTGTGCTACAGCGTAGTGTCACCGCGTATTAACAGACAGCGCTGTGCGCTAATCAAAACAAAGACAACTTGTGCCCGCCGGGCAATATTTTTCGCATGTCTCCCTTTAAGTCTGGACTTCCTAAGCCCGGGTGACATGAGTGGGTCTAGATCAAGTCCGGACTTGACCCTGGCTTCTACTTCAGGTGTAAGTGCAATTATCTTAATTCTAGACCCGGCGACAGATGGCGTTGCAATAATTACGTGTTATTACATTGAGTGACCCGCGGATGTGACCTCCGAATTCACATGCAATCGCTGGGTTTCGTATTAATTGGATTTGTAGTGTAAGTGCTCTGATGGAGAAACCCGGACTTCAAATGAGTCCGGACCTGAAAAACCCTGGACTTCTCTTTGTAGTGTAAGTACGGGTATAAGTAGGCCAATGCTGCAAGGGGGGACAAGCATTTAGTAGCCTTATTAGCTCAGGATGCTCCTCCATGGCTTCGTCCGTCATTGATGGTGGATCAACTGCAGCATTTGGCCAAATTTCAGCTTCATGACTCGAAAATTTATGAAATTGGGCTTCTTTGCTCCTTTGTTCACATGTCTTGTATTCTTCTCAGATTTGTCCATTGTTTCCTGGTCTGAGAGGGTTTTGTACGATGCAGATGGAAACTGGACTCCCTGTATATTCCCTTTGTCTTCCTGGAACAGATTAACCCCCCCCCAAAGACCCTAAGGGGTCGAATTCATAAAGCAGTTCTATCGTTAGAACCGTCTTAGGCCGGTTCCAAGTATTGTCAACCACTGTACCTGGAACCGGCCTAAGACGGTTCTAACGATAGAACCGCTTTATGAATACGACCCTAAGACTAAAAATAAGACCCAACTATAAAACTTCTTTATCCATAACAGTGAAAACTTCATGCTCTGCCTCTTTCTCCTATCTTGGATTCTCACAAAATCATTCCATGGTCCTCTCTCTATCGTTCTCAACCACCTACTCTCCCCCTAGCCTAAAACTTCACTGGCATTTCTAACAGCCAGCCTACACCGTACACAATCATTAGCTGACAAAGTAGATATTTTGCCTATATTCTGGTGCTGGTCCTCAGTTGGGTTGCTTGCATAAATAGGCTGCTTTACCTTCATTCAGTTTTTAGCATGCATAATTCAGGTGTCGAACCTTAGTACAGTTGTAAACTTGCATAAATCAGGTGTTGAACCTTAGATTTGGACAGTTGTTTGCATAAATCAGGTGCTGACCTTAGTACATTGTTTGCATAAAACAGGTGCTCAACCTTCATGTACAGTAGAACCTCGGTAAGTGTACCTCCCACGGGATGTGGAGCAAGTGGTCCACACAGGCGAGGTGGTGCCGTTACCGAAATTGTCAGACCAAAATGTGGAATATATGACAGTGTATTCCTGCCAAAACTTAACACTATTTCAATTGTCTCATCTTCTCACAAGATTAAAGGGCAGGTGTTACAACCAGTAGGTCTGTTGTGACTGGTGAGATAGGCCTGTTGTGTCTGATCTAGATCATCATAAACATGGTCATTCCAGTTTTCTTTGAGTTAACAGTCACTGGTCCACTAAGGTGGTGAATTTTGGTCTTTGGGACTGCCAATTTGAGTGGTCCCAGTCCGGATACCGAGGTGATCCTGTTACCGAGGTCATGTTGATGGAAAATAATCGGGACTGGACTAAAGTGGTCCACTAAGGTGAGGTGGTCCCATTACCGAAGTGGTCCCCAACCGAGGTTCCACTGTAATTGTAAACATGTTGAATAACCAGTATTTATGCTTTTAGGTACTTTCTCTTGAATAGGTGCTTTGGTGGTCTGTGTACGGTACAAACAGAAGTAAAAGCATTAACTAGACGTTGGTAGTAACACCCATTGTCAACTGATGCTGTTGCTGAGTGTGAGGGTACAGATATGAACGCAACAACTTCATCGTCATATAGATAGAAACTTGTGGAAAGGCTGGCTGTACATAGAGTTGGATCAGTATTCTCAACTTCCCCATCAATTTTTCCTGGTCCAATCCACTGGCATTTCGTTCTCACATCAACCATGATTGGTATTCAGTGTGTAAAACTTCTGAGGGTAGTTAATGTCACCTACGGGCTCCAGATTGGTGTCAATGATCTGGTACAGGTCCCTGTATCCAATACACACCAAGCTCCTATAAGAAAGATGACGTACCCTCTCATTATCTAACTGTATCATTTCCATATACTTTCCATGTACTGTAAGTGCCAAAATTGGTGATACATTTGTCTTTTTTATGAGGAATTAGTGCCAGCTTCCAATGCTGTTTTCAATTTCTAAAGTGCTTCCAATCAATCAAATAGTCTTAATTGTATTTCGTGACAATTGCATGAAATTAATGCAATAATATGTCACCAAATCAAATCACAAACATAATAGGTCTTTTACTCTATATAGAAAGATGAAAAGTGTTGTTCATCTGTAAGTATGTATAGCTGTTCCTGAATAATGGACAAATTTTATTTCCCTGTAGATCAGTAAAAACAACAGTTCTAGAAAGGTATAGTGGTATTGTTACCATGAAGTGCAAGTATGGAAATAGGCCCAAATTCTAGTCATGTTGCAAAATCCTAATTTCCTTTCCCTGCAAGAATTAACACAAAGGGGAATTAAGAGCTCGCACAAAAATTGTCCAGGTTAATGTTGAACAGTCAGGCAAGGAACTTCAATCGGTCATTGCCAGCCGAACTAGCATTCGCAGCAAAATCAGCTAGCGGGATGGCGTGATAAGCGTGAAGTTCAAGATGGCTGATTTAGCTGTGTCGGTCCATCGAGCTGCAGTCCACCGATTAGGTTGAAGTGTTCATTGAAAACATCTCCCTTGAAGAACAAAGTAAAAGGATGATATTTGGTAAAAATCCTTTTCTTCTAAAGCAAATTCAAGCAGACATACCAGGCTTAGCATGAAGGGTGTGGAGTTACCTAAGTTATATTTAGACATGCAGCTGCCTAGGCTGATACCCAATATCGCTAGACTGCTATCTTTAGCAACAAAGTTATGTTAGAAGCTGATGCTATACACTCAAGCTTGGGCATTATAATCAAGTTCAAAAGGCAAAATATCAAAATGGTAAACATTGATAGTGAAGAAGGCTGTCATACTATTTTTCATTCCAAGTTTAATCAGAAATTCATAAGTTCATAAGAAATTCATGATGTTCAGATGTTTTAAAATTTTCTAGTTAAAACTCTTTAGGTTGATTTTGAATCCATTGTGTCTTCATCAACAGTCCTCTGGTGTTATCTGGAAGGAAATGAATACCCGGTACTTGATAAGACATAGGCTACGTTCCCATACCATTCCTTCCCATATTTGTCGTCTTACCTACCAGGTTACTACTATTTGTCATGTTACATGTATATGCCAATTTCTTTACCATACTTGGCATGCTTACCTACCAGTTTTCAAACCATACATGTATTTGCCATGTTGCCATTATAGTAGTACCAGATTCTTTACCAACTTGCCATTGCCAGATTCTTTGCCATATTATCAGTTTTCTAACCAATTTGCCATACAAGGGCTGATTCTTTATCAAACTTATGTGTTACCTCCTAGAGTCTTTACCATTTTTGCCCTAGTCCACTTTCCTTACCATATTTGCCATATAGACTCTTGCTGTACCATAGTTGCTATGTTACTAACCAGTTTCTTTACTAAACTTGCTGTCTTTACCATATTATCTTCCAGTTTCCTTAACTTTCTTGTTTTGTTTCCCTTACCATATCAGCCATGCCAATCAAGTTCTTCCTTCCCTTTCTTCTCACCAATTCACCAATCAGATGGGACCTTCTCCATTCTTCCATACTATACGCATACCCAGAGATTGTCTGGAATAGATTGCTTAGTGGACCTCAGTCATCATTTCTTCTATTCATGGAATATGTAATAAACGTCCGGAATCTGCATTTCCATCTTTGTGCCATGATATGACCTGTCAGAGTGACCTAACATCACTTTTCCTCATCCTTCCTGACAGCATTTGGATTCTACAAAGAAAACACTAGAAACCAACTACGGCAATTATGAAAAGCAACTTGCAGGCAGAAAAAATACTTATAAGTGTAAAAAAGTCTACTCAAGAATAAACCATTCTCACCATTGAATTTATGTTTCTGTAAATTGGACTTTTTCTTCCGTTGTGACACCTCAAGACACGTGCTGGTACAATAGGATGTTTTTT
>NMRB01000494.1:79135-89701 GCA_002633025.1 Notospermus geniculatus
CTGTGATATTGGTAGTTATAGCGTACACACTGTGTACATATAGTCGCCTCGATTCTGCTACATCAGAGTCACTTTATTGACTGAGCATGTACATGTATGAGATGGTGCGATTGTAGTCCAAGCGTGATGATGGGCACCGTTGAAAATTGGGTTGAACGTTCGGACATTTTGAGGTCATCGTCTTATTAAAATGCGGTTTTCAATCATCGAAATAATTTAAATTGTGGTCAAAATTGAAATCGACATGGCTGCTCTTGTACGGTTTCATAACTCACGAGTTCATGATGACAAAATTATGCGGTATTGCACCATGCGATTGTAAAATGTGTCAGTCAGGCTTGAGTTGGAACCAAATTTTGGGAATCATCACCCCCTCCCCTCAACTTTTTTATCAACATTTTCTGAATATACTCAACAAATAGGGGTTTATATGTGGTTCTTTACAGAAGCGTTATTCAGCCCTAAATATGATTTTTCAAAAACACATGGAAAATGGTGCATGATGGTCATGAGGTATTATAGTGGCCATGACATATTAGGCTGCATACGGCTGGGTGCAAAAGGGTTAAGGAACAAAACCAGGCCGCTCCTCCTATCCCAAAATATTGGGTGTAACAAATTGTCGATCCAACAAAAGGAATCTGATGGTAATTGTTGTGTACCCCGCCAAGACAATGTTGGTTAAAGCCCCACAGTATTGAATTTTACGATATTTTCAAAATGTTAGGAGAGAGCACAAAGAGGTCTCATAGCCTTGTGAAGGTCCCCAAAATGCTTGTCTGACACGTACTTCAGAGAATCAAGGCCTAGTTTTCAGCACACATTAGAAAAACGACAGGGAGAGCTCTAATGTATTCAGATGGAGTGCAGTACATTTTACACGTCGTGACGTCGTGCACTGACGTCAAGAATCGCGGCGATGATTTGCGTTTTTCAGATTGAATACAGTGGGGCTTTAAGCCAATAATTAATGTCTGTCAAATAAGGTTGTCATTTTCTCCGAATCCTCACTCGCTGTGGCCCCTCCACCAGTTGAGTCCCTCAGTGTCCCTTGTCTCTCAATGTCAAGGCCTAGCATGAGGCTTAGTCTCGCTTGCCAGACGCTACGGGCTCACCCCTTCGGTAAATCACACTCCGCGTCTGGCTCTTTTAGAGATTAACAGTCGTGAAGACCGCGTGGTGGCAGCACGGGTCCTTGGGTTTTCCCAACCTCGTTCGCTTTCTGACAATATGGCGAGTGGTCCAAGGTTGTCTGAGCGAACTATACCCCTGGGGACGGGGTTGGGTTTTTTCCTGGAAGTAATTTCCGCGGGAATTATGAGTGAGAAAGCGTGGTGATTGGCTGGAGCCCAGTGAGTGCCATCTAGTGGTGTTACCGGCTTTTGAGCCCCAAATGTGCCAGTGTGTAGGAGACCGGGACGTCGGATACACACTGGGGCCGAGTGTACATGAGGCTAGGCCTAGCTGGTTTTGAACTAGATGAAGCATCTTGCTCTACTAATGCAAATGATTAATTCTCTTACGCCTAAGAAATTTTATGGGCAATATTTCTATGATGCTGAATAATGGATGAAATGTACTATTCCTACACTGCTGTACATCTGATAATAGACTGTAACAGAATATTCTACCACACATTCATTTTTGATTGTAGCCATTCTAGCAGAAGATTATTCTCAAAAAATGAATTCTATAAAATTAAAGCCAAGTCTAATATCATTCTACAGTACAGTAGGCCTCTTCAATAGGCCTGCTAAAAATATCCAAACTAATCTGACCTGCAAGTTTAATCTATGAGAACACCTAAGAATTTGTGCCCTTGTCTCTACTTTGACCACTGGACCACAAGAAGATGCTGAAAACTCATCTTGAAAATGAACTTCCTTCATACGTCCTGTTTGTCCTTAAAACAAGTATGAATTGTGGGACAACATGGACTTGGGATGATCGTTGCTGATGTGAGAGGAATTTAAGTCCTAGGAATGCCAGTTCCAGTTACTTCAGTCTGCTATTGTAAGGTTATTTTCAAATGGTCATGGTTTCTATAGCCATATATCACTGATAATACCGGACCTAGATTCCAGGGGGACTTGGATTCCTGTCACATCTCTTCATTGGAAATTCACGTTTGATTTCATTAAGTCGACAAATTCAAAATCTTCATGTATTCAATTTCAAAGGATTATTACAAAAAGGAGGGACGCCCACTTTGGATCTGTGCCTGTTGGAAGTTGGTATAGCAAAGAGTCCTGATTGAATACATGTATATGCCCGTAGCGGCATTAGGCCTGTCCTTTAAATGAGTCCTCCTCCTAGTATGTATCTTGTTGTATGTAATGCTGACTACATAGTCCAAGCGTGATGATGGGCACCGTTGAAAATTGGGTTGAACGTTCGGACATTTTGAGGTCATCGTCTTATTAAAATGCGGTTTTCAATCATCGAAATAATTTAAATTGTGGTCAAAATTGAAATCGACATGGCTGCTCTTGTACTGTTTCATAACTCATGCTGAGTTCATGATGAAAAATTATGCGGTATTGCACCTTGATGTGATTGTAAAATGTGTCAGTCAGGCTTGAGTTGGAACCAAATTTTGGGAATCATCACCCCCTCAAATTTCTCATCAACATATTCTGAATATACTCAATAAAGGTTTATACCTGTATGTGGGCCTTTTCAGAAGCTTTATTCAGCCCTAAATATGATTTTTCAAAAACACATGGAAAATGGTGCATGATGGTCATGAGGTATTATAGTGGCCATGACATATTAGGCTACATAGCTGGGTGCAAAAGGGTTAAGGAACCAAACCAGGCCGCTCCTCCTATCCCAAAATATTGGGTGTAACAAATTGTCGATCCAACAAAAGGAATCTGATGGTAATTGTTGTGTACCCCGCCAAGACAATGTTGGTTAAGCCAATAATTAATGTCTGTCAAATAAGGTTGTCATTTTCTCCAAATCCTCACTCGCTGTGGCCCCTGCACCAGTTGGGTCCCTCAGTGTCCCTTGTCTCTCAATGTCTAGGCCTAGCATGAGGCTAGGCCTAGCTAGTTTTGAACTAGATGAAGCATCTTGCTCTACTAATGCAAATGATTAATTCTCTTACGCCTAAGAAATGATGCTGAATAATGGATGAAATGTACTATTCCTACACTGCTGTACATCTGATAATAGACTGTAACAGAATATTCTACCACACATTCATTTTTGATTGTAGTCATTCTAGCAGAAGATTATTCTCAAAAAATGAATTCTACAAATTAAAGCCAAAAAGTCGAATATCATTCTACGGTAGGCCTCTTGAGTAGGCCTGCTAAAAATATCCAACTAATCTGACCTGCAAGTTTAATCTACGAGAACACCTAAGAATTTGTGCCCTTCTACTTTGACCACTGGACCACAAGAAGATGCTGAAAACTCATCTTCAAAATGAACTTCATGTCCTGTTTGTCCTTACAAGTATGAATTGTGGGACAAATCTGGACTTGGGATGATCAATTGCTGATGAGAGGAATACAAGTCCTAGGAATGCCAGTTCCAGTTACCGGTACTTCAGTCTGCTATTGTAAGGTTATTTTCAAATGGTCATGGTTTCTATAGCCATACATCACTGATAATACCGGACCTAGATTCCAGGGGGACCTGGATTCCTGTCACATCTCTTCATTGAAAATCCACGTTTGATTTCATTAAGTCAACAAATTCAAAATCTTCATGTATTCAATTTCAAAGGATTATTACAAAAAGGAGGGACGCCCACTTTGGATCTGTGCCTGTTGGAAGTTGGTATAGCAAAGAGTCCTGATTGAATACATGTATATGCCCGTAGCGGCATTAGGCCTGTCCTTTTTAATGAGTCCTCCTCCTAGTATGCATCTTGTTGTATGTAATGCTGACTACAGCTGGTTGAAGGGGACCAAATGCATGTCAATACAGACAATTTGGCCCGATGTCAACCAGCTACAGAAATCGCATTTTTCCTTGCTTCCTTCTTCATCCCTCTTCTCGAGTCCATAACTGATTGAGCGGACACAGTCAAATTGAAATTCTCTGACATATTTTGCTAGCAGCTTAAAAGATGGTAAAATTGCATGCAACAGTAAATTTCTACTCTGTGGGTAGGCCTAAAAATGTTGCTAAAGATATTTGGTTCATCTGTTGCAACTATTCATTGTTTCCAAGACATAACTTCAGCATTGTCCGCTATTGCTGACGTCGACATCATGACGCAAAGCTGGCGGCAAAATGCATTGTAATTGTTGACGTCGTCGTATGATGCAAAGCTGGGGGCATATCGCGCAACCCAACAGAACAATGTTGTGTGGTGGAAACGATGAATTGGCGCCTTGGCCTTCTCAGTGACTTATTACTGGTCATAATCTTGAACAACGATGGTAGCCTACTGGTCCTTTGAATACTAAATCGATGGCCTAGATGAGATGGAGAATGAGATGTTTTTATCCCCAGCTAGCTGGGACGAATGAAAATTTGTGTCACCAAAGGGAGAGAATTTTCAAAATGACCCAAACTAAATTCGTTGGAAAATTTCAAAGATTTTTCAAGTAGTTTCTTAGTTGTGAGTAGTAAGGACCCTTGCAAAAAGCTATTTTCACTTTCGAAAGCTAAAAGGGGCATTATGCTGACATGTTGAAATGATATAGACTCATGATATTTCTGGATAGGATGAAACCGCGAGGTGAGAATTCATATTGTTGATAACCCCTCTCAGTTGAAATTTTCCTTCTGGCTCTCGATGTCACCTCCTTTCTCCTTGACCCAATATCATTCGTTTCATAGATTTTGGGAATTTTGGATACTCCTAATTTCAAATTTCTAATCACGCGTCAGATCATAGAGAACAGGAGGAGAGCATACTTACAAATTTCCATTTTGGATGGATGAATGAAATTTGTAAGTTCCCCACTGTGTGATAAATTGAGGCCAAAATCACAAAAATTTCATTGAAATTCATCCCTTTCCCTCGTATGAACCCTCCACGTCGTTAACGTCGTACGCTGCATGTATGTAATTAGAATCGCATGTTGAAGGAGATAAGGATGGTTCGATGCGATGTATGGCTGTGGTAGCCTTGAAACCCTTCATATGAACGGCGACGAGCGAAGTTGATCACTCGTGTAGATTGCAGTATGAAATTGAAATCAACATGAAATACATGATAAACCTACAGACCTATTACCAGTATGCTCCATGAGAATACTTCCAGACACCAATTGGTTGATGTCGATAAAAATTGTATGCCACATAAGGAAATTCTATATCGGTTGGTTTTGATGTCTGGTTCCTTCAGATCAGTGCCCATGCAATGGTGGCCTCCAGTGACCGTGCTCTGCCATCTACAGGCAGCCACGAAAATCACTTTGCAGACACCAGACATGTTGCAGTATTTTTGGTGCAATTTTCAGGACGACTGAATTAAAATATTTCATGGATAAATGCTCATTACTCACTTGTGTTGATGTCCTTGTTCCGTTTGAAGCAATGGTTGAATATCGTTGAGGAGCACGTGCATTCACCTCCACGAGGTTTGATGTTCTGTAATAACAGCTCAAAATATCCAAATTCTATACATAATAACCCAATACATCGTAATTATCATACACCCTCAGGACAGCCAATGCTATACCGCGTACTGCATCATCAACCGAGCCGCAGTGTAATGAGATTATCCTATCAGGGCAATAATATTTTCCTACTGCTCTCTCTCTCTCTCTTCATCTAGTCTGGCAACGGGAGTGTCATTCACCACCGCTAACCTAATCACTCTCCGTGTTGCCAAATTTTCGTGGATGACCTTTGACCCCATTGAATGTGACTTTATTGATTTTGACTGCAGACTGTGGCGATGAGGCTGCGTTGGTGTTGCAGCTGAATTTGTGTCTTTGGTACAACGTGATTGGCATATTCTGCCAAAACGTCTATTCATATGTATAGTTGTCATTCAAGTTGAGGATTGCCAAGTATAGATTCTTGTACGTCCCAGCCTTCGAATAGAACATCAAGTCGCCCTCAGTTCTTGGTTGACAGATAGCATTCATATCTGCCATGTTTCACCCATAATAGAATTAACATGATTAATTTTTCTGCCAGTACATGTATATTATTCGTAGAGAACAATCCTGTACTATTTGTGGTCAGTTTCAGTGATGGAGCCAATTATTACAGACATCACAGCGATAGTTTGCATGTAAGTGCATTATCCAGAGCCGGGTACTCTGGCCTGGATGATGATTGCCTGATTGCTAATTAGGCATTATTGGCCTATTAACGATGTATACTGCAAAGTATTTACCAAGTAGGATACTCCATGTCACTCTGTTCATGTGACAAAAAAATGACATATACAAAAGTGTATATTTGGTATGAAATCAACTATGGTGGAACCTGTTTTGTAAGACACTCTTGAAATTGACATTGTCCTTATTTGTGAGGTGTCCTAGGTACAGAGGTCAACTGAAATGGAAATAGTAAAGTGGGACGGAGAGGCGGTCTCCTGAAAGAGGTGTCAGCGGAGGTGTCAACGATCGAATCGCATTGAAAACATGACACCTCACCTTTGTGATCTTTGTCAGTAAAAGTTGATTCAGCGGCACAGGAAACCTTCATGTGTGCTGCCGTCTGCCTGAGAGATTACCTTGTGGCCTTGAGAGCATTGCACCCTCCTACATCCCTGAATTTAAATCCAAAAGACACCCCCTCCCTCCGGATTTTCGATATCGAAATGAAAATACATGTACCCCATTAAGATATCAAATTATTGTCTTAGTGTTACATGACTCTTAACCAAATTCCTATTAGCCTGACATATCTTCTTATGACTAATGTGTAGGAGGAAACCAACCCAGTGGTAGCTAAGTGTAGGTGCTTGGTTGTGGTTCTTCCCTGTTTCTTTCAATGGGGAGCGCCAATTGGTCACGTGATGACTACTGATAGAGCAGACGAGACACCTAGCGTTGACCTAGGCCCATTGTTCGAGAGATGCGGTTCACCAAGTACGGCCAATCACACCTTGAATCGTCATGAATAATAGGTGGCATTGGTGTACTATCAGTTCAAAACCACGCGTATATTCTCGCGTGGTCTGCGTGATCGGTGTTCCCTATTGTAGAGAAATTTGGTGACCTGGGGATTGACCCCTTGATCTCATGACCGACAGTTCAATATTGTTTGAGCTCCAGTTTGAATATCAATTTCACAACATTTAATTTTAAGTGCCACAGTGTGAAAATATGATCAGGTTTACTACCTTTGAGTTACGTTGAAAGGTAAAATCCGTGCAAACGGTTTCAAATGAAACAAAATCTACGATACATCTTAGGTCTGCTACATTTCTGCTTGGAATTGAATTAATGTTTATTTGATGTAACCTTGAGGAATATTCATGGCGAAAACACCTGCCTTCCCTGTGATCTTGAGCTGCAGTGTAATCAGATTACTGTAAGACCTGGGATTTTTACAGGACGGTTTGAGATGCTATCATTAAAGGGGAAATCTCCTCACGTTTTCTAACGCCTCCCAGAATCAGTTCACGTACTCACTGTGGAGTAAATTTTGTGAGGTCGATGGAAAAATAATGTGATAGAGCCCATTTTGAATTACCGGTATCCCATGTGAAATATGGTGTAGTGAACTTGATGACCCTGAACTTAGCTGCTGCTGATGAATGGTGCAATTTCTTGTTTATTACAGCACTTAAGAGCTCCTGCACCCTGAAATGAAAGACCTGAAATTTTAAAGACTGAGAGTTATTCAATGTTACAATCCTTGCTGCCATAGCATATAGGGCTGTCCCTGCATTTCAAGTCAGATGTGTCATCACTCGCTGCAGCACCCCCCCCCCCCACATCACCTGACCTTGAGCTCTGATTCGGCTTCAATACAATAAGATTACTATGTATCACGATTGTGGGAGGCGGGTTATTGATGACCTTGCGCCGCGACGATGCTATCCTCCCCGTCAGGCGATTCCATACACGGCGTTATGCTGGGATGGATCAATAAACAAGAGACACTCTTGGTTCGCTACGTCTTGGAGCGCACTAGTCTGGAGGTTCAGCCGTGGGTTGTAGTGGTGTTGGTGGTGGGGACACATCCGTGGCTCTTGAACGCATATTCAAACACATAGGCACAGTCTGGTTGGGTTCAATTTTAGAGAGTGATTTTGAGAGTGCTGGGATACATACAAAGGGGAAACACATAAAATTCTAAATTCATTCCTTATTTCAATGTATGCCATTAAAAGGATATAATTTGATGCAAAAATCTCCCACGAATGATCCAGTATTAGTTTGCTTGTCTTAGCTAATTGGTAAATTCAGTTGCTCATAAAACCAACCAAGACTGCAGATTGTAATTCATCGTTTATGGCAATGACCTTCACCCCCGACCTCAGTTTGCCTCCCACGCCGTGTCAGATAAGATCAGGATTTCTGAGATTTTTAAAGGGAGCATCTAACTCTTGCTCTGATGACATGCAGATAATAATGATCAGCCATTCCAGGAAAGACGGCAAAAACCTGTGAAGAACAGGTAGGCAGCTAGGCCTTTTGCCAGGACCTAGCTCACCTCATGGAATTAGGCCATTTCCTAGGCCCTGGGTGATAGGCATAGTGATGAAATATTTAATTGGTTTTATGAATTTGACCGCTTCAGGGAGTAAATGAAGGAAAAGGGATAAAATGAAACAAGCTTACCTATAATCATCTATTTATCCTGTTTACCTCCATTGGATATACAGATGATTGAATAAAATAACCTGTTATTATTTCTCCTGGTTGCAAAATATTTGATCGGTGAATAATTCTAGTAATCCTCTTTTGAATGACAAATTTTTACTTCATTTAATTCTAATCCATAGCACGTGAGATGTGATTGATTCAATCAAATACGACGGTAAGATATCCGCAGTAAGGCCTGTTGCTTGCCGGCTTGAAAGCAAAGTCCGCCGGTAACCTCTGCGATCCGACATGATCTCTAGAGCATGGACAGGTAGTTGGCTCTACCTGTGGAGTACGGCTGCCACCTTGTCCAAATCCACACAACCATCAGACTGAACCATTTGTACGCCATCCCCCCTCTATACCTGGGTTATCTACGCGGCTCACTGTGGAACTGAAACCCCGTACCTTCATCACTTACAAATTAGGCACCTTGTACAGTAGTCTGGAAAAAGATATTTTTAGACCGGCTGCGAGATTTTTATGTGCATCGCCGTTACACGGTATACATGGGTCTAGAATGTGGTACAGTCTCGAAAGTCGAATATATGGTGATGGTAAGGGAGAAAAATGCTCCACAAGTATTACCCATCTACTGCTTCATTCCATGGCACAGAAATAACCAACGACTTGTTGCGCTTCCTCCCATTGTCATGGTAATCATGAAAGGAACGTAGACGACCTTGACAGGCAGTAAAAACACACAAGATCTGATATCTGGGGTTTTGGTGGCATCTCATGTTCTCTGCCTTGCCGTGAGCGTTTCCATATCTTCACGATACAAGTTATGGGTTTTACTGGTCGATGTTGGATATTTCCGTGAATGATAGCAATTGCATTCTCAGTTCCTGTGGTGCATGAAAGTCTGTATACAATGATACGCCCGGACCTGGCAATGGTGCATTTATTACTTCCTAACTCTTTTGCTTTGAAACTTAATCTTGAAAGGGTTTACTACACCATTTCTAGTCTCGCTTGGCCAGACGCTACGGGCTCACCCCTTCGTAAGTCACACTCTGCGTCTGGCTCTTTTAGAGATTAACAGCCGTGAAGGCTGCGTGGTGGCAGCACGGGTCCTTGCGTTTTTCCTGCAAGTAGTTTCGCGGAATTTCCGCGGCAGTTATGAGTGAGAAAGCGTGGTGATTGGCTGGAGCCCAGTGGAGTGCCACCTAGTGGTGTTAACGGCTTTTGAGCCCCAAAAGTGCCAGTGTGTGGAAGACCGGGACATCGGAAACACACTGGGGCCGAGTGTACACCATTTCTAAACTGGCCACTTGTTGCTGCATGCCCCCAATGATAGATAGAAGCAGAAAACATGCAATTACGGCTACACCACATTTGTTTATTATGCAGTGTGAGCACCCTGTGCACAGAGTGCATTTTACTTGATGATAAAATGTACTTCTCTACTTTGCTTACCTTGGCTTACTGTCTCTCTTCTTTGATTAGATTCAGTATTCATAAACATACTTCTCTCACCAGGCATACTCAGCTGTTTGATACTATTAGTAAGAGTGACTAGCTAGTTGCCCACAACTGTAAGATACAGTCATGGTTTTCCATGACACGAGATAGGGTTGGTGCGGGTGGGGGGGGGAGGAGGAAAATTTGAGCCTGTAGAAGAGACAAAAGGCCGGTCTTAACTTTGAAACTTCTCTGAAGCTTTCAGAAGCAACATGTAATGTAGGCCCATATTTTAGAATGCTCCTCAACGTAAAGGAGTGCCTCAAGGCTATTGTTCTCCTGTTGAGAACAATAGCCTTGAGGCACTCCTTTACGTTGAGGAGCATTCTAAAATACGGGCCTTTGGGCCATATTCAAGAAG
>NMRB01000494.1:89761-119295 GCA_002633025.1 Notospermus geniculatus
TTGATTGAAGTGATAAGGTTTATGTCTGATCATAATGCTCCATCCATAAAACAATATTGAATGTTTTGATCTGCTACCTCTGTGTAACTTTTGGGTAATCTATCTGACCTGACCATGACAGACAAAGGCGCTTATTTGGAGAACATTCCTTACAGGTGCTGTACATGGTTCAGTTACCAGCACCAACACCAGGTAAAATCTCGGATAGATAGGTGAACCCCCAGAGATTCACCTGCTAGAATCTTATTGGGATGTGGCCCCTTTAAACTCTACTGGGTCAGTTCTGTCCTCTCTTCATTGTTACTTTACCAAAACCCTTTCGTCTGAACCCCGAGTCTTCACAGGTGTGAAAAAGCACTTTAACCATTAAATCAGTTAAAGGAGCACGGTATTGGATCTCAAATGCATTATTTGACTGCCGACGTAGAGGGAGCCACCTAGCAGCAATAAGACGAACTACAAAAATGCATTACAAAATGTACGTAGTAAATTGGATCAATTCGCCGACAACGTAGTTAGTCCCTGGGTTGGAGAGTGGTGCGGTGGTGCCGGCTGTCGAGAGAAAGTGGCAATACCGGGCGCCTTTAAGATTTGTTACCCAGATCTGCCAATGCTCCAGGTAGACATTTTGTAGAATTTCACTAGGCTTCTTCAATTGGGAGCGCCACCTGTGAGTGGCCCCTGGAATTAGTTCGATGTTCGGTTAGTTGGTCCTCAGAGTTAACCTATGATCTGATCTGCAGCTTTGGTCGACTAAAACTGCTGCAAATTGCAACCCTTGATAAAGGCAAAAGTACTGGTGATTACTGAAAAAAGTGCTGTATGCACTATTTCACCTGACATGCCTGAGAAAAGGACGTTGGATCAAAATCTGTCTATCTGTATTTAATAGAGCCTGCATGATGCAAGATGGCGTAAATGCTTATTACCACTGCACTTTTGGACATCAGCATGTTCTTTTTGCTTGACGTTCCCTTTGCCTCCTTCATGTACCGGTACTTGAAATTCAGGAAGAATGCACACAGATTTAGTTCTCTTGCTGCTGTTACTGAGTGCCAAGGCAGCAGAATTACTGGGGATAGGTAAGCTGCCAGGTTATTCTTAGCAATCGGAAGCTGAGCATTGCCAGGGTATCTGTCTTCATAAATATACCTCTTGGTATATGAGATTGGTTTATTTTAGGTATCGTGGGGACTAGTTCAAGAACCTCACCCCAGGCTGCTGTGTAATGTTACAAATGATGCAGAAGGAACAGCCCGGAGGCGTGGTTGATTGAAAGTGAAAATTTTGGTGTGGTGTACGCTTACATGCTTTGGTTCTCCATGGTATCCATGTTCACAGTGCAGTCATATCCCTGGTGCACACATAGCAATTGTATGGTTAGTGATAAAACCCGGAAAGAAACGAAACGAAATGAAATCCTCGAAATGATCAAAATGGGACTTGCAAGGAATTTGAGAATTAACGTAGGCCTAAATTAAGTGTCATTATATTGCAGATGTATGCTTCCGCCTTGAGATTGACGTTTTTTTCGACATAGCACACAAAATCAAATTGAATTATTATTTTTAAAATCAATCAGAATCATGTACGAAATTCCCTTCGATGCTCCTCAGGTTACCGCCAGTTTTTGTTCTGCGTTTTCTTCACTCTGGTACATAAAGCAAGCGTCAATGTCGGAGCAGACTCTACGTTAAAAGCTTAAATATCGGTATTACAAGAAGACAATAAAACGAAAATGCAAATCATGCCCATTTCGATGATTTCATTTCGTTTCGTTTCGTTCCGGGTTTTATCACTAACCCAATTGTATTGAAGGTTGTTGCAATGGATTCTTCTTTGCACGTGGTAATAAGCCTCAGGAATTTAAACTGCTTTGGCCTTTTCCACAATTTCAATATCAGGATTGTCTCAAGCAGCTTTCTCATTTGCTATTAACTTGCCTGTTGTGTGTTGTCCATGGTACTCTCAGTCTTATACAGAGTGCTTCATAAAAATTTGCCTGAAAAAATGTGGCTGTAACGTTCAGCTACTCTTAGGATGAGAGAGAAGTCATCAGCATTGGTTTGAAGTAGTCAGTGCCAAGTATCTGTGGACAATAGCATAAAAATCATTCAATTTGACTCATTTTCGATACACCCCATAAAGTAGCAAGTCATAAGTTACAAATTCAAGACCCTTTGACTCTGCTGCAACTATAAAGTCTTACATTGTATATTGAAGGCAGCCAACTGCATCGTATGAGGTGCCTCTAGTTCACACAACCACAAGCTTGTATTAGTTACTCTTGCATTCCATAGGTGGCAGCACTGTCGATTTTCATTCACTCCCACATTTCTTCCTCAAGAACCTTGACATTGATGACTGGGGGAAATGAGGGAAATTTGAAAATTTGATGAATATTGATTGCACATTTATTTGTATTTGACTCATCACATACATGACATAATGTAATTTTGGCATCTTACAACTCCCAAAGCTTCCAGTTGAGTTATGATATTTTGATACATCCTGTGTAATCTCTGAACTTTGGCATCCCCATCAGGCCCCATGGCCTCTTGACCTTGTTATCAGCCCGCCACCAAGGGGCATCAGACTGATAAAGAGAAATTTTGGCCTCTGGGTTCATGCTTTCCTACCTAAACAAAGACAGGCCTTGGCAGCAATAATGGCCCAAGCCACTTCACTCAGTTCCTGGAGGTCACTTCAAGTGTGTGTTCTTGGGCAAGTCGCTCTTTAGATGTTATACAGTCTGCCCTCGCTATTACGAACCCTTCGGGGTCCAAGGGTTAAGTTTTATACTAAAGCGGAGTTCGTACCGTATTTATGCGTATTTTAGCACACTGCGCTTATAATCGACGTGTGCTAATATTCGAATATAAGCACAGTGCGCTTAAATTCGAACAAAAAGTGATGTGACCAATGATTCCAAAAGGAACATCCGTTTTAGTGTATTTCGTACGGCTGTAAGTGTTCTCATATAGTTTGCATCAAAGTTCAGTGTATACGATACCTCTTACTCGGCGAGTCCCGCCGGCGCGGGTCAGTTTGCCGATCGCAAGTGCCGACAACCACAACCAACGAACTAATTATCGTTTGTATCTAGAATGCGCAGAGGATCTGAGCCGACAAAATCCTTGGCCAGGAAAAGACGCCAAAGAAGCGGTTTTGTTGCAGAAAAGTATAAGCGCATGTGCTTATAATCGGGCGAAACGAAGGCGGGAAAAAGGCCTTAAAACAAGCGATTTTCGTTTATAAGCGCATGTGCTTAAATACGCATAAATACGGTAATAGTGAGGATTTACATACATGTCATGAAATTTTGGGAGCCAAACGTTGGGTTTGTAATATCTGGAAGTTCGTAAAATCGAGGTTCGTAAGAGCGAGGGTGCACTGTACTACATAAATGGCTAATTCTGATGTATATAGACAGGCTGAGTAGAGGGCTTTCAGTGTCAAATAAATGGGTCGGTCTTGTCCATGGCTGTCACCAGAGAACCTACCAAAATCAACTGAAACAGTTGCAGTTATGATTGACTTCCTCTTTTACTCCATTGTGACAGCAGTTACCACTCTAGAGAATGGTACATGCTATAGAGGAATCCCACTGACGTCATCAAGTCATGTGACTGGCCATCAAAATGACGCAAACTGGCGTCAATAGGGTGCTACACGTGGATTGATGTCCCGCCTGACGCGACGAGACACAACCCGAAATAACGTCATCGTGATGTTCCTTCAGGAAACACGTGGTCAATTTGACGGCCAACGCGGCCTTGATGACGTCACGTGGGAAACCTATTGTCTTGGTTTCTAAAAGAGAGTGGTACACTACAGGGTGGGCCAGAGAAAGTGCCCCGCGAACAATAGCATTTCTATTATTTCCCCATTGTTCGAGGGACACTTTCTCTGGCCCACCCTGTAGAATTTCATGGTTTCTGAAAGGTTTTCAGAATTAGTTTTGATGCTCCCCTTCTAAATTAATATTTTGCCAAGTATTAGAAAGAGCAAATCTTAATTTTGTGGCATCTTGTCAAGTCTTCATTCTTTGGTCTTTAAAATGAGTAGGCTATGGTCTTGGTTCTCTAGACACCAATAGATCAGGCAACTTCAGGTGAGATGGACAATAAATACATTCAAGGTGTATAGACTGATGTTCTCCAGGAGAAGTACAGTTGCTGATAGGAATTCAAGGTTTGGTAATCCTACCTGGCTGCTTGATGATGCAGAGCTTCTGTAGCCTTCCAAATATGGTGTCTGTCTGTTCCAACAGGTATAGCAACACCTTGATCAGCTGGGCGCCATTGGAGATGTATGATGCCTTGGCTCACTGCTATACCGTAAACCCATTTATTTTAAGGAAGAAGATGTAATGGAGCAAAATTCATTAAGTTTTGTCATTACCTATAATGTGATGGGCCTATAATTGAGCCATGACGCCATATGGTGGCTGAGAACAATTACATGTAGGAGTAAAATGGGGTAAAACTGTGGCAATTCCATGTGACAGGGTCATCTCCAGCCACAATATCGAGGACTGAAGGTATTACACAAACTGGTAATGCGCATGGCAGGTCATTCCATGTCAAGGAATGCCCATGGTGGATCATTCCATGTCAAGGAATGCCCCTGGTGGATCATTCCATATCAAAGAATGCCTGTGTTCATTACAAACAGGGAATACCCATGGTAGGGGATCATTCCATGTCGAGGAATGCCCATGGTGGATCATTCCACGTCAAAAGATGCCTGTGGACATTACAAACAAGGAATGCCAATGGTGGATCATTCCATATCAGGGAATGCCCATGGTGGATCATTCCATGTCAAGGAATGCCCATAATCATTCCATGTCAAGAGATGTCTCTGGACGCTCAGACTGTCAAATTGGCGTGCTGGAAATACCAACACCTATTCTTGTATTGTTGCATTTCACCTTCTTCTTGTTTTAACTTTCATCTTATCAAGTTGTGATATTTATTGGCACATTAAGATGTAGTTGAAAGTGAAACTACCCATGTTCATTTCCTTGACATTTCATGTGTTGGAAAATGATTAATTACACCTACAAAATGTGCTCATGGCCAAACTGGGTAAAAACAAAAAGCTGTCTGTTTTTCTTTCTGTCCCAGAGGCACCTCCCTTCCTGTGCCCCAACTGTGCCCCAGTCTGGTTGAAATAAACATCCAGCATGTCTGCTACTGCACAGAGAGACAAAGAGCCCTAAATACTCCCGATATTTAATATGATTTGACCCACTTGGTGTATTTTCGGTACAAATACCATATGGGGGAAATTAGTGTTGGCGGGAATCTCAACGTCCATTTGGGGAGACATCTTGATTCTTTGTCTCATGGTTCACCATCAACAAAGGGAATACCTTCTGAAATCAACTTGGTTGAGCAAAAACACCAAATTCATTGACAAACAGAAATGTGAAGTTCATAATGACAGAAGGAAAGGGGTCCTGTCAATTTCATTTTGCAGTGACCCTCACCAATGTTGAAGAATGTCACAGGCACATTTGAGAAAAAATCCTTTCATTCTTTGTACCCCTTATATTATTGGAACCTTATGGTCAATCGAAGTAGAAGAGTATAACTTGGAAGATTTGCCAGAGTTGGCCGATGCCTAAAAACCATGGACCTTGGCCTACATAGATGATGTCATGACAGGCTTGATATCATCATAATGATAGGCTTGATATCATTATCATTAAAATTATCATCCTCTTCTGAAATGTTATCTCAGAGTAACAGCATCACTGTGTTTGAATGAATATTACCTATTGTCTTTCAGTGGGCATTCCATCATATTTCTGAAACCTTGTAGGACTGTTGTCAATGTTTTATGCCCTTTATCAGTTTTAACCATGCTTTCTATTATATTCTATTGTAAAGCGCACAGAGGCCTAATTGCTTTTGGCATTGTGCGCTATACAAAAATTTATTATTATTATTATTATTATTATTATTATTATAAACCTGGCACAGATAACTCTGTTACCGTAGGGGTGACGTCATCATCATTGATGCTCACTCCATTGGTCATAGAATTTAGAAATTGCTGGCACCATTTCATTGCGCATGGATTTCTAGGACTAAAAGACGGCTGCATAAAAACGCGCCATTGTTTCCCAGCAAAATGTTACTGTTCATATCGTCACTTTCACTTCGCCCCTTACAAATTACAACCATTTCTAATTCAACTACGCATAATGATATTTTAAGAGGCAGCAGCCGCAGCCAAATGCAAACAGAAGATTTATTGCACGATGTCATTGGTGTGTTACACAGAGTTAATCTTCAGGACATCCCAAGAGCGACTGATGGGGAAATATGCATATTAAACGCTATTGAGTGAACAACCTATGACTAATACACCCGATAGATGTGAAGACTGTACGCGGTAATCTTTACCGAGGACATGGAGGATGTAGAGGAGCATGTAGCTCGAAGGGTTTCATGTGACCATTTGCAAGACGAAGGGTGATGCACATAAGAAAACAAATCTTGCACTCAGTAACCAATATGGTGTGTCCGTTCTGTTTCTCTTAGCACCCGTGTGCAGAATCCTCAAAATCATGAAACCCACATCATGTTCATCAGGGCCTATGCATGCTTTGTGCATTGCCTGTGTTTGCACAGAGGCCCTGTCATGTCATAGCACATTCAAGTAAATTCTGGTCTCGTATATTGTGCCAACTACTTTGCCTACAGTACTAGAGCACTGTAGGCAAACTGCCGGTAAATCCTTTGTTACTTTCTGCCTTGCTATACTGCCATAAGATGGTGCATCCAAAATTCGCACCACTATCTGGACAAGTGCATGGACGCCTACAGGGTAACATTGTGGCTTCAACTTCAAGAAACGGCAGATAGTCTGTCAAAATGTAATTTGTACATAAGAACTACTATAAGACTACTATACTTATACTGATTTTACTTATCTGGTCATGCCAATGATTTCCATCCTTGACACGATCATGAATTCAGTTCAGAGTTTCATGTAACCAACTCATAATTGTGCCATCAACTTCCTGACAACTTCATACATATGATCATCTTAAACCTATACATTGAAATGGCAAGAGAAGACTAGGCCTAGTAGGCCAACATATAAAAGTTACATAGATCAGAGCAACAAAAACTGTGTTCTTCATGGTAAAGGCCAACATCTCAAGATATATTTGGTGTTAGCCCCGCCATCCTATAATGCAGTAAAAATCACACTGTAAGCCTTCCATCAGCTCCCTTCGAACACTGTCGAAGCAGCATCGCCGCCATCAGAATTTCATCTTCACTGCATTACAGAGTAGTGGGCTAAGTTGCAGATTATGCAAAAAAACTTCTAGTGTAATTTCACAAAATACCCCTCCCTTTAAATTGCTGGAGAACACTGTTAAGCGTAACCTGCCCTAACCAAATATTTTTTAGGCCTTAGATTCATGACAGGAGACTGGATTAGTAACCTAGTAGGTAAGGCCTGAAGCTGATACTACTCCATGGCAACATAAAGGATGCTGTGTAGTCGTTCTCGTTGTTTTTACCTCACCATCCGGCTGACTGATCCACATGAAATAAAATCCCTGTCATTGAAAGAAGACAAGAGATATTACCATGAATCACGAACGACGGATAGCAAAGAAATTTGTTGAACAGCATCTTACCTATTGTAGGCCTGATGTTGAAGAAGCTTTCATCTGTTCATGCACATTTGAAAGCGTTGGCCTGGCTTCAAATAAAATTCTGGGCATCTGTACTGTTGGTGCTTCTACTAGTAAAGTAGGGCTAGAAGGACTGGCCTAGGTTTCTTGATGACAATTAATTCAAACAATAATCTGCCCATGCCTGGTGGCTGGCTGGCCAGCTGGGTAAAAATGTCAATATGTTGGGTTATCAATTTGCCTACAAGCTATGCCTACAACAGAATGGCTTCAAGCTAGGCCACAGAGTTGGGATGGGGTCTCCATGGTCCTGCCTGACATCGGTGATAAGAGAAGTTCATGGAAATCTGAATGATGGGAGATTGAACAAGAAAAAGTGTGGAGAAAATGAAAAAGTGGTGAATAAGCATTGAAATGCACACCCCTTGCTGATGAATAGGTATTGGTGACGTGTGAATTACTTCTGAGAATTGGGGTCACTACCACCATGATGATGATGTAGATGTTGGGTCGGGGTGTGGTGTCGGAAAAGTTTGATGAAGTAGGAGAAGGACTGATGATGAATTCTGCCAAAGCAGAACAATTATCAGAAACTAAATACGAGAAAAAATCCTTTGCTAATCCTAAACCAGAAGTGTTGGTCCTACAAGATGCTAGTCCTAGAGAATTTTCTAAGTAGTCACATCTCCTTCCATCAAGGCCATGTAGTATTTCCTTCTTTTCCAAGTTGGCTATCCTTCTATCTGTCTATGTTGAATATACATGGAAGGGCTACATACTTCTTTACATTCCATAGTTTCCAATAGATATGGGACATAAATAAGTATGTGACCCTCACACGTGAGTGATCTGCTTCCTTTGGGATCCCAAGAGCTTCTGAGGACTCCTTACGGTGAATACACAGATATAAGTATCCGCATAAATCCTGAACTGAAGGAGCCTCAGGGTCAGTGTACCATAATCCTAGAAGAATCTGAAAAATATAAGAGAGAATATGATGAATTTTGTGGTTTGATGGAAAGTGAAAAAATCCCAGAAGTGAGATGCGTGTGGATCATCTGAAAGAGCATGCTAGAATGAGAGATCCTGGGAATTTTATATACTAAGTAGATTTCATGGGAAGCTCATTACTGCCAAATATAGACTTGCTCCTGACCAGTTACAGCCCAGGTGAGGCAAAAATAGACCAGCTGTGTTCAAGGATTCAAGATGAATCTCAAGATCCGAATGATCCAAGCCCCTCCTTCCTCTTTGATGGCCCGAGTGTATCTGAGCGGGTGAATGGGTCAGGCGTGCTGACGTTTCATAGCCGACTGCTATGGCGCATGCTGGCCATGTGGAATATGAATGAGCCGCTCCAATCCTGACTGGAGATATCCTGCTACCACCTCTGACTGCTGATACAAGCCCGCAGCATTCCGATCTGTGTTAGTCAGCCATCCACACATAGATGAACTGATTTACATCACTAGCTGCCAGGATTGGATTAGCCTACCAATGTACCAGAACTGCCCACATTCCTATACTGATTGCTGAACTGGCCTATAGCGTAGTCATCGGAGGCCAAGAGTACAGACTCCAATCACCGATATCCTTGCGCTTCCAAATGCGGCCATAGCACTGAAAGAATGAATGGACTTACCAGTCTCCTACATATGGGAGTGCCTCTGGCCCAAGTGGTGGGAGTCGGGAAGGCAGCTAGAGATGTGTCCTGCTTGAGCTGAAGCTAACGATGTTGTAAATGCTGGGGTGACTAATACCACATTTATATTCGTGCTCCAGTGAGAGGACATTGAATTTACACTCAATTCATGTCTTTGGGATAATTAAATCAGATACCAGCAACCAGACACCCCTATATGCACAAAGTGGACTGGCCTTTATGAATGGCTGCATTGTTTCTATGGCCTTCCCAATCAATTCTCAAGCACCATGTGGTGTCAAGTGGGGGTGAACTGTACCAATAGCCCGTACTTGATTATGTAATTTAATCCAGACACTCCAGCATCTCGATCCTCAATCCTCTAGTCTATTTCAACCATCTGAACTATGAATTTGTATAGATCCTATATAGATATTATATGCAGAATTACAACCATATGGGATTGATTCGGGATTGATGCCTCTTATGTAGATTTTTGTCCGATCAGATAATCCTAGTTGCTGTTTCTTAATCTCCTCCATGAGGATCAAGTCTGTTCATTCCTTTGTCTCCCTATCTTCCTTATTTCCTGATACTTGCCCCTACTATTGTATTTTTCAATCACTTGGTTTCCTGAAAAAGTCTGGGAAGGATCTGAGTTGTGTTGCTATGCCACTTCCCTGCCCTTCAAAGAATTCACTCGGATTCCAAGGATACTAAAATTCTGTTGGAATTCTCGAATTTCTCAGGTCCTGCAAACCAATATCTATGTAAAATATTCATACTCTTATTAGGCCTATAAATCCTTTTAAATATCAATCTTACAACATCAGTGATATTACATGATAAATAAAATGAATCCTACTCTGTATCCTCTGTACAGGGTGTTCCAAAAAAGTGCACCTGCTCAGTATCTGGGGACAAGTTGTGTGATGTTCAATTGAGTACTTTGTACTTGCTGGCATGATACACTGAATTTGGATAATAACCAATCTCCATTGTATGATACCCCAGACTTCATTATGTAACACATCAGCCTTGATATCACACAACACAATAGAGTATTGAGCCGCTAGCTTGGACCTCTTGTTCAAGATTTCTTGCCGTGAAAGACTCATCGATATCTTGTCGATTACCAAACATAGTCACAGATTTCCGATATTTTGTGGTTGATTTATATTTTATGTCTTGGCTTGACATTGGCTTCATGTACTAGTAGAATGTATTGTATTAGTGCGCTGAATAACTGTATATCACCAGAAGCCTAAATTGCATATTGGTTTTATGAGGGTTAAACTTAATATTACCATGTGCATACACACAATGTTAGAAATGAGCTATCAGTGACTGCATTAGGAGTAAGCGCCCTCAATTTTGCTTGATAATTATGGTCATTACCCACCGTATAATGATGAGCAAACCGTACCCATATACCCACCCATCCATCGTAAATGTGGCCGAAACAATTCCGGAGCATAATTTTCTGAGACAATACACATCCGTGCTCCATAAATGTACAGTAAATGCATGCGGGCTCAATTTCAATTAAAAACTTGATTGGCAATTGAATTAATCTTTAATGCTGGCAGTAATCAAATCTAATGCCTCTGTTCTAAAACTTGAGAGAATACCGNGAATGTATTGTATAGTGCGCTGAATAACTGTATATCACCAGAAGCCTAAATTGCATATTGGTTTTATGAGGGTTAAACTTAATATTACCATGTGCATACACACAATGTTGGAAATGAGCTATCTGACTGCATTAGGAGTAAGCGCCCTCAATTTTGCTTGATAATTATGGTCATTACCCACCGTATAATGATGAGCAAACCGTACCCATATACCCACCCATCCATCGTAAATGTGGCCGAAACAATTCAGGAGCATAATTTTCTGAGACAATACACATCCGTGCTCCATAAATGTACAGTAAATGCATGCGGGCTCAATTTCAATTAAAAACTTGATTGGCAATTGAATTAATCTTTAATGCTGGCAGTAATCAAATCTAATGCCTCTGTTCTAAAACTTGAGAGAATACCGATGAACTTGTACTCATTAATAGCCATGTTGGGTGCTTTTCGATAAGTAGTCCTACCACCAGTCTCATTGCATAAACTATTAGCTAAACTTCTGCACTAAAAAACTGTAGGGCAATCCCCATGTTTCTGTAGGCCTAACTAACTTTAGGGAACCAAGCAACTGATCCATTTGATGGAACTAAACAACAAGGACTCAAGCAATGGATTTGGCCCTGACTTAGTCCTCCTTGGATTTTACTGCACCTTGGCTTCCTAAGCCAGCTTAATCCTGATGCTGGCAGCATATGTTTTGGATTTCAATCTCCTCCAGGGCAAAGATGGTTAATCATGACTTGCAGGCAAATGATTTAACCCTTTGAATACTTCTTTCTGTTTGTTGTTGTTGGAGTCAAGTTCATATATATAATATACAGAGTGTTCGTTCTTGTTTTTCTGAGCCTGATCAAGGGCCCAACTGATCCTCAGTCTTCAGATTATAATCACCAAGGGCCCAACCCTAAATCCTGAAGAAACTTGCTCCTTTTGCAGTCTTGAATCCTCCCCTTATAGTGATCCCTGGGAATACAGAAAGACCCTTTTTTGGCCCTTGATTGATATGTTCCCCTTCCATGGACCCATAAGACTGTTTTAATTGCTGCTACTATCTCTTTGTTCTGGTGGATCATCACTCATCAAAAGACAAAGGAAGAGTATTGTTTATGGCAGATGTCTGGTTGCCATATGCTTAGCCTCAGTTTCCTGCCTTGCACTTTATCTTTGATAAAGAATTTGTATGCGCCCTGGGCACAAAAAAAATCTGTGCTGATGTCCTTGGTCAGTCTCTAATGCTGACCACAAACCTCTCAACCAAGAGTCAATTATGAGATTAATATGACAAAATTTATGAAAATGGCGACTGAAAATGTGGTAGATAGTAAATCTTCTTGCCAGCAGATACAGAATGGACAACTTTTTCTACGACTAATATTTGGCCGTTAACTGCTGCACAGCCGTTTTAGTCATGATGTGAGTCATGTCAAGCTCGCGCTGATAATGAAAGCGACTTGAGAATATCCTAGTTGAGCACACCAGAATTTGATCTCTCTTCGAGGTCTCATTGATTCTGCTTGCGTTGGGTGCGAGCTGAAACTTTCATCACACGAAGTCTATATCAATAGGACTTTACACCAATGTCACCAGTGGCACCAGTCCTCTTTGGGTGGCCTGGTTCTCATTAGTTCCAGCATAGGCCTATAGCCAAAGCACAGCCACTGTGCATCTGCTTTTGCCAGCATCCATGGTTTATGGTGTGTAGTTGTTCAGACCTGATTCTGTTAATTGCACTTGAAAGTCAGGATGTCGTGACCTGAATACTTTCCTATTACCTCTCATACTTTTCCCAAAAAAACTGTTACATGATGTAGCCCACGATGTGTACAACGCACACACTTTAAAGTGCGTAAAAATTTAAAAAGTAGGCCTATGTGTGTGCTGTAAGCCAGCAGGCCTGTAGGTCTTTCTTACAAAATGAACATGGTCTGTGCATGCTCTATACACAAGAGGAACATGCTGATTTTGAAACTGACAGTAGATTTTGAAACTGACAGTAGGAGAGACTGACTTGACATCTGGTTTTTGTCAAACAATCCCTGCACATTGGTGACACCAATACCTGGTGACCATGGAGTTGCAGGAGATAGATATAGATAAAGAGGACTGCTGGTATAGAGTTTACGCCTACAACATCCCATCGCCCTAGAAACTGAGTAAATCCTTATTTAGACCTATTGCCTCAATTTGAATTTGGCGCCCTAAGTATTATATCACATTACAGAAGGGAAGGATGTGGGAATTAAAGCTAGGTCATCCAGTAAACATGGTAAAGGTCAGAAATTCTAGGGGAAAGATAACCTTTCCATCAAAGGCCTAGTTGTAAAATTGACTTGATTGATGGTTTCCAGTAATGGGTAGTTATTAAGTACGGAACGGAACGGAACGGAATCGTGGTTGCAAACGGAATGTAAAATACGGACTGACCCTGAAGGTGGAACGGAATAAAGTTGATCTTCATTTCATTTCAAATGGACAGTGCCGTGCTGTTATGTTGGTTCGTTCTATCATGTTTCTGTAAGCTCAACTCTAAGGTCTTGCCAATATATGTGTTGGTGTAGTGCTTTTGTGGTGGGTTCGATTCTGTACTGGCCGTGATGTTTATTGGGATGGGGTAGGCCTTCCCTACCAGGGTGACCGCCGCCAAGACCCAAGAATCAAATCAACCACTGAAGCAATACGCCATCCCAATGGCAAAAAGGAACTCCATATTAACCCCAACACAGACTCGAACCCACGACAAAAGCACTTCCCCAACAAAGTAAACGGCACGACCCAATAATTGAGCTTAATACCAACATGACAGAACGAACCCACCATCACAACACAGCGCTATTCATAAGATTAGCTCTCTTCGTTCCAGTTTACAGCTCGGTCCGTCTTTTACATTCCGTTTGCAACCAGGATTCCGTTCCGTTCCGTTCCGTACTTAATAACTACCCGATAAAATATGCCCTTTCCCAATCAAGGCACAATCAGGGCACTGTCATATTGACCAAGTACAGACATGCATGGAAGCAAACATGACTGTGGGATGATTATGATGACAATTTATATGCAGAATGACACCTCTAAAACAGGGATTACAAGCTGAGCTTGTCTGACTCCTGACACCACCCCGCCCTCACTTCTGTGACAATATGGGTTTGATAATTTCACAATTATCATGAAGTGGTATGAATGTCCATGGACAAAAAAGGTGAACAATGATATGCGGGTCTCAAGATAGAACAAATAAAGGTACTAATTATAAAATCTAAAGTGTTCAATGAGGAACCCCATGTTTCTGCACACCAGCATTGCTGCCACATCACAGTACAGGCCTATTTTAGTTCCATTCTACGAAATTACTCACTTTCCTGTCAGAAGTTTTTTAGACCCTCACCTTCTCTTCTATCTATACCTGTACAATTTTACGTCAGGAATGCCAGACTGTAAACCAACCCATTGTGCATAAACCTAAAGTATCATTAGGGTTGTTTACCTCTAGGCTTTATGCCTGAGAGAATGGCTTATCTGATGTATTTTGTTAATATTGTTGAATATTTTATGAGAGAATGAATAAAGTTTTGGAAATCCATCAGTGCCTTAGAAATCACAACTGCTGATAAATAATCGATCAACAAAATACTAAGGGTAATTTGTTCTTAAGAGCTTCAATTCCAAATTAAAAAACCAAAAACATTGGACATATTCTAAGTGATTCATGCTGCTAGACTTCATTACCTGATGAAAAAATTCAAGTTACTCTCCTGGATACAGAGACTGGATATGAAGAAATAGGCATTTGTTCCAAGAGAAACTCCAGTGGAACCTCTGTCTATGCCAACACTTCTGCCAGGAGGACACCCCTCAATTAAGGGCAAGAAAGTTCAGTCCCACATTGGGGCAAAGACACACATTCATGAGTTGCCATATTTATGACATTGATCCATAGCACCATGTGCTGTGAAAGGGTTAAATGCAGCATTTGTCGACCCTAAGGTGTATCTATTAGTGCAGGTCTACTGTGTAACGATAAAGGTGTTACCAGGTTTGTATCCATCTATTTGACCAAGATACATTGTATATCAATGTCATGATATCATTTGTATGCAATCTTTCTAAGTAATAACATGCGTAATCCTCACATTACATGCGAGAACTCCAGTGACAGCCTTGAATGAACCACCGTCGGACACTATCGATGTCGTGTAATTCTTACCATGCGGCCTCATCGTAACTGCCATTAATTATTTCAAAAACTAAACAAGTTACCGTCTTGTGATCGATAAGATCACGCCAGGTTCTGTGGAGATTTTGTTCAATGTGTCCACGCTACGATGATTATTGATCTGCGGTAGTATTGTTAATACCGGAAATGTGAGTTTCCTCCCGGCTAATTTTGAAACCGCTTAGCTGCGGAATCGACTATAACATGGTGACATGTTTTGCAATGGGCCATCAGGTCATTTTGAATTGACCTTACATGATGCTAATGAATTCTGTTTTGTTTGAATGCATTCGGAAGACTTTTTGAAGTGGTCCACAATTTCTCTACGGGTAGGCCTGATGGACAACCCTTGATCTTAATATTGGCATGAACTTTTCACCACCACATCCTTTGCTGACGATTTTCAGAAAACCAAATGTTTCATTCAATACTGTCTCACGTGGAATGGGGTTAATTTTTATGCGAAAAGCAACATTAGTCCCTCATCCTTCTGCATGGTTGGCCTAGAAGGCCTATGAAGTTGGTGGATGAGGAGGGGGCAAGTACAAGTAGACCATCAGTCAGAACTGAAAGTATCTTACAAAACCTGCTCTGGTGCACTTAATATAATCAAGATGCTGTAGGATGTAGTTGATACAGTGACTTCCATATGCTAGTGAATGCTACATACCTTAGCGATAGCAAAATGCTAACAGAGGATGTGCACAATAAGCCTTGGCGCTAAAATAGTCTTGATCCTTGTTTCTGCTAGAAATAGCAAACCGTGCAATAAGCATAAGCCGTCCTTGGGGCATGAAGCTAAACCTGTGCACGATTTGAGGCTTTGCGTTGGACAGCCATGTTGGTTAAATTATCAAGAGCCAAATCGGCCATTGCTGGCGTGAAAAGCCGGAGATGGTGCGCACCAAATCGAACAAGAAAGGAAGCCAACATTTAAGGAGAAGAATAGAATATTTACCTGATAGATCTTGATGTAAACATGGAGTCTTCCACACGAGGGAATTTCTGCAAGTGTGCGGCGTCGTGGTGAACGCATGCGACTTCGGTTTGATCAATAGTCAGAAAAGACAATTATTTCTCATGCCATTAGGGACTTTGCTCTTCACACGATGACTAAGCGTGGCCGGGGAGTGCCGTCGCGTACACATACACATTCTAGCCGATCAGATGTACGTAAGAAATGAGATGTCGCACGAGTAGAATTTGTATGGTTGACGTATTGAGTAGCGCAGTGTCAGTTATTGAACCTCGAGACTCTGTTATGTTCATGATGGGGCATTACCATGGAGATACAGAAAAATTAATTGATGCAGCATCCGCGATGAGCACACGCTGCTCGGGATTTCTTCACTGAATCTCATTTTTGAGGCATTAGGTGCATCTCTGTTACAACGATAACGTGCAAGCCTCTTAATCATCTAGGTGAAAATTATCAAGAAAGTCCATTTTTTTATGACTTCGTTCTTGTATTACACTGCTTCTTGTTCACCTGTATCCTGATGTTCTTGTGCTGCAGTGTACACATTTAGCTAGCATGTGCTTGATATCATGAATTCTTCTGTAGTTTCCAAGCAATGTCAGTCAATTATATTTTCAAAAATTCAGTTCATTGACATATAACTCCATCTTAGGCGTCAGTGATATCAGTATATGTTTCTTTCAAAGACCATGGGGAATTTGCCGAACAAAGCTGGGCAAAAATAATGTGGATTCTGAGAGTCTGATTTTAAAATATCTCATGATAACTCAAGCCAATAACACATTCAGTTGGCCAATTTGACCTTGGCTGATGATTCAAAGTGATTTCTCAAGAAATTACTCCTAGCCCTTTGAAGTATCATTTGAATGGAAGTGCATCATATGTTAGGTGAAAACACTCCTCCACGAAAGATATTCTGGTTCTTGTTGGAAATCACAAATAGATAGTTTGGATTTCCCTGATTCTGAGTGTGTCAGTTATATTGTTTCAGACGTGCATTGCATATGTTCTGAAAATCCCCCCCCCCCCCACATACAGGGGCGGATCCACAATTTCGGAAAAGAGGTGGTGCACTGTGCTAGAAACACTGTAATCTGTGGTGAATTTCACTAATTTGCTCCAAATTTCAGAATTTCACGGTCAATTTTACAGATTTGTTGGCCAAAAGGGGGGCGCACCAGGTGTGCCCCCCACCCCGGATCCGTGCCTGACCCCCCGGATCCGCACCTGATCCGCGCCTGACGTATGAAAAGGCAACATGGATAAGAATCTTTGGTATATCGTATCATATTACCATCTCCTTGCATTCCGCCAAAAATGTATATTTTCAGATGCAAATATTCCAATTAATATAAGCAGATATTTTTGGACATTGACCCAATTCCGTTAGATAATATTGATTCATCCTACTGGGAGTGTCTTCTCCTCTCCCCCAACGATGGCCCCAATTACAATTTGCTGCATAGTACGCTGAATAAATATTGTCCTTGTAATCAATATTTACTATTTCTGTAAATATAGTCGAAAAGTAATCCTTAAATATGTATATAATCTCTGCGAAAATGCTTATTTTTTGTCGAAATTGATCCCAAGAAGTCTTTTTTGTCTCCATTGACATGTCTGCATCCAGTCCAGACATTATAATGTCTGTCTGGCTATCGTCATAATCTATTCACAAATTAATATTATTCCTTTTAGTTTGGTTATTCAAATTCTGTTGTCCTCATCTTCATAATGTGACGACTTAACACCTTTGACAGATAAGCAGCATATTTCAATAATGTGACAACTCGTACTAGGATTGCATTTTGTGTGCAAGTTTTGAATGAAATTCGCATTCGGAATTGATATTCTACAAGTTTCTAAGCTGATGTTTCGAACTTTCTCAATTATCAATATTTTCATTGGTTTCATTGGGTGTGGAATCAGCACCTATTGCTTGGAGTGGGACATAGCAACTCAAAATCTGCTGGGGTGTGGGGTAGGTGATGTTATGTTGAGTTCAACACCATCCTTTCCCCATTAGTTTCTGAATGACATGAATTAAAGCGAAAAATGGGAAGATTCTCTCTCATGGCTGGTGTTCACGGGGAATGCCAAGGTATCCTAAATATGTGTGCGCTATCGATAGCTCCGATTTCACCTAAAGCTTGGCAGCCATCTTACCTTGCCAAATATAGCATGTGCGAGGATTAGTAATGGCTAGACTTTACGCCCATGCTAAGACAATGCAGAGGCACACATAGGCCTTGCATTCTAAGAAGTAGAATTTTAACAAAACTTGATGATTATATTTTGCCTAGGCCCATCTTCAATCATGAAATGACTCTGCAATAATTGAAGAAATCATGGTTACCTGCACCTACTAGGTTATTTTAAACTTTCCAAGGTAGCCTGTGTCTAAATATGTAGTGTGGTATATGGGTGAGCATGTTAGACCATTAAATTCATGATTGCTTGGTTATTAAGCCGGTCATATTACTTTGAACTTTCAGCTGTTTTCAGGTAGATCATAACCAGGTGACAGGTACACCTCATCCAGCTGCAGCAGTGACTGATTACCCCAATGCATCACCCATGCTCCCCTATGGTGCATCTCTGCACATGCAGGGACAGGGAAAACCAAAACTGTGATTCGTTCACAAAACTATTGCAACCTTCGCTCAAAATCTCCAGTAAGTCAAGAGCTGTACGTGAACTCAAACATTGCTATCGTTGGCTCTTCTGACAATATTTGGCAATTTAATGTAGGAAGAAACCCGCTGAGCCCCGGAGGAAAGCAACACTTCTGAGAGGGAGTCGCCCCTCTCTTTTGGATGAATACTGGGTCAAACCGGGAATCAAACCTGCGACCTCATTGATGACAGGCAGTAGATGTTCCCACTGCACCATTCTGACACTGGCAGCCAAATCTCCTCGAAGCGGGTTCATGGCGCAGGGATTTTGTCCGATTTAGGTCCGTAAAAAGTTGATCAAATTGACTTTTGCGTTGTTGTATCGGGAAGGCTAGGGGCAAACGGACTGGAAACAGACCGGATCCCTGTGCCAATGAACCCCGCTTTTAATACACAACAAGTTCTTTCTTCCATTTCTGCAAAATAAGACTAACCAACTTTGCACGTTTAAAAGGCCCATGGTGAAACTTTGATGCTACTCAAATTGTCCATATCGTTCATTCTCTGTCCAGCTGCCTCCTTCAGCCTTCTCTCTGTCTGTGTTCCTGTATGATGCCACAACACATTTCGATATTAATTTATTTGATAATCACAACTGCCGCTTACAAAGTCACAATATCAAACGTTTATTTGACCACTTGGTGTTTTGTTCAACGATTATGTTATGTATTTGTAATAGTTATTCATGACGCATTTATTCCCTAGTGACAATGATGATGATGTTGGTGTTAGGATAGAATAATGAATGAATTGATTGAGAATACACCTGTTCTGTGGAGGAAATGTGCTGGACCGCTGCTTTACTATGGTATAAAGGGCCTGTTTCCACGTCAGCTGTTTTCACAGGTATGGTACTCCTCCTTTCTTGCAGTAAGCCTACAACAGATCAGGAGCCATCCTGAGAATCTCAGGTCATGTACCCCTCCCTCAAAAGTGCGAGGAGGGGAACAGTGTTGAAGACCCTGGGTGCGAGGTTGCAGGCATACATTCAAACTCTGGATCGCCACAGTTGCTCGGTGAGAGAAACAAGAAATTCTTTTTGTTTTCCCTGGCGCTATCTGTTATAAATAAGACGTAGTATATCTGGCTACAGGATGAGGGGTCTGGAAGCATTCCACTGGAACACCAGGTATCAGCAGCTGATCCAAAGATCGCATTCTTCATGATATTTTTAACTCCACATCTCTGGTTTCACTTCAGGTAAAACCTGGCTACTGCTGCTTTAACCCTCTTTGACTAGAGATTCGAACGTAATGGCTGCATTTGCCTGCCAACTGGTACATCTGGCGGCATGGTTGGGTGGCACGCCATGCACCCTCAAAGTATGGACAATTTGACCAAGATTTAGCGCTCAGTTTTAGGTTTTGTAAGCGTCCTGTCTGAGGAAAATATTTTGTGGCAGGGAAGTACTGTTGGCACCCTCTCATCACTTCACCTTGACCTGGATCTGATGATGATGGTAGGCCTATCAATGGGCCTACTGACTTTGACTTTCAGATTTCAGACTAAAGGCCATTGTCTTTTCCTGCTGGCAAGCTACTATGGATTCTAGGCGTACATAGTGCCTGCAGGATGAAATATCATTTGGGGAGTCAACTTCTAACGAGTTTGACCTAGATATTTTTAGATCAATGTTCAATTTCCTGATTAGGTTGGAATGATGATGGCGGTATTGTTTTTAACTGCCATAATTACAGTATTATATACTGGTATGTTGCTCTGTGTAGAATGTACAGACACACATTATGTTCGCGCTGTTGGTTACGTTCACTCATTGTTAGTCGCGGTCAGGGGTTATGCGATGAAAATTTGCTCCGTCACATTCTTAGGTCATTATGTGCGTTTGTGTGGTTCCACACTGCGCTACATATTCATATAGTGCAGAAACGTAGGCCTATATGTTGGGAAAGGTTATACTTACCCTTAGGTTCTAAAAGTACACTTAATATCATGGATACTCACTTTAAGATATTAATAACTTGAGTTCGAAATTGTTGTTTTGTGTACCTATGTAACTAACCATAAATAACGTTGAGTTTTTCAGGTGAGGCCTATTTTCTGTACCTGATGCCCTTTGTCAAACATTCTTTACAACTGGGTACCTGCAAGTTCATTTAATACAAATTTAGATGGGTCGAAGCAATTGTGTTTTCCCTCGCTAATTCAAACTGCACAAATATCATGCTAGGCAGGCAGCAAGACCATCATAAAACTCTTTCAATGATATTAATCTCATAACATGCCCATGAAACTGCACCCTGGTTTCTGTTAGCTTAATTGCTATCAAGGAGATACATCCAGTAGTCAGCTTTATCTTAGATCCCGATGCAATTTGATTAAAATGGCCAATGAGGGTTGTCATTTATCTTTCCCTGTCACCCTATCAAGATCAAGCATGAGAACCATCTCTTGGGAATGCATGGAGCTGCCACCTAGTTGTAGCAGAAGGAACTACAGCTGATTATGTTTTCTTGGCTGGGTTGTCAGACGTTGGAATGGTTGGCTGCGGTGTCTGAGGTGCCAGGATTGATTGAAGGATCTGACCGAACAGTTTGTGCATACTTAGCATTGTTCACGATGGAATTGAGCCATTCAAGGACAAGAAATTTCTGTGTGGACTCAGGAGAAGTCAAACTGGATGACAGAAGAGATGGTGCACGATTAATCTTCATTTCATTTCTTATCTCTATCATTGCTTCTTTTCAGGGTCTTGTGGAGATGCTCATTTGCGATGCAGGTTCTGTACATGTACCTTTATTATGACCACCCTACCTCAGTGATGTAGGTGGTGTGGTCAGTATTGTTTTCCCAAGATGAATCCATCTCTGGGCACTTTCTCACATGTTCGCAAGAATGAATGCAACGAGTCAAGACAAAATTGTACACAATATGTAGGCCTACATCTATTTCATTGGTCTTTCATGACGAAAGGAACCCTGGCCCACTTTTGGGGGAGAGCTCCGCCATCTATTAACTCAATAGATTCTTTTCTTAGTATACTGCATGCTATACCAAGTATGGGACCTTCATACTCATGGAAGCCCCATGCTACACAGAGTATGGGACCTTCATACTCATGGAAGCCCCATGCTATACCGAGTGTGGGACCTTCATACTCATGGACGTTCCATGCTATCCCTTGTATCCGACTTTCATACTGATGGAAGCCCCATGCTGTACCTACATGACCTACATGTAGTATGGGACCTTCATACTCATGGAAGCCCCATGCTATACAGAGTATGGGACCTTCATACTCATGGAAGCCCCATGCTGTACCTAGTATGGGACCTTCATGCTCCTGGAAGTTCCACAGAAGTTCTGTGGGACCTTCATTCTCCAAAAATCATCTTCTATCCATTAATAACCTTCATCATTCATATCTTTTGTCATTTCAGTTCATAGGGAGGGAATTCATAATGCTGATTTCATGTTTTTCAAGCTCTGTAACCGTGTCTAATCCTGTTGTTCCATTTGTTACAGTGCCATGCGCATCCTCCTCTCCAAACTACCAAGACCATGGATAGTGGATGAAAAGAAAGATGATGGCTACACCGCACTACATCTCGCCGCCCTCAACAACCACATAGAAGTGGCGGAACTCCTAGTGCATCATGGGAAGGCTAATCTCGACATTCAGAATGTCAATCTCCAGACGGCACTTCATCTGGCCGTTGAGCGTCAACACACACAAATCGTCAGGGTGAGTAATGAAGAATGATGTCAGTTGACGAAGTAGCTGAAGGAAGCGGGACACTGACATTCGACATCACTTCAACTCCCTCATCACCTCTCTTCGAATCAAAGTACTATCTCCTTCTGTTCATTTCAGCTGTTGGTGAGAGAAAACTGCAACCTGAATATTCCAGACAAAGATGGGGACACACCCCTCCACGAGGCTTTGAGACATCACACGCTGTCGCAGCTTCGTCAGCTGCAGGATATGCAGGATGTTGGCAAGGTAAGACTGCGGAGATCTCTCATGTGGAATGTCTTTACATGTCTGATATCGTTTGTGAAAGGTAGACCACAAAATTCCACTTTGTTCTTTCGCCACATTTCAGATATTCGTGAGAAGATTTTCACGAATGAAGGGCCTAATCTCAAACTCATCAAAATCTTCATATTTTTCAGCTGCTGATGGGTCTTGGTACGCCAGGAGCTGACAAGAAGTCCAGTGCATCCATTGCCTGTTTCCTGGCTGCTAACGGTGCAGATCTCAACGTCAAAAATAAGAAAGGACAGACACCTCTGGACCTGTGTCCTGATCCAAATCTCTGTAAAGCCCTCGCTAAATGTCATAAAGAGAGAAATACGTAAGTATTGCTTCTGTTTTCAAGGTTTAGCTTCTGTAAAGGCACTCGTACACTTGACAATTCTAAATCAAAAGACAGTCTGGTTATGAATTCAAATTTTTCTTTTTGATTTTCCAGTAATGTGGTTCAGTCTAACACGGTGAATATCCGAAATGACCAGGATTCATTGGAAGAGTGTATGGTCTGCTCTGACCTGAAAAGGGACACGTTGTTTGGACCGTGCGGTCACATAACCACGTGCTCGCTGTGTAGTCCGCGGGTCAAGAAATGTTTGATGTGTAAGGAACCAGTCCAGTCACGAACAAAGGTAAGGGATGGCTCTTGCAGAGCGGTATGATTCTAAAGTAATCAATACCTTTCAGCCCTCATTTAGTTAATTTGTTTCTAAGGCAGAGCCCCATAGCAAGTAATTGAGGTCTACTTTCTTTGAGAGTACAAGTTATCCACAGAGGCTTTGGTGTGCTCCCTTTTCACTTGCTTCCATTTTGCCTGAACCCATTTAATCTACTTCCCACTGTGCCTACTTCCCATTTATTTGCTGTTTACTTTAACTTCAGATTGAGGAATGTGTGGTTTGTTCTGACAAGAAGGCCTCCATGTTATTCAAGAATTGTGGGCACATGTGCGCCTGTGACGGTAAGTTGGAGAAGACATTCATCCTTTCCTTTGTGCACATTTACTGAGAATATACCTGAGCAGTCTGTGTTCAAGTGATAACTTTCAGAGGGCATTCCCTCCTCGTGTCTTAACCGATTTCTTGAATGTGAAAAATTATGAATTTGCCCTGCAGGTTGCGCTGCCCTGATGAAGAAGTGTGTGCAGTGTCGGTCGTCAATTGACAAGATGGTACCGTTCATTGTCTGCTGCGGTGGGACAGCACCCGCTCCGCCCGCTCAGGCTGGTGTCATGAATAACGGCAGTCGTGACAATACTGCGCGAGATATACAGAAGTTACAGCAACAGCTCCAGGATATTAAGGATCAGGTGAGGATGAGGATGAGGATCATCTTGATTGAGAATCTGGGATCCAAGAGTTGTGGTTACAAGGAGTTCAGTCTGTGTGGATCTTTAAAATACAGTGGGACTTCTCTATTAGACACCTCTGGGACTGACAAACATGGTCCTTAATGGGGATCCTAGCCCACTGCCTCAATAGGTGTCACTTGTGGTTAAAACTATTGAAATGAAACTAACCCGGTCCTGATCAGTTTCCCACACAAAAGGCGTCCATTGTAAGATTGTATAGAACCAAAAATAGATAGTTTTGGTGTGCTGCCCTCTATCATAGCTAGGATCCCCAGTGGGTTAGGTCCTGATTACCGCGATCAAAATCAATAGATATGGTCAATTTGGGACTGAACTTTGGTGTCCTTAATAGAGAGGTGTCCGCTAAGAGAGGTTCCACTGTATTGGTGAAAAGCCGAGTGGCAGAGCAGTATTGGGCTTATAAGTAGACAGCCAGAGGAAATTCTTTCCACCACAGCACCACTGTGACAGCCCAAGAGTGGATCTCATGATCAAGAGTAATTGATATGGTGTGAATATTTTGGAGAGGCAAACCCAAGTTTCAGTACCATACAGTCTCGTTATCATGATTACCTGACTGATAGTTTCTTTCTCTGCTTTCAGACTTGTTGCCCTGTCTGCATGGATCGGTTGAAGAACATGATATTCCTTTGTGGCCACGGCACATGCCAGATGTGTGGTGATCGTATGACTGAATGCCCCATATGCCGCAAGTCAGTTGAAAAACGAATTCTACTTTATTGAGTGACTTAGGAGAATTTGTATCATTTCAACTGCAACCAGTTGAAGGTGAGGTGGAAACCCATGAGAAGTGGCAAGACATCACAAGTTCTAGCGTGACTTGTAACCATATATGGAGCAATTTGAATGGTGTCTCAGTAAAATCGAGGTGTCTGAGTCTGACCGGTGATTTCATACCAGGTAAAACGATATGGTCTGATTTCAAGAACTCTGTATTATGAACAAAGTTAGTCGGGTTGTGAATTACAGGTGCGGATCCAGAGGGGGGCGTCTGGGCGTGTGCTTCCCCTTTGGCCAACTAAACCGTAAAATCGACTATGAAACACTGGTATTTGGTGCAAATTTTAATGTTCCTAACACAGGGCACCCTCTTTTCCCAAATCCTGGATCTGCCCCTGAATTAGGACTCGGTGACAACTTGACGGGGCATTTGAATTGGAGCATCAGTAGGGCATTTTGTTTGGTGAGGTCATTTGTCTCTCTTGTCTATTTTAATGTAAGGACTGACCGCTGAGGCGTCATCGTAGACCCTTTCAGTATCCCGTGGCTCCAAAGTTCGTCAGTTCTCCTGCATTTTGAGGCTAGCTAAATCTAGTATATTTGTAATCATGAAAATACCATTGAACATTGTCAGTGTGCGTTAATGTTCATTTGTTTAGAAACTTCGTTTCTGTGAAGTTATGTGTGATAATGTAGAGACCGTTTATGTTAATTGTTAATTGGATGTCAATCCATGAATTAGATCGCATGCTTGACATCAGCCAAGGTCATTGTACATTTCACTTTTTCTGACATGAGACTGGTATTTGTGAATTTCCTGGGGAATCCCAGAGTATAGAGGATGTTGACCTATTACTTGTACATTTTGTACATGTATAGGCCTACAGTATCTGACAGCATTTACCAAAATGTACGTGTACTCTGTCAATGAATCTTGCACTACTGACCTGTTAAACTCTGCTGTCTGCTGAAGCTTGGCTGTTAATCAAAATATCCACTAAATGTTCGATCATGAAATATCGCATGTGAAATATGGCTACACCGTGTGATTATCAGCAAATCTGTGTATATTGACTGATGTAAATACATACACCACCTGTTTCATGGTACATGTATTCTGATGTCATTCACGTGTTGTAAATGCAGGTATCTAAGGAATTTCTTTGCAGAAGCCATTTGGCCATTTGATTTCAACCCATAATAATTCTGTAATAAATGTGATTATCAGCCGAATGACACAACCATTTGTAGCTATTTGTAAGCAGGTTTACTGGCAAATACCAACAGCTTGGACCCACTGCTTCATCTGGCTGATGTCGTACTTTTGATTGCATGCTAAGCTAGATCAACTTTGGAGAGGTCAAGAAGTCGTCTATTTCATGCCAACACCAATGTAAACACTATCCATTTTATATCCAACCACAGTTATAGCACTGACGTTAGTGTTGGAAAGACGATTTCTTACCAATTCTCATAAGCTATACATGCATGTAGTTGATGAAGGCCATGGTACTATTTTCTCCGAGCTGTTGGTGTACCATTATAGCTTGATGCATTTAGCCAGGTTTGAAACTACCAGTATTTACATCAACATTCATCAGGTGCAGCTTGGATGGTTGAAATGTACCTAGTAATGCTTGTGTTGCTCAGTTGATTTCTTTAGGGTGCCTGCGTAGCTTAGGTTGTTCAAGTCAGATGTGCCTCAGAAGCTTTGTTAGTGCGTTACTGCTGCACTATGATGCATCTATACATGTGGTGTGCATTCGTTTGAGTTTAGTCCACATCCTTTAGGTTCTGAATTTTATCTAGCTATTTCCAGCTACACCGAATTATATTCCCAGGGGCGGATCCAGAATCATGGGAAAGAGGGGCCACAGCCAACGCACATCGTGGAAAACCTCGGTCAAATTTTAACATCTTTTCAAAATTTTTCGAAATTTCCCGGTCAATTTTAAAGATTTTCCACAAAATAGAGGGGGCATGGGCCGGGTGTGCCCCCCCTTGGATCCGCGCCTGATGATTCCTGTGAAACATACAACGCAAATGATACTGCTGCCTTCAACCTGCATTTTCACCTGATTGGCTGTTGAGGTAAATACATGAACTACATTCAATGGATTAATTTCTTGATAAATGTTCAACATTTCATTAAATGCATTTTATCATGGTGCCTGCGTGATTTATAGCTTAATAGCATAGTGACTTCAGGCAACTGACCGCTGTACATTTTTCTATGTGACGCAATTATTCCCATTATGTCCATTGCCGTACCTGTGCATTGCATATTTCTTCATGAATATTTGGCAAAGAAGTATCCTGTTAAGTTACTTCTTTCCCTATGTTCCCAGATGAACTTTTTTAACAGATAATGAAGCTGTACAAACTTTTCAGCAAACAATTGACTTGTAGTCTAGCTAGACACACGAGCTGTACAATGCACAAGGCATTGGTACATTGTATGTGCATGGACATTAGGAATAAATTATTATTCTCCTTCTGTATAATTCTAGAGGAAGTTGTGGTGATGGTAGATTTCTTAACTTGACTGCAGAGTTGAGGTCAGATGTGAATGTAAGTGCCAAAATTTATTACATTTAATTGTTAGTGATAGAAAACTAGAAGGGAACTCATGGCCCATTGGGGATGATGCACTGGTTGCATTAACCTCACTGAGGCTATAAACCAATCTCTTCTTTCATGAAGGCATGGAGGTGATCTCCCAATGAAGGGAACCCACTTGTGATCCAGTCTAGGAAAACCAGGCACAAGTTTCCAGCCAATGACAAGGCTCTTGGCTACCTTGCTAGGTCATCAACTCATCACTGAAAAACAGCCTCTGTTTCAGTAACAGCTTAAAGGAGTTAGACGCCGAAGTTGTAAACACTCACTCACTGGTTCTCTAATCACGGACGCCTGCGGTGCTGCCACCTATTGTCGGTTATATTTACTGACGTGAATATCGTGAGTGAGTTGCATCGGGCCGGGAACCAGTCTAACCATCATGGGTGCTGCCACCTGCACGAAGGAATAAAACTAGTTTGCGGACCATATTTGTAAACAAACCAGCTTGTTTACAACTTCGGCGTCTAACTCCTTTAATTGGTTTCAGCCTTTGTGGTGTAACCATTACTGTAATCATTCACCATTTCTTCGCAGGGAGTCTAGTGCCTGGTATTCCCAGATAAAGTCACACTTATGAAACAATGGGACCTACTGGTACTGTCAATGGACACTACTTATGGATTGGACTAGGCTATAATAGATATTGCGAGTCTGTAACTAATGGCAAGTTCATCATGCATGGATATTATCTTCTGTACATATTCTATTTATGCGTCATTCATGCTTACTCGTTGACAATAAACCTGACATCATCTAAGCTTACAACTGTCTGGCAGTCTTCGTTTTCTATCACCAATATCATAAGAGGCCAAAATTAATGAATAAACCACTCTTTATTTGAAGATACAACTCCCCTTTAAGTCTGAAATCTTTAAAAGCTGTTGGACTATAGTTCCTACCACATCAGTCATGACTGATATCTTCGTAAATATCCCTATTACCTAACAACCCAGTCAACCCTCACCCCTTTGGACTTCAATTTTTTTTGAAAAGGAATGGTGATAAAATGTAACTTGGAGAGAAAATGTAACTCTGAACAATCTGGTGACAACTTGTAACAATGTAACTGTTACAAAATATCTCCACTTGTCAGGTCTGACAACTTGTAACAATAGTTACAAAATATCTCCACTTGTCAGGTCTGACAACTTGTAACAATAGTTACAAAATATCTCCACTTGTCAGATATGACAAATTGTAACTATGTAACTGTTACAAACTCTCTCCACTTGTCAGATCACACTTGTCAGATCTGACAACTTGCCAAATATCTCTATACCTACTTTAAGAAACAACAAATTTCAGCTAAATCGCACTGTTTTCAAGTTTGAACAACAAAGAAAACTTGAAGATTCTAATAGTAAAGGACTATAAGATACAACTCCCCTTTAAGTCTGAAATCTTTAAAAGCTGTTGGATTATACATGTAGTTCCTACCATTATATCAGTCATGACTGATCTTCGTAAATATCCCTATTGCCTAACAACCCTGTCAACCCTCAACCTTTTGGACTTCGATTTTTTAGCTCACCGGGGTGAGCTATTACGATGGTGGGGCGTCCGTCATCGTCCGTCGTCGTGTTCCATTAGCAGGGCACATTTCGTAACCGCCAGAGCTATTGATCTGAAGCTTGGTACATATATACCTGTAGGTCAGATGACCCATGACACCAAGTTTCGGTCCGATTCGACTCTTAGCTTGGCCACCAGGTGGCGGAAACCGAAACCAAAAACACAAAAAGTGCAGTAACTCCTGAACTAATGACTAGATCTTCTCCAAATGTTTATCATAGGTGTAGCTAATAAGGATACATAACATATATAACGGGTTTTTGATTTGACCTACTTTTCAAGGTCACAGAGGTCAAAGTTCGACAAAAGTAACGAATCTGCCACAGTTTGTCATTATTTCACCAAGCGACTTCATATCTTGCATAAACATGCATTGGAGGGGTACCTTTAATAATACCAAGTTTCGGCCTGAATGGACATCCAATATGGCCGCCAGGTGGCGTAACCT
>NMRB01000494.1:122501-132931 GCA_002633025.1 Notospermus geniculatus
TCGGCAGGAGGCGTGGAAACTTTTGGTACCTCCAAAGTTTTTCGCCCAAGGACAGTTTGCTCTCGTCCTGCGTTACATAATGGAATATGACGGCGAATTACGGTAGAAAATGCGAAAGCAGGACTCTGGTCTGTTTAGAAGAAGGATACCCCTACAAAATGACAGCAATTTTGTTCCGTTATCTTCATCAGAACAGCTCGGCAGGAGGCGACTCCCCTTTAAGTCTGAAATCTTTAAAAGCTGTTGGTTCCATTTAAGCCAGGAAGACAAGAAAAGCACACACATCAAATTTCAGCTCAATCGCACCAGTAGTTACCAAGTTATAAGCAAGGACTGTAGTTCCTACCACATCAGTAATGACTGATCTTCGCAAATATCTCAACCCTTTGGACTTCAATTTTTTTCGAAAAGGAATGGTGATAAAATGTAGCTTGGAGAGAAAATGTAACTCTGAACAATCTGGTGACAACTTGTAACAATGTAACTGTTACAAAATATCTCCACTTGTCAGGTCTGACAACTTGTAACAATAGTTCCACTTGTCTGATATGACAAATTGTAACTATGTAACTGTTACAAACTCTCTCTACTTGTCAGATCACACTTGTCAGATCTGACAACTTGCCAAATATCTCTATACATACTTTAAGAAACAACAAATTTCAGCTAAATCGCACTGTTTTCAAGTTTGAACAACAAAGAAAACTTAAAGATTCTAATAGTAAAGGACTATAAGATACAACTCCCCTTTAAGTCTGAAATCTTTAAAAGGGATATTTATGAAGATCAGTCATGACTGGTGTGGTAGGAACTATAGTTCTTGCTTATAACTTGGAAACAACTGGTGCGATTGAGCTGAAATTTGCTGTGTGTGCTTTTCTAGTCTTCCTGACTTAAATGGAACCAACAGCTTTTAAAGATTTCAGACTTAAAGAGGAGTTGTATCTTAGAGTGCAGACAAGGCAAAATGTTACACACGCACGACAGACCAGCACTAAGGCATCTAAGCACAGCATAAGCCCTTTTGGCCTTCGGCGAAGCAGGCTAAAAAAAGTACATTTAAAACCTGATCAATTGGAACATTGCCTTTGTTTATTCATAAAAATTGCATTGAAATAAAATACAAGTACTATGTAATTGGTTTTATTTCAACTGAAAATATACAACAGGAGAACAGAGGAATGAATTCCAGGGCCAGAGGCAGCACTTCCAAAAGGGGGGCGCACGAACCCCAGGAGGCAAAAACCTATCTTTTTGTTCACAATTTATGTACACAAGTACATTCATTACCATGCAGGTTTCCTGAGTGCAAGAAATAGTAAATATTGCAGTAAAAATTCCAAGTTTATATCTCGGTTCAAAGAGTTCTGATGCTTTTATCATCGTCGCCGTTTCTTTGCACTGCCAACAGAGGACTCTGCTGCTTGTCTCTTATTGATTGCAGCAGCCGTAGCTGCACTAAATAGGCCATGTCTGTGGACTGTTAAGGAAAGTAAACAAACATTCATGCGTACAACCTGACTCCATGCACATCTTGACAAACATTGATACGACCCCAAAATCTGTTCAATTTCATCTTATCTCCGATAGGGTCGGTATGAATGAAGGCAGGAAATGGACTACATCTACATTTGTATACATGTCCATTTCACTAGATTAAACATGCCGTAATTCATTTGAAAAAGGATACTTTTTAAAGTCTATAGACTGTTGTAATAATCCAGTCAAGATGAACTCATTGCTGACCACATGCAACCCAGCATTGAGGGCAGTCTCGCATAAACGTTTGTCCTCGTCACAAGATACTATCACAGTCATTTCATCTCCCTTTTTGGGCAAGCTAGGAAGAAACTGAAATATAAACATCAAAATGATTAGCTGTCTGCTGAAGAAGCTTCCCTGTCGTATCATCCATCACATACAGTTTCTGACAGCCCCATTTCAACTCGGCAGCTTCCTGCTCTGATCACACAGTATGCTAAATACATGTATCTGTGAAATCTGTGTGGCAAGAGGAGGAAACTGCTCACTGAGAAAATGGGTCTGGCCTTGCACAGTTTCAGGAACTACAGGAGCAGCTCTTTAGCACATCACTGGTTCCTTTCATGCCATGTAAACCACCTCACGGAATTCTTTCACACTTGGTGTAATTACCTTGCCTTGTGCTGATATGATGATTTCTGAAATGAAAAGGAGGATTTTACAGCTACTCAAGTCTACGACAACCTTATCAATTTTAATTACTTACCGGTACACTGATGAAAATTATCTGGAGATGCAAACTGCCCACCAATAGCAAAGCAAAGGGCAGCATTTCCACAGTACAGTTGATTGAAATGACAGCAGTACATGTACAGCCTAGCGCACTGCAGTGCAGACTTCACCTATTATCAGGGTTCGTACTCTACCTTGAAAACCTGGAATTTTGAGGTAACTCCTTTCCAGGTCTGAAAACCCTTGAAAAATCACAATTTACCCTAGAAGTCCTGGAAAAGTCCTTGATTTTTGCCCATGTGGCCTTCACCTGAGTGGGACCTTCACCCCCACTCAGGTGCTAGGAAATCACATCTAAGGGATCTAGAATCCATATTTTCTTTTTCTCCGCACTCAAACTCGTTGAGTCTACTCCTCCTTATTCTGGCCCCTCAATAATGTGGTAATGAGAAAACCCTGCTTGCTTGTTGAATTGCATGGGGTATGGTGTCATGACATTTATATTAGGCCAATGATTCAGCCTGTAAAGAACTTGAATGTTGGCATAATAGTCCTGGAATTTTAGGATATTTTGCCCTGGAATTCCTTGAAAAGTCCTGGAATTTTAAGTCTGGGGGTAGTGTACAAACCCTGTATTATTTCAATTTGCCATGCTCTCACTGATCACAGGAGATGCTGCCTATTACTGCAGGGTAGCAAAGCACCAGGTACCGGTACGTTATTCCAAGATACATAACTTTAAAGATAAATTGTACATCCTTACGTTTCATACTGGGTGGATCAGGTTTGACGTTTTTGGTAACATGTATTTTGTAATTTGTGAACAGCTTATGTTCTGCTGCTTTCTGTAGGCTTGTCAGCAACTTGAATCCAAATTTCTTCTCGTTTTCAGAATCTTTGACAATAAAGGGTGCATGGTCTGAAAAATAAATGAAGTCCCTTTGAATAAAGGCATACAGCACACATTATTTCAAGATAGGTGATCCCAGAAGTGGTTTATGATGACTGGCAGCTTGATAGCTTTCAACTGTATAGACAGAGCTGATACTGATACATTAATCCAAACTTCCTTTTGGAAATAAGGAGTAACGATTGCAACTTACCAATGAATGATCTAGCAGCGGCACATCGGTCCAACCAATCCGTGCTAACAATGGGAATCCCCCTCCCTAGGCAACAAAGGAACTTGACTGTCCTACGGACACGATCTGTCACGAGGTGCGTACAATCGTCGGTACCCGAGACGAGTTCACCTCCAAGATCTTTCACCACCTGAAATATTAATCGCAGCAGACATGAGACCTCGCTTCAAAACAAATTGTGAACATCACACTCTCTCAAGCACCAGGACAGAGATTGGCAGTTGGCATCACAAAAATTTTGAAATTTTGTGGCTCCAATTGATGGCAGAATAGAGAAATGAGAGTTTACCTTCTGTCCTTTGTCATCTACGACCCCGGTGAACAATATTTTGGGACGTGGTGAATTGCTTCCCATCTTATTTCTCCCATGTCTGCCTCTAGAGGATGACGCCGTGCTGACCTCCGAAGCTTCCGATATGGTTGACATTGAATCTGTGTCATCATCATCAGCTAGAATGTACAATGTAATTAGGAAAGTGTTCAGCAACAGACTTTTTAATACTCGCGTTAATGCACGTTGACTTTGAAAAACGACACCTCAGTCTCAAATCTTTTTCATAAAAGCAAGCCTCAAAATATCACAAAATCAGCATCTCACCTGCAGGTTGCACACTACGTCTCCCTTGTCCTCGAGGAATGGGAGCAACAAGCTGTGCACCCCTCTTCCCTTTACCAACAGACATCTCTCTGTTTTCTGGCTCCCCTTCTTGTGACTCTTGCCCTCTCGTACCTCTTCTCCCCCTGGCCCCAACAGATTCAACATCAGTATCCCCAGAAGTTTTTGCACCTCGGCCACCACGTTTGGCTTTCACTTCTTCATGTGGCTCCTCCTCCTTGCTTCCATTCCTCATCCGACCTGACTTAGATGACTGTGCTTGGGGCTCTTCATCAACTGTATCCTCCTTGATTACACCTCGCCTTGCACGCTTGGATGTTGATACAGGACTTTCTTCCCGGCTAACCCCTGATACTTTCTTCCCTCTTCTAGGCCGCACTGGTTCTTCCTCTGGTCTATCTTCCTCCTTCGGCTCTTCATCAGCATCCGCCTCCTTGGTGACACCACGCCTTGCACGCTTGGATGCTGACACAATACTTGTTGTACGATCATTCGTAATCAAGGCATGCCGTGTCATAGCACCTCGAGGAATTTTGGTTTCAGTGGCAGCAGGGCTTGGCTCCTTCCCTCTTCTTCTTGCTCCTGTAGGAAGTCCTGTTTCCATAGTTTCTGAAGAAACAGACTCCGCATCATCATCATGTTTCTTTCCAGTCCGACGCCTGCCTCGTCTGCTTGTTTTGTCTGCCTCTTCTTCAGGCTCATGAGGTCCACTGATCAACCCAGTATCTTGTTCACCCTTAGCCTTCCCTCTTTTTGACCGAGATCTTGGAGCAGCTGACTCCAAACCTTTTTCTACCTTCTTTTCACTCTTGGACTGCGATACCAGTTCATCCTTGACATTATCTTTCTCTCCAGTACCATCTCCTTCCTGTGGTTCTTCTGCGTGCTTCCTGTTGGCTTTGCCCCTTCTGAACGTACTACCGGTAATACTTTCTTCTTGACCTTTGACTTCATCTTTCTCTTTCATATCCCCTGCTTCCTGTTGTTCTTCTGCATACCTCCCTCTGGCTTTGCCCCTTCTTGACCTACTAGTGCTCTCTCCTTCCTTTGCATGCTCCTCTCCCCCAGTTTCTTCAGTAACATCCTCTTTTGCCTTCACCCTCCTGGACCGAGCAGGTACCTCCTTTTTCTCTTCTTTACCAATCACAGGTTCCTGTTCATTTTCCAACCCGAAGTCACGTGCATCTAACAAGACTGGTCCATCCTCTCCACAGCTGGGAGCCACCTGTTTCCCTCTAATCCTTCTTCCACTCCGCCCTGACTTAGGCTCCACACTGGCAGTAATATCTTCAACTGTCTTCTCTTCTTGAGATACAAATGCAGACGCCTTGTCTGGTACTCCTGTAACCCCATCAACCTTGACCTCCATCTTGTCCGAAGTTGGCGCCACCTCATCCCTTCCTTCAACCTCAGCAGCATCTGCTACATCTTCCAATTCAAGATCAGACGGAACATCTATATTCTGCTCAGTGGTTGGTACGTCTGCATCCAGGTCAGGAAGTTCATCATCCTGAAATGGACAAAATGGGCGAAAAATTCACTACAATGAACAAAGCTTTTATTTTGGGAATAAAGATATTTGACGGACTGCAAAGGGAGTGGCCTTACCTCACTCATGAGGTTTTTTCTATCATCCTCCTCCTCCAAATCAGGCACCCTACCAAACACATAGCTCTTTCTTTTCAAATCCTCTTCAAAAATATCCTAGAAATAGAGATACAATCTGATATATTTGCCAAATCTAAACAAACACAAAAAAATCAAGAATAGAATGTTCCACAAAGCCTACAGTAATGTTTGAATTAATTTAGTCATAATACGCAATGGATTTACCTCCATGCTTTCTGGAATATCAGCATAATCCTGCACTGCATTATCACCATCACTGTCCTGGACTAGATCATTGCCATCAAATCCATATGCCTGTGTCTCAGCCTCATTAATGCCACCATCTCCGTATGCCTGAGTCTCAGCCTCATTGATGCCACCATCTCCGTATGCCTGTGTCTCAGCCTCATTAATGCCACCATCTCCATATGCTTGTGTCTCAGCCTCATTGATGCCACCATCTCCATATGCCTGTGTCTCAGCCTCGTTAATGCCACCATCTCCATATGCTTGTGTCTCAGCCTCATTGATGCCACCATCTCCATATGCCTGTGTCTCAGCCTCATTAATGCCACCATCTCCATATGCCTGAGTCTCAGCCTCATTGATGCCACCATCTCCATATGCCTGTGTCTCAGCCTCATTAATGCCACCATCTCCATATGCTTGTGTCTCAGCCTCATTGATGCCACCATCTCCATATGCCTGAGTCTCAGCCTCATTGATGCCACCATCTCCATATGCCTGTGTCTCAGCCTCATTAATGCCACCATCTCCATATGCCTGTGTCTCAGCCTCATTGATGCCACCATCTCCATATGCCTGTGTCTCAGCCTCGTTAATGCCACCATCTCCATATGCCTGAGTCTCAGCCTCATTGATGCCACCATCTCCATATGCCTGTGTCTCCATTTCATCAACTGCATCATCCCCGTAAGCCTGTGTTGCGAGATCTTCTATTCCTGTCATCTTTTCTCCATCATCACCATATGCTTGGGTAGCAGCCTCATCTCCATATGCCTGGGTAGCTTCAACATCATCACACCTCTCTGTTGGTTCATCAGGATCAGTCTTTCCACCGTCACTGACATCATCATCATCACCAAAAACCTGGGTTGGCTGATCGGAAAAGATGGACACTTTCTTCCGCTTCTGTTTTGGTGGACTAGGAGATGCATCTAAAATTTGTGTCTCGAGTTCACTATCTTTGTTCTCTTTCAAGATATTTCCACTTTCTTGAGGGGAAGAAATGATGAGGGTATCTGGAATATCGGATTTCCTATCTCTCCGTGGAGATTGAAGAATCTGCGTTGGATCATCAGACCCTGGGAGAATCTGCGTCGGGTCCTCGGCGTTATCCTTCAGTATCTGTGTGGGCATGCTGCTTGGCGAAACAGTACTTGCAGATGATGTAAATTCGGCAGTATGTTTCCCACCCTGTGGGCTGACCAAAGTTGACCCGAGGAACCCATGTTCCCCAACCGGCTGGGTAGGTGCACCTGAATCTGGGTATGCCTGCGTTGGGCCTTCCAGAAGGGCCGGGTCGATATCTGAATCTCCCTCATCAGTTTTCTCTCTTGGAGCAAATCCCCCTGATTCCTGTTTCAAGATACTCGCTGGTTTAGACTTCGCCTTTAAAGCTTTGACACCATCCATATCGTAGGCTACTGTTGGTTCAATTGTTTCTTTCTCGAGCTCATACGCTTGAGTACGTTCTTCCTCACCCTGAAGAAAATTAGAAGTTACATTTCTTCACAGCAAGCAGGAACTACAACCAATTGAAAAGACAAAATGACAGAACCTTTCTCCCAGAAGGAAGACTGTTGAAAGCTTTAAGGAAACATATGTTTAAAACAGTCCGCATTTCACTTACTCGATCACCATATGCTTGTCTTGGTCTACCAAATACTGGGCTAGCACCCCCGGTGTCGTCAGGGTATGCCTGAGTCGGAGCATCGAAGTCGATGCCACAACCACCTTCATCCCCTGTTTCATCGTCATCGTTGTCATCACCATATGCTTGAGTAGGACAATCGAAGATACGTGCTGGGAGTGTGTCCTCTTCATCGGTGTCTTTGTATGCTTGTGTTGGTGCATCAAATATGATAGATGTGTCTTTTTCTGAAACTAAGATGCACACGTATCATGATGAGGCCCTGATTAAAATCTCTACAGATGTTAGAGACATGCATGGTAGGAGTATCAGGCAGCTGAATCGTGAAAACGTAGCAAATGCACCTGACCAGGTTAACCCCCTTCTCTGGACACTTCTGGATTGCTGACAAATGCTTGAATAAAGGAAGTTTCTCAGTGTAAAGACTGCACCACACAAAGGATGTGTTAAACTGCTCCACGAAGAAGCAAAGAATACTAAGATTCCCCTCACCATCTTTGTATTCTAGTGTGGCTTTGGTAGAATCAGCTTCCTCCATTGGAGACTCTGGCACAACTATATCACCTTCTGAAAATAGTGCAGAAGATACTGTAAAGCAAGATAATTTCGCGGCTGGAAATGTTCGCGAATCAAGAATTATAGAGGTATTCGCGGCAGGATATTTTCGCGCATCTCTGCCATTTTTTTTCAGTTTTTTTTCACGGACCATATCTATCACTTGCGTATATTTATATTAGCGACAGGAAATTTTCGCGACTCACACACTCTCGCGAAATTCGCGAAAAATTTCCTGCACGCGAAATTTTCCTGCTTTACAGTATTCAGTAGCTAGATTCATTTTGACAAGCACCAGTCACAAATATTCTCACAAACTGGAGTAAACTCTTTTCAAATCTCACCAAAGGTATCAGTCAGAAGGAAACTTACTATCAATGTTTGCTTTGCTTTCCCCTTTGGGTCGTGAAGGTACTGGTGTTTCAGCCACCATAAAAGTACTGTCGTCTGCTGCATATGCCTGGAAAATCACAATAGAGCTTGTGCAGATGACATCATCACAGAAAAATACTTGAAATGGGTTATCATCAAGAAAATAAACTAACCCGTGCAGCTCCAAGTAGATCAACACTAGCATCGCTCCCTGCATCATCATCATCATCAGTCTCCTCAACATGACTGACATTCTCTGCCCCTCCCTTGTCAGGGGGAGGATCTTCAGCAGAATCATTCTGAGGAGGATTAAACAGCATCGATTCAGACCCAGTCTCTGAGCCAGTCTCACTCCCAGTATCATCAGCTTTACTCTGAAAATGTAAACACATTGTTTTATCCTTCAACATCAAAACACTGACAAAACACTTATCTTTTCAATTTGAAGACAACTTTGCAAATAATCCTCAAATCTTGAGAAAGCAAAAGCAACTGGCTAAGAGCACTGAACTTACCTCTACAACCTTTTTATACTCAGAGGTCACGTCTCCAAAAACAAGTGAATCACCATCCTTCAGTTCATACCTTGCATTGGGAGTCAGAAACATCTGAAATTCACAAATGCTCTTATTTTAACATTGAAATAACTGGTACAGACAGTCACACTTGATGCAAAGACATCAGTGTGATATGCAGAAGCCAATCAAGTCAAACACAGGAAAACACACCTTCAGGAATGACTAACTGCTGCCAATGAAATCTGTCACCCTTTCCAAAAAAGGTACAGTACGTTCAATACCACGGAAATAATTTGTTCAATACTAATACCTACTTTTCCTCTACGTGTTTTGTTCCTACTCCCCATATCATAGATGAAGTGAACATCCTTGTCTCTGATTTCAATACAGGCATGTTGCTTTGAGATTGCTTTCAGTGGAACGTATATGTTGACTTTATCTTGCTGCCGTCCCAACACATTATCGCCTTCATAGATCGGGAAGATGGTCTCAGGGAAACCTTTTTGACACTTCACCACCAGCTGAGCAACCTACAGTATGAGTAAGCAAGAAGAAACATCAAGACACTTTAGGTACATGGTGAAAGGAAAGGAACAGAGACTGGAATTTCCAAGTCTAGGATACATGTAAGTACATTGTACTTCTGGAGACATATAGTATTCAGAGTCATGAATCACGTAACTACCGGTATGACTGCATTTTAGTGGTAATGCTCTTACTGGATTCTTGTCCCCTGTCCTTCCATCATCTGTTTCCTCTTCATAATCACTCAGAGGTATGGCCTGGGTGCACTCATAATCCATCTTGCAGGCCTACTGCAAAGTAGAAAGTACACTTGCACTCGTTGACCCAATACTAGACATAGTGCGAAACGACGCTCCCGGGTGTAAACAAACCCGAGGTTGTGTACAAATGCACTACGCGGGTGCTGTTCAAAGTGGGTAGGCCTATGTTTAGGCCTGGGCCTACACCAGCCCTGGAGCTCGTTTTGCACTAGGGCCTGTGTCCATCCATGTGTCTGGAGTTGGCACATGGCCATGATGGGTGATTGTGCCCGATCGGGCTTAGCTAAGAAGACCCTAAGTCATAGGGCCTAGCTGATCACAATGATGGATTTGGCCTAGGCCCTAGGCCTATATATGACCGGTAGCCTATGCAGTGTATGACTAAGGCTACCAGTCAGGAACTTTTGCCGCATCGGGAGATCACCTCCCGATTGGGATTTTGCATCTCCCGACTGGGAGGTTGTGTCCGAAACGGGATATTATGTTGTAATTTTTGTTGCTTGAACAGGAGGAATGTCTCCATCAGGCAGTTCAAAATCTAAGAACTGATTTGCGCATCACATCGCGCATTTGCGCATGGTCGTAACCAGTGGAAAACGTGAAACAAAGATCAAGGTTTGTGTGAAAAAAATTTCTGATTGAAGTAAATTTTCTGGCCGAGTTGACGTTGATTTTCCCCAATATTTGATGAACGTTGGGAAGGGAAGAGAACATTGAAATCCCAAT
>NMRB01000494.1:133642-148261 GCA_002633025.1 Notospermus geniculatus
ACACTGAAATTAGTTACGCTCCGGTGAGGTTGAAGGTCCCTACATCTCTGGAGACGGCTACGGACTACTTCGGGCATGTTGGGGTTTCCAAGGCACGACGTGTTACACACGGCGCATGAATATATATATATATGCTAATTTTTGACCGCTAACACCCCTCGCTTTATTTGGTCCGTCAAGTAGTGCTATACAACAGATCCCTCATGAAAACTTTCCTTACATTTTTGTGTAAAACATTTTATACTCAAATTATTTCAATGCATATCTGCGGTCTAAAATTGCCCGATGCCACATGAAATGGCCAGCCATCTCCAGATTAGTGGAGCGACTTACAACCTCGGCCCGAGCGTAACGAATCTCTGAGTACGAGATTGTCTCCACACAGTCAGTGGTTTAAATGATTTTATATAGTACAGGAAGTCAAAGGTTAATTTCATAATGATTTATTCACTACATCCTATATGTAAATAAAAGGTACCGTGTGGTGACTTATTACATGTCTTCACTATTGAACAAAGACAAACTCTTTTGACAATGGAAATCAATCAAATTACAATACACTCAGTGAAATGACTCATGATTTATTTATAATGACAGGCATAATTTATTATGTAGGCCTACATTTAATAGCCAGTAAATATTAATCTTTGCAGGAATTAGCAGAAGCACATAGATATAATTTTGACATACGTACAACACAACATTCCTACTTCAATCATATTTTTTATCTTTGCTAACTGTTCTAACCCTCAAGTTGAGGAGGCTTTACCTGCTGGCAGTGCCTAAGAAACTCTTCTTAATGTGGCAGTGGAAAAGCTTGAAAATCCTCAGTAATAAAACTGAGTAAAACGTTATCAGCATGCAAATCATGCTACATTTATAAACAAAACATGTGGAACTTAATTAAATCACAACATTCTATATGTTGAAAAGTAACTACTGAAACATGAGATAACAAACTAACTCCTCCACCCAACATTCTACATATATACAGAACCAAGCCTGAGAATAAAGTTTTTATAGGCACTGACAAAGTGGCAGGCAGAGTTTGTTTTGTGCCAGACACTTGGGATTAACTGCCTGACATGTAATGGATTATCTATGTACAGACTTGGAATTGGTGCCTGACATTATGTCAGGCAGCAACTGCTTGGTGCCTGACAAATTAGTTTGGTGCCGGACAATGTCTTTGTCCTGCCACTTATTCTCAGGCTTGCAGAACTGAAATATACATTGGCCTATAAGCTTACATTTGTACATGATCAAATTTGATAATCTCCTGACTACTTTTTCTAAAATCTCTTCTATAAATTTGACATGATGATAAATTTAAATTCTGTACAAATAAAAACATCCCCTCACTACCGGTGTTTTACAATGTACAAAATAGACACTTAAAATTTATTTTTATCTGCTCATTTATCAAAGATAAATTTAAAAGCTTTTTAAAAATAAAAGTTTACATACATTCCCTAAAATTTTCATACCAATTCCTGAATCTACAAAATAATCCATCCAAGCTAGAAAATTTTTGTCATGGAAGTCCAGCAGAATCACAGACTGAGAGGTACCGGTGTACATGGAGGATTACCACACACACAAAATCCACTCAACACCTCTTAATCTACACAACATGGCTGGTGACTGAAGATTACCGGTAATAAGACCCTGCCCTTCCATGGTGTTAATGGGCTGGTTTAATCCATATAATCCAACACGAATAAATCAACTTGTCTTTGACACCATAGTGAGACAGGATAGGTCTTTTTCAAATATGTGGAAAAACTGCCATTCAGGAATGAAAGGAGCATACCATGTTGAAAAACCTTTTTTATGTGCACAATTCAAACATGTTAAAACATTTGTTCGCATTCTCAACACAATATATTATACATAAATTTATATACATGTACAGATATTGCATCCCAAATTAAGAAAGCACCTACAGTTTATACACACTGTCATACATGACTTGCTGTGGGCATAAATGACAGTTGATAGTATCGGATGTCAACAACATATTGCCATCAACCCCAGTTGAAGGGAGTCTCCATTATGCTCAAGAAATGACTACAAGACTGCCCTAGAACCGCATCGTCTTCAATTTGTTGATAGCACCACTGAGAAGAGGAGTCCGTGATTTTGACTTGGCAGATGCTTCATTCTCCGCATTTGGGAACCTCATCCGGTAGATTTTGGGATATTCCTTCTGAAACTAAAGAGGAAGAGAACTCATTATCTTCAAAATATAAAGACCTACAAACTGAACTGAACCAATTTTAAGTTTTAGAGATGTCGGCCTACCTGTTTCAGTTTCTTTTTCTTTTCTTTGAATGCCATTTTCTCATTTTTGACGATCACGTCCAACAGATCGGCAAGCGCTTGTTCCGAATTGGTCAGTGTTTCCTTCTCATAGTCCTCTTTTGTTTGCCGCTTACAAAATGTCACCATCATGGGATCTTCGACATATTTCACCTGTTGTAATAGAAGGAAATATGCATCTCAAATCAAACTGCATTTTAACAGGCAAAGGATTTTTAAAAATGATACATACACTAGCTGCATCTTGTACTCTCCGATTCAGTATTAAGCACTCAAAGCTTCATTCAGTCGGCCAGAAGTGACAAACATCACAAAATGTGGAGGAAATTGGGCGCAAACTCACCTGAGCTCTTTGCATCTCAGCCAGCCGTGTCTCAATGTGCTCCTTGAGATCTTGCGGGACACTCATTATCACATGATAATTGTCCATGAGAAAGGCGACCAGGCATAGTGAGGTGTGCTCATCAAACTCCCCCTCCATGGCACTGTTGATGACACACCGATAGAATGTCTTCAGCACCTGTGGAGAAAACAGATTTGTTCAAACAACCCATTTAAAACGTCTGTCAATGGTATAAGACTACCGATGCATGTGTCATCCAATGCACATCGCATATACCATACATTTACTCCTGAGCAAACATTTGAAAGGGACTTATTACAATACAGTAAGTTGGGAAAGCCATGATCTGAATGGGGAATCTTTCTCCCGAATGCTAAATGATTCTGTGGAGAAAACCTTCAGACACAAATGATCATCAAATTGACATAAACCGCGGTTACCTTGGATCTAACTGATTCATGATTGTCAAGATTAAGCTCTGTGTTGTTGACCATCTTGTTCATGAGCCGAAGCAGGAGGTGCAGTTTACGTCTGTTGGCAGGTGGTAGTGAAAGACAACACACCTGGAGTGCGCTGATTAACTTCGTCTGATTGGCATCGCAAAACATAACTGTGGATTAAAGGGAAATTAATGATTAGTGATTATATTAGTTGGGTTCGCCTGTCTGCAGATCTAGACTTTTCGACTCGAATTCTACAGTGGAAAAGAAGATGTACATGTACCATTACATGAACTGGAAGTGATGTCGACTTGATCGAATTTCAAATTTGTCCAACCAAGAGAATGAGTGGCAAGTTCAGAAGGAATGACTAAATGATAGAGAATCTTGAATCTTACTTGATGAATGTTCACAAAGTGCTGAGTACACTGAGCAAGACCTCCTTGGCTTTTTGGAATATGAACGCACACTGGCTGGCGTGATCCCGGCATTTGAGTGAAGACTGTTTATTGTATGGATGGAGGCTGTCCTGTGAATGCCGCTGTATGGCGGTGGATTTTTGTACTGTGGAGGCTCCTGATTCCTGTACCGTGGGTAGGAAGAGGACCGTTCAAAGTCGCCACAGTTCATCGATGCATTTGATCTATAGGCTGGTTTAACACAAGAACATCGAGAAGTAAAGCTACAGGTAGCGCTGTCAGTAGAATAACCACAATCCACTTTCGTAGCAGCCTTACTCCTCACACCGCGACTGCCTCTGCTATGTTTAGTTCTAGCAGCAGCACTGTAAGCACTGCGTCCACTCACGTGACTAAATGCACTTCGGCCGCTTACTCCACTCACAGCACTAACACCACTCTGTGAACTACAGAAACTTGAATTGGAAGGTCTTCGAGTCCGCATTGACATATTCTTCAAATAGTTTTCAGCATGGAGGAGATCATTTGATGAGTAATGCCTCTGCAAGTTACCATTTTGGCTGCGATCACTGTCCGTTCTCTCAAATGCAAAATTGTCATAGAAGCTAGCATGATGATTTGGTTGAGCGTTTTCATCACAAACGATAGTCTGATCCAACAAGTTGGGCTGGGAAGATGTCATAGGCCTTGGTGGAGGCATAGATACCAAGTTGTCCATGCTACAGTTGATTTGAGAAATGTCCCATTGAGATAGTTTCAGCTGCTGTGCTGCAGGCGAAGCCATGCTGAGCACAAGATTTTCCACAGAAACGAAAGATTCATGGCTCATAGGCGACAAACTGTAGGCACTGTCACCATGAGGAGTTGAACGTCTTTGATCTGGGTTTTCGACGTACGCTGTTGTCATCATCCAAGAAGAGCCAAGCGATCAGCACATGCAAGAGAGAACATGGAAAACTAAGTACGCTAAGATGATAGAATAAAAGAGCATATCACTCATAACATCAGCCAAGTATATATTTTTTGCATCTGCAGATAAGCTCTCTACCAAGCACTCAATTTGATGTCATGTGGGTACCCAACATGCAAAACTTAACTAACGCCATGCGGGTGAGCTCATAAACAATTCACCGCTGAAGCAATGTACCGTAAAGAAGATCAAGCTTTTGTCAAATTTTACCATGTTTGCTTGTGTAATTACTAACAAAATTTGTCAACATGAAGAGAAAATGACACAGAACTGACAGTTTTCTGTGTAAATAATTGTCTTTTTTTTTACTCACCAAATACACTGACAAATAGCTCATATAAATCATACGTCAGCAGGGGTTCATCAAAGGATTCAAAATGTTCCTTCACAGCCCGAAAGACATCGCGCTCAAATCCTGGGTAACGTAGAGTTAAATTGTCGTCATCTCCAGAAGGCCCTGCAAATCATTATAAACATCAGTAAAAAGACTTTGTAATTGAATGAGTTAGTTTCTGCATCATTTACAGCTGATATGACTGCATAAAGTGTATAAAGCCAGAAACAACCCTGGGCCAGGGTACATGTACAACCTGATTACAATACAAAGTAATGCAGCAAATTAGTTACGGTACTTACAATAGGCAAGACATCTCATTGCTGATAGGATCCAATGAGGTAGTTGCTCTTCCTTGGGTATATTTGCCACCAGACCAGTTTTATTGAGATGGGTCAAGTTGTGGCGTATGTGCTGGCCTTGAATTTTTGGCATGTCAACGATTTCGTCCAAACTATGCAAACTGAGCAATCTTCTTAGTCTGCAAGAGAGGAGAAAGCAGAAAGATAAGACCAGATTTACAGATTATATAAAGCACACACCCTGAAATTAAGGTACATGTAATTGTAGGCCTTTGCAAATCAAGAGAGGTGGGCTTCACTTCAGCAACAGAAGACTGACGACAAGGAACAATACATGTGATTTATCAATGATGAGTTCGCAGTCCGAGTAGCCAAACCTGACATTTATATGTACATTGTCATGCACATGAAATACGGATATTCAAGCTAATTTTTGTTATTATCACCTACTTGGCAAGTGTGGTAGTTTGGTAGACACGTTCGACTTCTTCAGGGGTAAGCTCCTTTGCCACCAGGTGACACTTGGGCAGTCCAGTCTCTGGGATGCATGACACTGGTCTTACCCCATCTGTGAAGTCAAGCTTCAGTGGCCGACGGACAGGTGTCTGGTGATTGTCTTGATGTTTTATCCTCTTCAGAGGGGTGCGGACCTTCTTTGCTGGAGACATTGGCACAAACCTGTAAAAAATATTCCCAGAAATGTTAATTAATACAAGAGCAAAAACATTGAGAAAAGATATTCATTCATTCAGATGACTGTCAGACTTACTACATGTATGTCAACCATTTTACAATTAAAAGTCAATCTGAAGGTTTACCTATAAAGTCTTCCATTATCTTGAAATTGCTCTTTATTATGCTTACTGCCTCGAACATCAACAAATACTTGTGCTTTTTGAAACTTCTGAAGCAATTGCACAGTTTGATATCTGGAAAGAGTATAAGAATGTTGCTAAAAATTAACACTTCAAAAATCTTGATACCATGGCGATGGCCGACATATTCCTTGGAAAGATGGCAGAATTTCAATATTTATCAATTAGGCCCACTTGGACAATATTGCCTGGCAACACTGAAGAAAAGCATAACTACACTTCACAAAGTTGACCTTATGCTGTAAATGGAGGCAAATGAACCAAACCTCCAAAAACAATACCTATGGTAATTGGAAAGTACCATTGATTGGTAGATGTTTTTTTCTCTTCATTGTCCATGAACCGAACTTCTACATTGGCAATAAGATTAAAGCCACTCATTATGACATAATTGAATCCACATGGACTTCTTCAGGGTTGAGCTCCAGGCCAAACAAGCATGACAAAATGTATTGAACAATGGAGTTAGGAGATAACAATCAGCAAGTAATTAGCCCATTCATTAGAATCATTCAGTCAACGAGGTGAGGAACTCCATGGCTCCATTCCTCTGGTCATGTCAACTGGAAATTGTTGGAATTCATAGCTAGCAGCTTGGACCAACAACTGTCATAATTTATTGTCTCAATGTCACATGTCACAATTTATTGTACTAAAGTATCACAGTAGTGTGATAAAAAAACAAAGCTAGTAATTTACCGCCATCCTACTTAGGATGGTGGTAAATTACTAGCTTTGTTTTTTTATTTTATTTAAAGGGAAACAATGAAGTCGGATGATGTGTTGCTCCCACCCAATGCTATACAATAAAGTTGTTTACAAGTATTTTCAAAATTATCTGTAAAATCATGTCTTACATTGTAAGGCACAGAGATATTAACACAACTTTTGATTCCTTCTCACCTTGAGACCCCTTGACCAAAGTTTGAGTTCCTTTTGAGGTAATCATGAAGCCAATCAATAGAATCGGATGCCACGAAGCATTGTTCAAAAGTCCTCATGTTGCGTCTGTGCCGGCCTATTGGCATGTTACCTCTGAAGGCATGAAGCACTTCATTCCACTGAAATTTTAGGATAAAATAGACATCATCAAATGGAGCGGCATAGGCCCTATGTCATGACATTGGCTTCATTCAATCAATGTAAAATAAATTCGATTATGATACGATAAATTCGATTATGATACGAGGAGTACTTTTCTGAAATACCCAAACAGCCGCACAGGTTAGCTGAAGTTTTGAAATAAAAGCACATTATGACGGAGTCCTATAGAGGAATCCCACTGACGTCATCAAATCATGTGACTGGCCGTCAAAATGACGCAAACTGGCAGTCTGCTACATGTGGATTGACATCACGCCTGATGTGATGAGACAGCACACGAAATAATGTCATCGCGTTATCGTGACATTCATTCAGGAAACACGTGGTCAATTTGACGGCCAACGTGGTGGACTTTAAGATGACGTGACGTCACGTGGGAAAGACCCCACATGAAATTATCAATCATCCTTCCTGAAATAGTCCATGGACATGGCTTGCCATGTAGGCCAGCTGCCTAGGCCAGGGCTAGTTTCCATCATTCTCGGCAGTGGCATCAACGACAACATCATCACTCATCAGCAATGTCAATAATGACAGGGACATTGGTCATGGGCCATGTCCCAGGCCATGAAGGCATGAATGATGCATGATGATGACATTATTGTTTGTTTTTTGCTGGGCAAGAACCAAAAGGTTTGAAAGTAAGACTCACCAGGCAATAGGCTAGGTTGTACAGGATAGAGGCCTAAATCATAATGCCAAGGCGGCCTTTTTTGCTTTGGTTTGCAGGTTGCAAGGTCGTTGTATCTATTCTCGGACATACTGTTTACATGTCCCATGGCATGTGTCCTACACACAGCGCCGTAGGCCTAGCATCCGAGAATCGAAATCAACCGAAAATCTGCTGACAACTTACCAGTTTTGTGGCCCTGTATGGACCTGACTTTGATTGCAACGTCTTCTCCATGGTCTCTACACGTACATGATTACTTAGATCCGCATAGCGCAATGATCATATTCGGTAATAATGACTGATTAGGCTAGGGATTTTCACACATTTATGGTACTCACAGGGCATTTAAAATCCCGCTGCATTCTGATTGGCCAGGCGCTGTTCGGGTGAAAGGTCAAGGTTGTTTAGGGAGTGTTGTGCAAAATCTGAGTGTATTGAAAACAGTTTGTTAAAAAAATAATCCGTTTAAGCAAAGCGTATTTCCTGACATATATAAAAAACAATCAATATTTTAATTTCTATTAAAAAGGATATATTTGTGTCTAATGAAATTAGAATTAGAAATCTGATTTTAAGACGGGATTTCAATGATCTCAGCAACATTACCAAAAAATCCACAAAAAGATGGGGCAGGCAAAGATAGAGGGTCCCCTTTCAAAGTGGACAAATGTCATGAAAGGGTGGCAGTACCGATGGTTTGTTCTAGACGACAATGCAGGACTTTTATCCTATTACACCGTAAGATATTGTTTTAAGGGGGGACAAAGCATGAATGAATAGGTCTTCACGTTGTCTGAAGTGAAGAACTGTTTGTTGTTGTTGTTGTGACCCTCCCCTCTTCAGTCTACACCATCACGGTAATGCGTGGACTGTACATTCGCCTGTACAAAATGTAGGGCCCAATTTTCAAAAACTTTTAACTTCTTTAAAAAACTTTTAATTGAAAAAAATCGGCCATATTCATGTTGAACACACATAACTCGATATATTAAGGAAGAATTTTAATTTTTTTTCAATGCTGAATTTGTACACAATTCTGTGTGTAAAAATTTGGTTTCCACAGAAGGTTTTCACGCTGTAGCGTGATTTCACGGCCTAGCGTGATGGTGTAGACTGCTCTTCATCATCAATCAATCATGTTGGAATAATGATGACCTCACATCACATGTTCAAAATATGAAGTTTATTAATCCTATAGCTATGGTCGATTTGGCTTTTTGGTAGCCATAGCTTTGTTCTTGTCGTGATTGTTGAATTGATTGTGTGCAGCTTCACTTCCATCAGTTGGGTATTGTAAACACCCGTTCCTCCCTTAAAGGACGGTAGTAGGCCCTAGGCCTGCATCAAATGTGTGTTAATACCATATTGGATTGGTGGTTGCCTCCCTTTCACTGATTCTGAGAATGTCCCCTTAATACCGTTCTAAATATCTTATGTTTCCAGTCGAAAGAGAAGATGATGAGAGGTGCCAGAAGAGGATGTGTAAGGCTCAAGGTGAGGAAAAGTATTGAACAGCAAAGATGATACCTATATTGTCTTAATCATCAATTTTAAGATATTATTTTTATTTTTTCTGTATGTGTAGGCCAGCATGATAACAGAGATTCTCTTTCTCCAGGGTGCTGTGGTTGGCATAGATGATGAAGATGACAGTACATTTACAATCACTGTTGACCAAAAGACATTTCATTTCCAAGGTGAGAATCGATTCCAAATTATACATCCTGATGAAACCTGGTTTGAATACGCATATTTCTTGGTTGTTGCTCATGCTCATGATGACTGACATTTCTGTATCAATTTACAGCTCGTGATGGCGATGAGAGAGAAAAGTGGATCTGTGCTCTAGAGGACACAGTCATGCGACATTCCCAGCCATTGAGGGCAAGTAGAATTTACTTTCTGCATGTTAGCTTTTTGCCTTTGGCTTTGGGTCGGACTTTGGCACTTTCATGATATAACCCCATATAATTGGTGCAGATTTTGCCCCTTATAAGAAAAAAAGACTTTCCTAGTTTCATGTTTCTCTCAGAGGAATCTTGAAAGAGCTGTGTTCTTTCTTTCAGAAGTGGGAAACAAGGTCAACACCAACTCTAGTGGATTTTGAGAAGAAGCTGACGGAGACAGATGCATTTCTTCAACTACTTATCGACCAAGTTGAGGTGGGTTGATCGTGTTCTGAATTCCTTCCTCTCTTACAATATTCATGGGTATTTTCTAGAATGAGGTCATAATTAGCTTTTGCTTATCACATTGTTCTTTTGCCTGCAGGCTTTGGGGATCAAGATTGACCAGTGTGAAGATGAAGCTGAAAGAGAGAAACATTGTTTGATTAAAATCACTGCAGACGTAAGTCAAATCCATATTTTCAAAATCTTGACCTTAGCCAGGGATGGAAGTTCACAGTTTGTACACCTGTCACTCCAATGTGTATACTGCTCTCGACATCACATTGTTCAGAACTGCTTAAAATTTAGGTCACCGGGTGCCATCAAGCTGTTTTAATTCATCTCTGTGAATAATGTAATGCTTGCATCTGGAAACTGATGACATCATAGCTGACTATTGTCTGATTCATTATCATAATACTAGTATACTGAATGATCCCAGCATGTTAGCCTTCATTGTACTATCACACAACAAATTTTAATGATATTGGTAGGCCTACTCCTGATAACCAAGTAAATAAAGTAGAACCTCTCTATTATGGGACACCTTTTGGACTAGCAATTGCTGTCCTTTTGTTGAGGTTTTCCTGTTACAGAAAATAAAGTTTGCGAATATGGCCAATTCAGGACTGAACATTGATGTCCTTCACAGAGATGTGTTCGACTGTCGGAGTTGTCCAGTAAGGGAGGTTTCCCTGTATGTAACTCACTGTACACTTAACAGGTGTTCATTTTCAAGCTTCACACCTTTATTAGTATGTATTTCCTGATGTTATTTGCACTTATTTGCAGAATATGGTTGAAGCAATAAAGCAGTCTATTGTATATCTGCAAATTGCCAAGGTAGGTTAATGAATTTTGTTGATAAATGACTTTGTGCGTGGTATTCTGGTAACATGGTACAGAGATCCAGTATGTACCATTCTGTGGAGGTCTGTGCAGTTATCATTCTTATGACATGTGAGAACGATTGAATTACTGGTACCAAATTTTTCTGAAAATTGCTTCTGGTCCTGTGTTTCAGCAAAATGCTATCAGCCCACTGTTGAATGGGCCCGCTTTCCATGATATTGTTGCAACAAGAGAGATTACTGAAGGTGTTGAGGTTTCAGCGGGTGCAGGTAGGATCATGATATTTGGTTTTTTATTCACATCTATTCCTATATGGCACAGTTTAGTCATTCCCTCTCTTCTTGATAATGATAACCGGTGTGACATCATTGCGGAGTTCGTTTCAACAGAAAAATAATAATCTGACAGATTGAAAACTTCATTCTAATACCACTCAACAACTTATCCTTCATGTCTATCTCTCAATACATGTACATGTACTTACAATCACGGGACTGCTAAACATTTGTCCCCTGAAAATGAATGGTGCACCTGGGTGCACCAAGCAATGGCTTTTCAGTGGAATGTGCTTCTGATATGAGAGTGACCTCCGAAATTTTCTCACACATACTACCAGTAGCTAAAGAGGTTTAAAATGGAGTGCCGCACTCCGACTCACAAGTTATCATCTTCCTTCTGACAGTGCACAGTAGTCCCGACCACCTGTCCACACCCAGCGACACTGAACAGGGTGTCGAATTCTTTGAAGACACTGAGGAACACCTCCCACCTAACAGCCTTCAAGGTATCACCACCGCTCTTGATAGAGAGCCAGAGTCTAACTTCAGAAATACCAACCTCAGTTGTGCCCTCTGCTAGTCAAATACATTTCACCACCAACAAGCGAAACCATCCCCTTTGAAAAAAAGTTCATTTCTGGAGCCATTTCACATTTTCAGAGAACATAAACAGTGGTACTCCTGACGTTGGACGTTCTTGCACCTCCCCTAACCCTGTCTTTTCACTCCCCTAACCATGTCTTTTCATTTTCCTGTAATCTTCCTACCGTGTGTGTTCAAAGCTGTCCCCAAAATATAGAATTTGACACTTGATGTAACTACATTGCAAACTCAGACATGTAACCCTACCAACTTTTAATTCCGATTGATAACCGTCTTTCAGGTGCTCATCCAATGGTGCAAACATCTGCGACTTCAGAATCATCAACGTTGCCATCCATTGGCCAGACGTCTGTACCAGAAACATCATACTCAAGCAGTGAGGACGAGGATGATGATTTCTTTGATGCTCAGGAAGATTCAGCTTCCCCAAAGCATGCAACTCTGCCGTTAGTATGATCCAAAGAGACAATAACAGAATCTGTGCAAATTGTAGAGGGAGGGATCAAGTAGAAACGTTTTAGATAGTCTGATGACTGATGAAGTTTTGTAGGCCTATGTTTTTGACATTATGATTGCTAGTTATCACTTTCTAGTTTTGTTTCCAGTAAAAATTCCAAGGTCATAGAAGCAGAGGAGGATGAGAAAGAGAAGGAAAAGCCAATTGTGATTAAATCCGATGATGATATCTTTGATGGTGAGTTGCAATCATCTCTTGATTCAGTTGCCTATGTTTTGTGTCAGACTATTGATCCTCATGGTAAATATGTGAAGAATATCCTTTAGATTACTAAGATAAACAATATTTCTTCAAAATTTCCTTGAATTCCATCTCCTACAAAACCTTGTCATGTAAAGTGTTGTGAGATAGCAGTATAGGCCTAAGTCTGTTGGTCACTATTTCGTCTGTCACAAAGATATCTGTTTCACTTCAGAGCTCTATGATGAAGATGATGATGAAGACTGTAAGTATGAATGTCATATAGTACCATATTTTTGGCTGTTGCCACCTACGACATTTCAGGTCAGTTTCCATTGGCAAAATCAGTGACCTTCCACCTTTCTTTCAGTGGAGTCCTTGGACAAGCATGGAAGTGTGATAACGCACCTTCTGTCTCAGGTCAGGATTGGCATGGACTTGACCAAAATAGTCCTACCCACATTCATTCTTGAACGACGATCATTACTTGAGATGTATGCCGATTTCCTGGCTCACCCAGACCTGTTTGTTGGGTATGTTGGAGTTTTAAACTGCATTAACAATGTAATCTTTCACTTAATATATTTGTTATGATCCACCTCTGTTGAAATAAAGAAAGCATATCGGGTCTATTGAAGACTCAGTTATTTTCATAAATGGCAGCACTGATGACACTTGGATGTATATGCTGCCCCAAGAAAGTTTTTCTTTGGTGAGTTAAATTTGGAGTCAAGATGAAGCTAAAATGAAACTTTTTTTTTTCATCTTTGAAATTTCTCTTACAGAGTTGCTGATTTCTCTGACCCCTACGATCGTATGGTGCAGGTTGTGAGATGGTACTTATCTGCATTCCATGCTGGTCGTAAAAGTGAAGTCGCCAAGAAGCCGTACAATCCTATTCTAGGAGAAACATTCCTTTGCTACTGGGATGTACCAGACCAACCGAAAACAGGAAAGACGGTGAGTCCCTAGGAGAGAGAATGATTCTGTGGGGCATTTACCAATCAGTTTCAAGTTGTTCATCTCTGCAATGACAGAAATAAGGGCAGCTTTTTCTACGTGCAAGAAGTCAACACTGGTCAGAAGATCGAATACCAACAGTTCTCAAAAGGTATTTCCTCCTCAAATGACATTTCACCTTGTGTTTCTTTTCAGGAGTTGAACACCGATGGCCCGATTCCTTGGGCTTATAAAGACAATCTTTGTTTCATAGCAGAACAGGTTTCACATCATCCCCCAAGTAAGTCACTTCCTTCAGTATAATGGGAAAGTAAGTAAAGCGGTGTCAGTTGTATTGAGCTCTTCCTCCTGTGTCATTTTAATAGAATAGGCCTCCTTTGAAAGTCCATCGTGGGTATAGGATGACCTGTACATACATTCATGGTTCAATGCACAATGCACACACTGTACTGATTTACACCCCGAGCAGAGTTTAGTAGGGTTACTGTTGTCAGTACCAGCAAAGTGCCATCTGTAGAATCACAAGGACTCCTACAGTTTACAATTCAGATATTTCCTTTTATTTTCAGTATCAGCATTTTACGCCGAGCACGCCAATAAAAAGGTCTCACTAGATGGCTATATATGGACAAAATCCAAGTTCTTAGGGCTGTCAATAGGTGTCCATATGATAGGCCAGGCAGTCTTGTCGGTGATTGAATACGACGAAGAATACCTAATTACATTTCCAAGTGGGTATGGAAGGTAAGCTCAACTGTGACGTTTGCACAAGTGTCATTATTTGGCTATCTTGTAGTCTGTCAGTATACAGACTGTTAGCCGTACATGATCTGACAATGGAGTATTTGACACCTGCCGTTTATCATTAAATGGGCCCCTTCTCCCCTTATTATGGTGATTATATTCATTCTGTTCTATTTAGGTCCATCTTGACAACACCTTGGATTGAGCTTGGTGGAAAGTGTACTATAAATTGTCCCAAAAGTGGATACTCGGCAAATATCAACTTCCTCACCAAGGTATGTATTCACCGAGTCTTTCATACAAATGTAATTCATATGCCTATATGAGTGTATTTTACTTTCCATGTGATGAGTGATACCAAGTTCTATAGCAGGGCAATTTTCTTCAAACTTATGATTTTTATATGGATATTTTTTGGTATTGAGAGGATAAGGAAGAACTGTGATAAAAAAGTTTACGAGATGACTGTTCATGAGCATTTCCATCTCAAGGGAAACAAATTACAATGAGGTCCCTCTTGAAACTCAGCAGTTTC
>NMRB01000494.1:149382-187509 GCA_002633025.1 Notospermus geniculatus
CTAGGAGAAACATTCCTTTGCTACTGGGATGTACCGGACCAACCAAAAACAGGAAAGACGGTGAGTGGCTAGGAGAGAATGATTCTGTAGGGCATTTACGAATCAGTTTCAAGTTGTTCATCTCTGCAATGACAGAAATAAGGGCAGCTTTTTCTACGTGCAAGAAATCAACACTGGTCAGAAGATCGAATACCAACAGTTCTCAAAGGGGACCTGGTATTTCCTCCTCAAATGACATTTCACCTTGTGTTTCTTTTCAGGAGTTGAACACTGATGGCCCGATTCCTTGGGCTTATAAAGACAATCTTTGTTTCATAGCAGAACAGGTTTCACATCATCCCCCAAGTAAGTCACTTCCTTCACTGTTAAGTATAATGGGGAGGCAAGCCCTAAAGTAGGGTCAGTTGTATTCAGCTTTTCCTCCTGTGTCATTTGAACAGAATTAGAATCACGATTAAAATCACGATGACTCCTACAGTTTACAATTCAGATATTTCCTTTTATTTTCAGTATCAGCATTTTACGCCGAGCATGCCAATAAAAAGGTCTCACTAGATGGCTATATATGGACAAAATCCAAATTCTTAGGGCTGTCAATAGGTGTCCATATGATAGGCCAGGCAGTCTTGTCGGTGATTGAATATGACGAAGAATACCTAATTACATTTCCAAGTGGATATGGAAGGTAAGCTCAACTGACGTTTGCATAAGTGTCATTATTTGGCTATTTTGTAGTCTGTCAGTGACTGCAGTATACAGACTGTTAGCCGTACATGATCTAACGATGGAGTATTTGACACCTGCCATTTATCATTAAATGGGCCTCTTCTCCCCTTATTATGGTGATTCCTTTCATTCTGTTCTATTTAGGTCCATCTTGACAACACCGTGGATTGAACTTGGTGGAAAGTGTACGATAAATTGTCCCAAAAGTGGATACTCGGCAAATATCAACTTCCTCACCAAGGTACGAGTCTTTCATACGAATGTAATTTAGATGCCCATATGAGTGTACCGGTATTTTACTTTCGATGTGATGACTGATACCAAAAATAGAAAGTTCTATAGCAGGGCAATTTTCTTCAAACTTATGGTTTTGATGTGGATACTTTTTGGTACTATGGATACTTTTTGGTATTGAGAGAATGAGGATGAATGTGATAAAACAGTTTACAAGACCATTTCAATCTCAAGGGAAACAAATTACAATGAGGTCCCTCTTGAAACTCAGCAGTTTCCTGAACTTAGGGGAAAACCCTTGTGAACACAGAGAGGGACCAAGGGGAACTGAATAACAACATTATAATGCAGTTTAGCTGATTGGATATTACTATGTTATTAGGATGAATATGGATATCTGCGAGGAAAGGTAGGCCTCTGGAACATTTGATTCCATAAGTGATATCTGAGTATTGGAGCCTTGTTTTGGATGATATCTGGTTGTGGATTAGACTGAGGTTGACAGTTCTTGCTGGTGTTTCTGAAGCCTATGCATTGACACTGTGTGCATGGGTGAACATCTCCTGATTCTGGATGTTTTTTCTGGCGACAGGGTTGAACATATTTTCCCCCTGTGGAGTATGGTGAAATTCTGTGCTCTTATGAAGGATCCATGATACCTGGTGGCAGTGGATACTTTGTAAAACTTGCATGGGTGTTGAAATCCTTGAGCTTTTTTTGCAGGGTGATGAAGTTTGAAGAAAATTGCAAGCTATAGACACTGCTTACTGCATTTTTTTTCTCATTTCCTCCCCTATAACATACCCTGTACTTTCTGTTGTCTCCAGTGAATATTAAGTATCTTATGGTGTTTTGGTTTGCCCTCCGATGATACGTAAGGTTGTATCACTGTAGGTGGCTTTGTACGTCTTATTGACAATCATTTGGCGATATGAACAAAAAACAGGTAAATCCTTTTACTTTCTGCTAATACAATGCATTAAAGGCAGATACATAAGCTGATAAAATGCCATGGTTCTAGAATTTCAGCAAGGCTACATTCACAACTACCCTCTCTGTTTGGGTTAGTAGATCATACTTCTAGGTTTACCATCTTTTTTCAGCCATTTTACGGAGGAAAGAAAAACCAAATAGCAGCCGAGATTTATGCCCCTGACGAGAAGAAGCCTTTCTGTAATATACAGGGGGAGTGGAATGGTGTGATGTGGGCGCAGTTCTCAAGTGGGGTGAGTACTGAAGACTGTGGATGAGATCAACACAAAAGTTGGTGTGTTTCAGCATGACTATAGAAAGAGTTATATGTTTTTACTTTGAATTTTTGCCATGTTCCTTGGCAGTGGCAGTTAAAGAGTGTGCACGCACACGCACACTGCTCATCTATTTGTTCCCATTTTACAATTTGAACCTCCCGTACAAACAAGTTCTGTACTTTCCAGAGAAGCGAGAAATTTGTCGACACAAAAAATACTCCAATAATGAAAAAGAAGGTGCAGAGTTTAGAGAAACAGGGTGAATTTGAATCACGAAAGTTATGGCAGGATGTCACTTACAACCTGAAGAATAAGAATGTGGAGAAGGCGACGGAAAACAAACAAAAACTTGAGCAGCGACAACGACAAGAGGCCAAAGATAGGAAGGAGAAGGGTGAAAAGTGGGAGACGAAGGTAAATATTGTTTGTACTCTGAAAGAACATGTATGGTGGTAAGAAAGTAACACATCTCAACCCATGCACACCTGGGATGAAACCCAGAAGTTCTCACAGCTCTAGAAGTGGTATGAACAATTGGAAATAATACAGTTACAACAAATTTGATTTCAGCATTTCCATGAGGTCGGTGAACACTGGGTGTATGACCATTCAATAATGAAGAGATTATCAAGGAAAAACCAGGAGCAGTTAGCACAGCTTCTGCAGGTTCAACAAGAGGAAGCAGAGAGACGAAAACAGGAGCAGACGACGGAATCTGTTGGCACTCCATCGAATGGAGAGGTTCCCGAGTCAAAACAGGCAGATGATGATGAGGCAGAAGATGAAGCAGAGTTTGTGGATCCATATGAAGACGATGAGGGACCAACAGAAAATAAACAAGAGGAGAATTTACTTATTTCATTAGAATAATTAGGAGTGAATAACAGTCAGTTTATCTCATTAGAACTTTGGTCATATGGATTGACCAACTTCTTTCAAAATACATTAACAGTATGTACAAAATGTAGTTGGGATAGCAGCCAAACATGTGCTATTCTGTGATGTGGAAATGATGTCACATCTTTATTGGATGTCTAGCCAGGAATTGTTCCAATCATCGATTCATCGCAACATTTTGAGAGAATCATTTTGAATACTGGTAGATTTAAAGTTGGTGCTAACTCAGAAGGGATGGAATTGTTATTAGACATAGGGTTTGTAGCTTTAACCCTGTTAACTGGGGTAATTTCATTGAGGTTCCTTCACTGTAAATTCTATGATATCACCTGAACATGGTGAGAGCCCTCCGTGTTCAATAGCACAGAAAAAGCACATATCATTGTGGCTGGTAGTCTTATGTCTGAAAAGGACATTCATTTTGAGGTAACTCTACATTGCTCATTTTTCCTCTGTGTAGTCTACAACATTTTTCTGTGAACATACAGTAATCTTTGCAATATACATTTAACATTGTAATCTTATTTTCTTAACTGGGCTAGGCTGTAATGGCTGTTGAAAAATGGATTTCGATAACCCTGATCACCCTCTGTGGTACTCGCACCAATGAGGGAGGAATTGCCTGGCTCATCTCTTAGGATCTTATTATTCAGAACTACTTCCCTTTCCTTGGATGGTTCCTTAGCATTTACTGCATATGATTCAGAATCTTAAGATAATGAAATTGATATCGAATGTACCTGTGCATGGAATTATGTGTTCATGATACTGTAAACCCTGATTTTTGTGTGCATGTCTGTTTGTAAGCGTGGGAATATCAAAACACAAGGTTGTGAAATGCAACATGTGGTAGAAGCCTCAGATGTTGCCACAAATGCTGAATTGAATGGAGGAATAAAAAACCTCATATAGTCATACGAATTCGGTGGTTTACACCTCCCGTAACAAAGTGAACTAGTCATATTACGTGTAGGTTACCAAGTCAGAATTCATAGCTGGTTGAATTGAGTCTCATTGTCAGCATTTGCAGTTGGTGTATGTGATGTTAGTGTTCTTCTTTAACTAAGGCTTTTGCTGGGGACTTTCTAAAGTCTTTGTTGGAATATCTCTACCAGTGTCAATACAATGGTTGCTGCATATGGTGAAATCCCTCGTCAAGTTGTCTGATTTTGCTCAATTGAGGGTTACATGTTGGTCTGTAAATGTACATTAAAGCCGTATAAGCCTGAATCTGATTTGCAAAATAATAGACAGATTGCCAAAGTCGGCCATGTTGGACCAAAAGGCAATAACAAACACTGAATGTACAGTGAATGTACACCATTGATATACAGCATGTTTTAAAACCTGCAATTTACACAAAACTTTCATGAAATGTTACAAAATAAACACTTCCTCAGCAGTGCTACATGTGTTATGAACCGTGCCCAGGCCCAAATGTTTGCAGATATTTCCCAGAAAAAGTTTTAAAAGACTTTTATCATGCCTTTTTTATGCCAAACCTCAGCTCCAGGTGTGTTGGTCCTATCCCACAGTGTGGAATCATGATGATTCACAAACCTGGACCCAAGGTTGGTTAAGCAACAAAAGTCTATTTTTTCTTCTCTGAATTACTATTTTACCAAAGGTAAGCCAAGGCTGAGTGCATATTAATGTATTATTACTGATGGTGATGTTATCTGAGACATTTTCATGGCAAACTTTTATGTTTTTGCACATTTCAAAACATGCTGTACATCAATGGTATACATTCACTGTACATTCAGTGTTTGTTGTTGCCTTTTGGCCCAACATGGCCGACTTTGGCAATCTGTCTATTGTATGAACTGTTCGATCGAGTACAGTGGCCATTAGACGAATCTGACGCCAATATTTGTGAGACATTTGTAAATGAATTTACAGTTTTTCTGTTGATTGTTGTGACAGAGATTTCCCTTTCAAATAATTGCTGCTTCAAACGTCTATCAACTTCTACTGTTATTTGGATGCTACATATGGTAGATAATATGTGATATGTATATCATTTAGTTGAGTTGGCGCATATCAGCGAATTTAATTCCAGCCAGAATGGCCAATTTTATAGACCATGTCAAGTTATGTGAATAAATTCATATAGGGTAATACAAATGAGTTTGGTTTCATTTCATCTGAAATATTTCATAGATTTGACATCTCCATGATTAGGTTTCATGGTAAACAACACGAGATTGACAATATTTTGATCAACACCTTTGATTTATGTTATGTAGGGACTTGACAGAGGGCAACACCTTATTCGAGTTTGGCAGTCATTTGGACCAATCAGCATTAGCCACCAGAGAGGTGTGGCAATGACCCAAGCAGTCGAGACCATGTGCTCAATGGAGTAAAATGTTATGCTCATCGGGCCATACTTTTCATCATTTGATAGTATGTTGAGGTTTACTGGTATATGTGTTGGCTTCAAGTTCCAAGCTGTCACCCGGGAACCACAGCTGTTCATCTTCTGATCAACTGTCCACACAGGTACAGTGGATTTGTAAATGGCTAACTAATGAACACTGGCACAAAGAGATTTACAGACAGAATGATTACCGGTAGTACATGTGTGATTTGGAAAGGAGTTCTATAGATTTTTGCTTGTGTAATTAATGAGTAGAAGTATGGAAAAAAAACAAAAGAGGCAATGACAGCACCATCACAGTGCTAATGCATTGGCAACCTCTCTTGGACTTTCCTTTCTATTTATGTGTACATGTGTACAGCATGAGTATTACAACGCTTTGCATCATCAACAAAAGAGGTATTTTTGAGAGACACGTGGTTAATTTATTTGTATCATAAATATACTGGTATATACAAAATAATAGTATCATAATCGATCATACCTCATTCAAACACTAACGCAGAAGACAAATTTACAAAACTTACACTTGTTGCATAGGCTACTGTTGGTCAATTTTGTGGAGATTTTATCAACAAATGACAAAAAACCTGGTGGAACTGCTGATTAGTACATGAGAAGAGCTAGGAGTGACCACCTTTTATCATTGTTATGTATTGTTATGTCTATAAGAAGTGTAGGCCCAGAGTGAATTTGAATCTACCGCCAGGTCATAGATCCTGGTACTTCAGTACTCTGACGTCATGAGGTCATGTGATAGTATGTAGGAGGAGGGCACGACGACGCAAAAAGATGAGAATGTGTAGTCGAAGAAGTGAGAATAAAATCCAAGATCATCAGAAGAAACAACGTGTCTTTATTCAGTTTAGTCCCCAGAAGCCTTAAGGAATAAGATCCCGGGTAAAACATTACATCATATGGGAGTGTTCCCATAACCTCTGAATTGTTTGCATTCATGGAATTAGGCATGACATCCTGACAAGTCAGCTCCTCTAAACATGTAGCATTCAAATAATTGATGGAAATACTTGATGTGTTTCCATTAACACACACACTATTTCCATTCCAACTCCTTTGGAACAACAACTCTCTCAAATAAAGCAATTACACTTTTACTATGGCACAATATTCATGTTAGAGGATTAGAAACTGTCCCCTATAAATTTAATTGCACAAAAGTGTCCTGGGGAAAAGTTACAGCACCATACTCCACCAAGTTGCACACTTCAGAAGGTTCAAACTGGACACTATGCTCCTTCAGTGGTGAAAATCTTGTACCACTATACCAGCAAAAATGAGGCAGAAAGTGATCTTTCTAATTCCTTCCAATATCCATTCAATCCCTTTTGACAGAGACGTTGAAAGTCTTCCTACGTTGTGTCACCCAGAGAAATGCACTTATCACCACCATGCAACCGCCCAGTATTCCATAATATATAGCCATAGGAAAATGACCCTGAAAAAAAACAATCCCATTTTCAATACGTGTGAATACATACTTTGGTGGACATGCTTTCAGTGAACGGGCTCCCCAGCTGCAGTACTCCCAAGTGGAAGCGTCAGGATCTCAGCTATAGTTCTTTGCCTTCAGGCACAATTTAAAGACTCATGTCCAAGAAGCACTGCTCTCACAAGGGCATGCTTGAACAGTTCATGATAAAGACGAGCACTAATTACAATAGAATTTTCAATCATCCCCTTTGTTAGTGTTGTGGCCACTTGCACTGGGCATGATTTGAATTTCCCTACAATTTTAGTTTTGAGTTTTCTTGTAATCACTTGACATTGAAGTCATATGTCCTCCTAGGCCTAAATCTTGCTTACCCACTTCAGTCAGTGTGGTATTTTCCATTGGGCACATACCACCCTTCTATGGATTTCTCCAGTTCTCTACAGTTTTGTCTCTGGCTATTGTTACGGGTATGGTACCTCGAGTTTGTTGGGAAGTACCCAGTATGTATCAGTATTTTATTCTTCTTACCATTTATTTCAGCTGAGTTTCTCCTCTCATTGTTTATATTCTCTATTTTTTTGCCCCAGACCCTTTGGTATAGAAACTTACTTAAAACAACAAGTTGTTGGAGTAACCCTGAAATTCGAGTCATACCCATGTGGCTGTGATAGTTCAATGGCAAACAACAGACTCGTGTAATTTACCCCTTTTTCATTGCTTTGTACATTTGAGTTTCTTCTGTGCTTTTTTGTGTTTGTCTACCAAATTTGCATTGTGTCTTTACTAGCCTTTCTATTTGTATACTTATTTTTGTTGAAATAAGATCTGCTGCTGCTGAATTTTCGACTCGCTCAAGTTTTTCGGGGCACACAGTTAGTAAATGAAAAGCTACGACTACAATACACACTTACAGATCTCAAACACCTGTAACCATATAAATCTCCATTACACAGACATTGCACGAGTCCAGGACCATCATGAACACAGTGAGAGTGTTTTGGACAAAGGTCTGAAACAAGACACAGGTAATGAAATCAATTCAGTTTGTTTTCATACTTGTGCCATATGGTTACCGGTACATCGAATCAACTTTAAAGGGCTTGAAGGTCATTTTATTTTATCTGACTGTTCAGAATGAAAATTAACAATGTCAACATATCAATAACATGAGTGTGAACCTGAAAAGAGTTCAGAACTGATGGTAAGATGACAGAGCAGAGATAAAAACAGGGAAGTTCTGGAAGACAATGCTGGTGATGACGAACTAATGACTGTCAGATCACAAATCAGGTGCTGAACAATTTAGGTAGGAGTGGAAACCTATCAATCACTTGCAAGCAAAATATTGTAGATCTGTGAACTTTGACTTACATGTTGAATTATCCGTGACACAAACGTTTAATTCAGCAACACAAACGGTCCTATTTTTCTCATCTGTTGTTTTGAGCCAGGCGTTTTCCCCACCAGGACAGGAAACATTTCCTGGTAAAGATCTGAAACCCAGAATGAAACTGTTGAGTAAATTGGGAGAAATTTCTCCCCGAAGAAGTGGAAATTAAATTCTAAAGGCCTATGACAATAAATACCCTTCTTGACATTTTGAATCCTGACCAGTAGAACAGGCACCTTCATGTATGTATGTTTCTTTCATATAATATGTCAAAAGGAATAAAATATTCAGTTCATTTTTCAGCATAATTATCAATCTGCAGATACATACAAGTATTGTATATTCTTCAACCCACGAAATGCTTCATGGACTTGATCAGCACCTTGAGATAAAGGGTTGTCTTCTAAGGCTCTGAAAAAAGATGAGAAATCCTCATTTAGCTGCAATAGTGTGACTGTCATGCTCAGTGGTCAAGGTCAGTAAACATTCTGAAAATGATTTATGCAATGTCCATTTTGCAATGTCGAAAACAGGGTCATTCAGTCATCTCCTTGTCTCTTCTGATAGTGATAAGGGAGGCAAAAGAGCTGAGTAAAGTGACCCGAGTCCCAGAAGGGCAATGTCATGAAAGGTGACCAGTACGTGTCCAGAACTGTGAGAGTTACTCTGTTCACTAAAAGTTGGCCCATCGAAGAATGAAACTGAAAGACTAGAGCAGGAAGGAAAAATTTATTATACCAGTACATGTATACTTACATCCATTCTACATCAGTGGTATTATGAAAGTCAGGAACAGACTTCAGGAAACATGTTGACAAATCAATGCTGAAATATAGCAGGGCATACAGTGAAATTAAAGCTGATGCGACTACACAGATGCATGCACTATTTTGATCCCTTTCTAGGAGCACGTATCACCTTAGAGTCGAGACCATTAACAGTCATAAAGAGGATCCACTCTTTATATTTTGCTCTTTTATTTTGATAACAAACCAGAGATGTGTCGCATGTTGTGGTATACTTACCCAATTATTGTTCCATTCGTATCCTCACAGCATCTGTCAACTATTGTGTAATTATGCTTCACACAGTCCTTATACACTGCGCCAGTTTTCTTCATTGAAGCAGAATGACATGACTTTATGCTGCATATATCAGACTGGAAAAAAATTGTTGTATTCATTGTATCCTATGAATGTTCTCCATCACCATCATCAATATCTGGGCATCTTGAGCCTGGTTCGCTCTTTGCCGCAAAAACTAGATTAGCAATGCACATGCGGTGTGGGCAAGGATGGGTTTCTACAGCGGGTGCTCGGTAAATTTAAATAGAGTGCTCTCTCCAGGATAAATAAACTGTGGACCATGTTTAGGCCTACACCGCGTCACTGACCAGCTGACGTCGCAATGCATGTGTTGCATGCACTACGACGTCACGTCACTCATGCAAACATGGGTCGCAAAATTCGGTACACATCTATAGGGCCTATAGCCTAATATGTAAAGATCAGTGATCTCGTGAACTCATGCAGCCGTTACCTAAACGGGGGGAGACCCCCCGAACCCCCCCTTTCTGGGGGAGACCCCCAGACCCCCCTTTTGAGGCCTGCGGCCGGCTGGCCTGAGCTAGGCCTGTTTCTGCAATGTTTTTCGTGACGCCGCGCACCGTGACATGACGTCGTGACGTGACGCGGCGGACGGCTGATTCCGGCCGCGGCGGAAAGGATGATGGTTTACGACATCCACAAAATCGCCATATTGCGTCAAGGTGTTGAGATTCACGGACTACACATCTCTGTATTGATTTTTCCATTGAATTTTGTAGATTTTTTTACACACACGTAACCATTAGACTCACTTCGTGAGCCGCTTCGCGGCTCACTGCGTGAGTTATAAGTTAGTATAAGGCCTAGGCCTACATGTCACGACTGTTAGAACTGGAATCCATACCGCCGCGTCCTCTATCGGCAGCTTCAAGCAAACGGGGATTTCCGGTCTAAAAATAGTACATTAACGCGGAAACTACCAAATATTTTCAACCTGGGAATGAGTTATTAGAACTTCCTGCGGCCTGTATTGTTCGCCTACCTGGTTAATATCAATCATAAAGAAGTGATCTGTGTAACAACGTTGAGTTATTCGAAAAAAAGTTTGTCTTACTGTTGGAAGATGGGGGAAACTACCCTGAGCAAAGCCGAAATATGCGTTGTCTCAACAAATTTGTCAATCATTCGTCACACGTTTCAGAACTCACTAATTGCTCTTGTCTGTTACATAGATTTAGGACTCCACTTTCACTACAGCTGACCAGAAACAAAGCGGACAGCTTAATTACTTCTATTAACTCATTCCCGTAATCAGTAAATATTTGACTAAAGATCCAATCATATGCAAATTAGTATGTCGTCATACGGGTCCAAGTAGCCAATCAAATCGCGGAGAATTGGACAGGCGACTGGAGAGCAAGCAGTCAAAAGACCTATTGTGTTCTAACAGTCGTGATGTACGTACATTCATTTCATTCGGATTCATCATCGATCATGGGTGGGGGATGGTCAGTGATGGTGAAAAATCATTGCATTTAGCTAGCCTTACTCCATCTGAGGAGTGAACTGTGGGAAATTCGCAACATCTAATCGAGATACTTACTTCCAATGTTGTTTGTTCGATTGTATCAGTTGAATAGACACCAACATTAGTGAGATAATTCCCTAAAAAGAGGGTGAAAAATACCGAAACCTTGAAAAACATGGAAGCCGCCATTTTGGCCAAATCTTGTGACTCACGTGATCTGGCCACCTAACGATGAAGTATAGAACTCGTACCAGTTGCTAGGGCGACGGGTGATCTTTCTGAAACCATTTTCTATTGGTTGGCACATCAGCGCGACCCAATCATATCGATGGACACAAAGACCACATGCTGACCGTGTTTGTGTAGCAACCCTCTGAAGACATAGCGACACTGCCTTCACTGACTCCAGAACCAACACTGCTGATATCTCTCGAATAAAGGTAAGTTTATACGTTTTGGCTCAAGCTTTAAAAGGGAAATTAGCTCTGAACGAAAGTAATCCTGATATGCCACATTCGGGGTCACTCAAATGATCATGATGATGATGATTTTGATTTTGTTGATGATTTTATTGGATTGATGATCATGCTGATAATCCAGCAGGCAGGCCTGCACTGCATGCAGTGCATCATCATGATTCATGCATGTCATGGTGATGTGCACGCGCCTATGCATCCAGAGAGGCAGTGCAGTACTAGGCCAGGGATTTTAGGGGCGGGGAGGCCTAGCCTAGGCCTGCACCAGTAGTGAATAGGCCTACAGTAGCTAGGCCTATAGGCCTAGGTAGGGCAGCCTTAGCAGGCAACCAGGTTGGCTTCTTCTTCATTCAATCATCATCACTGTCGCCAGACACCAACCATCTTTAACTTTTCCATTTCACAGGAGGCCACCCTGATAGCCTAATGATATGACATTATTACAGAAGATGCCCACTGACTTTAATCTGTCACATTAATTTAAGGCTGTTGCTTTCTTTCAGGGGTAGAGACACCACAGAATGGCCACAGAAGTCAAACCGGTAACTCGTTACCAGCCTTCAGACTGGTTCACGTCCAACTATGCTATTTCCACAAATGCGGAACGTCAGCGGGAATCATCTCATCAGATCAGACAGGAAGCACGCTATTTGCGGAATGAAACCGACAACAAGACAAAATGGGACCAATATGACAACAACACAAGATTGGCAGATCGAATTGATGACATTAGGAAATGGAAGGAAATTCTTGAGAGATGTCTTGCTGATGTCGACCAAGAAATAGCAGATTTATCAGAAGCTAAAGAGGAGACAGAACGGTCCCTACAGGCTACAAATGTACCTCTAGAAGTCGCTGTTGAATGTCTCACTTTGAGAGAGGGACGCCAGAAGATTGATTTGGTGCAAGATGGTGTTGAGGGAGAATTACATAAGGTGATTATTGTAACACTGATATTTGCTGTTGATGCAAGTAGTACGTGTCCACTTGCTGGTTTTGTGATGGTGAGATTAGAATGATTTTCATTACCTTTTATTTAGGAGATTCGTGAGACATTTTAGTTAAGAAACATTCAGGCTCACTTTTCAGTATGTTCATGTATATCTTTTTTCAGGAACACAGTGTCATCAAGGGTATTAGAAAACAGCTTCAGCAGAGGATTGATGAAAGTTTCGAACAGCTCTGTCTCCTCCAGGAAGCCCGCCAACAAATTGTAGCAGATCTCCATGACAAGAACATAGCTCTGGGTATTGATATAGATCAATACAACCTGACAGAAAAGTCATCTGGAATCAGTTATAAACCAGATCCATGCAGGGTACCAAAAGGGTAAGGATTTTTACAAGCATTACATTAAAAAATTTACCCTGAATGGTGATATTCAACGAATAAAAAGATTACAATGGAAAAGAATTGGTACTTGTACACAAAACTGTAAGAGTAATATCCATCCTTGCTCTCTCCAGGAGTGTAACACCGCAGAACTGGGAAGACTTCAGCCGATACAACAAGGAGCGTGCCGAAGCTGAGATGAGAGCATCGACCCGTCTGCGCGAAGCCATCCATCACACTCTCCACCAAACTGACAATGACCTTGCTGCTCAAAACAAGGCCACGGACTTTGCCACCAGGAAGAGGCTGCATGAGATGAAGAAAGCTCGCGATGAGGATGAATGGCAAAAGAAAAACGTAAGGTTTCATCACTGACTTGTTTGGAGTCGGTTAGATCTAATTCCACTGTTTAGATTAATTGATGGGTTTTCCTATGTTACCTTGTTCTTCCCATTATCTTAGATGGAGGATGAGATTGCCGAGTTGGAGGCTGACATCAGAGCAGTTGAGGAGGCCATCCGAGCCAAGATTCCGCCGATGAAACTTGCCCAGACTAGACTTGAGAACCGCACCTACAGGCCAAATGTTGAACTCTGCAGAGATGCACCACAGTATGGTCTGACAGATGAAGTCAAGCAGTTGGAGGCTACGAAGGCTGCTCTAATTGAGAAGCACAAGCAGGCTAGGTGAGTAGAACAATGAAATTGGAAAACATCTATCCAGGTGATCATAAATCAGAGAAAGACAAGCAAAGCCAAGCTTTTCATTTTCAATGGGAAGCATAGTTTTCATAGTTTCAGACTTCCAAACATATAATCTGTCATCTCATTATGCTCCGTTTCTAAATTAAACCTCTCTCTTTTTTCAGACATGCCCTGGACACTCTAGAGAAGCAGCTACACAACATCAATGATGACCTAGCCTTGAAAAATCATTCACTCATGCTTGATAATCGTTGTGTGGATGTACGAGGAAAGCTCCAGGCCAGTCCACTGTCCACCACAGACAAAAATCTGGCTTTGACAGGAATTGAGAGAGAAAGGTCAAAGGTTCTTGCATAAACTGAACTTGCAATTGGGATTTATCAAAATGGATTTTTTACATTATCACTGAACCACCAGAACTGATCACTTTTTCTTTTGCAATGGCACAATAAAAAGGATCACTGTGTTTTCAAAATCATGACTTTGGATCTATTGCCAGGTGACCGTCATCTCTTGAGAAATTTGTAAATAAATGTTGTATTTCTTTGCTGTACATAAATCTATCATGTCTATGTCATGGTCGCCACTTGTCATGCCCTCTCTCACTGAATCACACACACAGTCATGGAGTGGAAGGACATGATGTCGATGGCATGTTTGCATGATGCAAACCTTAAAACAGTTTTCTAGGGGAGACATGTGGCACAACACAATCTTCTCAATTCTTGCCTGTTCATCCTGTCAAAGGCACAGATTATCTTTAGCTGGTCATTCTCAGGATTAAGTTATTTGGCAGTGGAGTAAGTCAGTTTCTCATACGATCTGCTTCACATTGTCCGCATGCAATCCATTGGCATGTTCATATTATTCCGTCCATTTTCAAGTCAACTGAACATATTTTACTTAACAAATGATTCAAACTGTGATATTTCAATAGTAGAGATGTTTTTTGTGAGTGTGGAAAGCAAACTTAGCAAATTTAATCCTTACTGAATACCATCCAATGTCGTTTTTGCTTGTAAAAATCTGCTTGTATTGTCAGTGCACAAAAATAAATACGGTAAATTGATAGGATTTTTGGTTGGTTTCATTTCGAACAAAGATCAAACTGAGCACAACATAGATGACACATGTTCCATAGAAAATATCAACAGGAATTTTCGGAATGCATGCAGGTGGTAAAAGATATACCAGTACTCTCGAGTCAATCAGACACATCAGTGAATACTTCGATAGGATATGGATATGAAAATGAAAGCTGCTTGAACACATTATCATGATGAACTTCATACCTGACAAATTTGGGGCATGCACCCTAAGCCTTGATGCAACAACATGAAGATGATCATATCCGCTGGAAAGTAGGGAATGAATGTACACATGGCATGCAATAATATCTACCAAGTTCATAGCAATGGGATGATTTCACGAGACTTACAAAACTACTAAAGCAATTCCAAGAAAGTGGACTCTTACAAAGTAATAACAATATAGTACATGTATTTATTTATGAACACAATATGACATGAATCTGATGAGTGTAAAATGGAGGAAGTAAATAAGAACGGTAAAATGAAAGTGAGTAAACATGTGTTGCGTCATGACCATCGGAATGAATGAGCAGACGGCGGCATATTTTCAAAATGAGTCACATCTATACTCACCGTCATAAAATCTAGTTTTAGGATTGATGTGACAAGTGGTGGCATGAAATCATGGGCACAAAACAACACTATTCATGATGTTCGTGTCAAGAGATCAGGACAATCAGCTGAAGCAGATTTCGGAGAAGATTGCATTCATATTTACATAATCCACAAACGTCGTCATCACATGAGGATAAGAAAATGATATTTTTTGTACAGCAAGTCTCAGAAGGGTAACCATTTGTGACCCGTCACATTTGGTCTCAACCTGCCAAGCCAACGACCGACATGCGCCTGGATTGGCTGTGACGGGTCAGATTTTATACCGGTAAAGACATCTTAAGTTTTTCATCAGTTGCCTGCAAAGCAGACACAGATACGATATGCTGATGAGGAGTAAACGCCCTTAGTAGAAGACGGCAGTGACATATACACCAAATATATGTTTCCATGACAACCATGCAATGGAATAACTCAAGATTTTCTCAGCCACGATGCACCAGAAAGCCTTTCAATAAAATCATTCTAATATTGCGGTGGTCTGCGACTTCGCCTGGCAGTACCGCGGTGACCCCTTCCTCGCTGCTGATGGAGCCCTCCCCTTTGTAATCCGCCTCGATGAGGACCAATGCCACGATGTGGCTGTCCTCGCCGTGGTATGGGTTGTCCCATATGACCTTGACCTCGACGTTGCTGCGGGGCGACACCCTGAGTCATATTGGTTCGTCCTAATGCCATGATTGGTTGTCCTTGTAGCATTTGTGCCTGAGGAGGCATTCGATGGGGCTGATCCCATATGATACGCTGGATTCTTGGACGTGATCCACCTGGAGGAAAAAAATTGACAATTTTAAACTTGAGAAGATGGAATATATGATAATCATAAGCTTCCAGGTCAGGAGACTCATTCTTCTGGCATGATTCACATTACCGTATGTCAAACGCCCTGAAACATACCTTGCATATCATCACCTTCGAAATGCTCAGCACCCTCCACTCCCTCTGTTGACTGTTCAACACTTGTGATACCAGTTACGGTTGTTATGCTACTTTCAGCGCTGCTCGCAGGCTCAGGAACTGAAACTGGTGAAAAATGGGAAAACTACAGTGATTGGTTGATACACTTGCATCTTTATGAATGATCGCACTGTTAGCTGAGCAGTGCTACGGAAATGTAGGGAAAGCAAGAGACGAATTGCTTTGAGCCAAGGCCTAGCCCTGGAAGAACTGAAGAAACCCAGCTTGGAATGGTATAGACAGATATTTTCATATAACAAGAAGATAAAACAGATACATGTCAAGAAATTAAAGCCATAGCAAACACACCTGGCGTTGTCTCCCCTGTCTCCTGTGACTGACTCACAACGGCTTGTTCTGACCTGCAAAGTCAGAAGTACAGAATCACTGGTTACTATTATTGAAAGCACAAGTGCAAGAAACCAACAAATCCAAAAGAACAAATATAATGTCTTACCCAGTATCCTGAACTTGTGGAGCACCTGTTGATGTCGCTATCTCTTGGCTTGGTTGGCCATCAGATGGCGTGACGACAATGTTAGGAGTACCCGAAGGGCCAGACGTGATAGTTACACGGTTACCTTCATCAAATTGAGACAGGTCCATTTTTGTGTCGTCCATGCCCAAAGCTGAAAAGATAATATCCTTTTAGTTGCTGCATGGTGCTGAATGTGACAATTATTGAAGAAAATTCGGCTTCAACTCACCACCTTGTGAGGCTAATTCAGACTGTTGACCAACTTCTGACCCACTTCCAAATATGAAGCGAGCATTCGGCACCTGAGGTGAGCTGACTGCTTCTGCAAATCCATCAGTTCTCTTCGGCAAGCTCAGCGTTGGCGTGCTTGGCACAGTGCAATCATCCCCATCCTCAAAACCACTCCCTTGAGCCTGCAACCGAGAAATGCATTTTGAAACTGCCGGGTTAAGTATTCTTCCACTAAAACACAGCACCAAATCCTAGCATCCTTCTGGAANCGCGGTGACCCCTTCCTCGCTGCTGATGGAGCCCTCCCCTTTGTAATCCGCCTCGATGAGGACCAATGCCACGATGTGGCTGTCCTCGCCGTGGTATGGGTTGTCCCATATGACCTTGACCTCGACGTTGCTGCGGGGCGACACCCTGAGTCATATTGGTTCGTCCTAATGCCATGATTGGTTGTCCTTGTAGCATTTGTGCCTGAGGAGGCATTCGATGGGGCTGATCCCATATGATACGCTGGATTCTTGGACGTGATCCACCTGGAGGAAAAAAATTGACAATTTTAAACTTGAGAAGATGGAATATATGATAATCATAAGCTTCCAGGTCAGGAGACTCATTCTTCTGGCATGATTCACATTACCGTATGTCAAACGCCCTGAAACATACCTTGCATATCATCACCTTCGAAATGCTCAGCACCCTCCACTCCCTCTGTTGACTGTTCAACACTTGTGATACCAGTTACGGTTGTTATGCTACTTTCAGCGCTGCTCGCAGGCTCAGGAACTGAAACTGGTGAAAAATGGGAAAACTACAGTGATTGGTTGATACACTTGCATCTTTATGAATGATCGCACTGTTAGCTGAGCAGTGCTACGGAAATGTAGGGAAAGCAAGAGACGAATTGCTTTGAGCCAAGGCCTAGCCCTGGAAGAACTGAAGAAACCCAGCTTGGAATGGTATAGACAGATATTTTCATATAACAAGAAGATAAAACAGATACATGTCAAGAAATTAAAGCCATAGCAAACACACCTGGCGTTGTCTCCCCTGTCTCCTGTGACTGACTCACAACGGCTTGTTCTGACCTGCAAAGTCAGAAGTACAGAATCACTGGTTACTATTATTGAAAGCACAAGTGCAAGAAACCAACAAATCCAAAAGAACAAATATAATGTCTTACCCAGTATCCTGAACTTGTGGAGCACCTGTTGATGTCGCTATCTCTTGGCTTGGTTGGCCATCAGATGGCGTGACGACAATGTTAGGAGTACCCGAAGGGCCAGACGTGATAGTTACACGGTTACCTTCATCAAATTGAGACAGGTCCATTTTTGTGTCGTCCATGCCCAAAGCTGAAAAGATAATATCCTTTTAGTTGCTGCATGGTGCTGAATGTGACAATTATTGAAGAAAATTCGGCTTCAACTCACCACCTTGTGAGGCTAATTCAGACTGTTGACCAACTTCTGACCCACTTCCAAATATGAAGCGAGCATTCGGCACCTGAGGTGAGCTGACTGCTTCTGCAAATCCATCAGTTCTCTTCGGCAAGCTCAGCGTTGGCGTGCTTGGCACAGTGCAATCATCCCCATCCTCAAAACCACTCCCTTGAGCCTGCAACCGAGAAATGCATTTTGAAACTGCCGGGTTAAGTATTCTTCCACTAAAACACAGCACCAAATCCTAGCATCCTTCTGGAAAGGAGTTCATGCACATTGTCCTTAAATCAAGCAATCAGGGATTGATAGATCATGCCTTTGAATGCGGGCCTAGCACATTACTAGTAGTGTACTTACACCAAATAAGAACGGCGTCAACTGTGCTCTACCAGCAGAAGGTAATCGCTCTGCTCTACCCGCCAATCGAGGTAGAGGTGCGATCTGTCGGACCCCCGTTGTGGCGCCCTGCTGGCTATCAGGAACACTTGCAGCCTGCTGGTTCCGTTCTCCGTCACCAGCAGAAGATTCAACTTGTGCCTCATTCACTGGATCATCATCTTCTAAAAATAAATTTTGTAAACTTGGTCAGAATATTGATGAACATTACACAGGTAAAATATGCAAGTAATCATGAGGTTCTGCCCTTGCTCGCCAAACAGAATGGAGCTATAGGGTATCACAGGATGATGCAAAGAGGAAAGCATTTGACATCATGCTGGATGTAGCATCACTAATGAGATTTAAAGAGGAAAAGATTAAGTACCGTCATACTCACCAACAATGACAACATCAACGTACTCACCAACAATGACAACATCATCATCACTGTCATCCTCCTCAGCCCTGGCTTCTCCTTCCACCTCAACACCACCATCATCATACCCTTCTTCCATTCCTTCAACTTCGCCCTGGAATAAGACAGACGATTACTGATACCTCAACTTAAGCAGTTTAGTTTTAAGCAGATGCACATCTTGCATGTTTCTGCCAAATGTGAGTCGCACAGAAAATTATCAGAAGTCGCACCAATGGCATTTTAACTATCTGAGGGATATTTCTTCATAAGAGTCACAAGCTCTACACAAACAAACCCAACTAAAAGTGGAAACTACAATAACACCATGAGAGGATGGCTTACTTCAAATTCTTCACCATCAAAGTCTTCTTCAGCACCCATGTCTCCTTCAAACTCCTCATCAAAACTCTCTTCACCCTCTTCATCGTCAATGTCTTCTTCTTCATCCTCAAAGTCATCTTCTTCATCATCGTCGTCATCGCCAACAACAATGACTTCATTGTTGTCATCCTCATCTACCAAGTGACTTGCATTGTATTCGTGGGGTTCCAATGTACCAAAACCAACTTCTCTGTCTACTTCTTCACCTTGGTGGCCATCTGCCTCCTCCTGACCAACTGGCTGAACATGCTCAGCCTCTCCAAGACTTTCAGATGTGGAGGTGGGTTCAACCTGATCCTGAGAAGAAGAGGGTGAACATCGTTCAAATATCAGATTATTCATGGGCGACCTTTCAGAATGAAAATAAACTGACTGATCACAATGAGCACATTTTGACATCAGCAAATGTAGAGTGACAGCAATATCGAACTTCTGAAGAATTTTTACTGTTTTGATACGAAATTTTGAAAAACTTACAACAGCTGTTTTTGTTCGCTTGACTTGCTGTGATGGCTCTGGGTCATCCATTGTCTCTGTCTCTTCACGAGGACGCTTACTGCTTGACGGAGCTGGTTCTTGAGGTGACCCCTGAACGGCAGCGACAGGGGGTGTTGCTTCTGTCTCCTCCGAGGGTTGGCTGACAGAACCTAAAGAAGATATGGGGAAAATTCAACAACTGACCACCTGAAATTGCTGGCCTACTTCTGCTAAAAGTGCTATGCAGAATACAGCTACTGTGGGCCTGCAAGGCGTACACGTTCTATGCAGAATGCCGCTAATTGCGGGCCTGCAAGGTTTACACATTCTATGCAGAATGCAGCTGACTGTGGGCCTGCAAGGTGTACACATTCTCTGCAGAATGCAGCTAATTGTGGGCCTGCAATGTGTGCACATTCCATGCAGAATGCAGCTCACTGTCGGCCTGCAAGATGGGACATTCTATGCAGAAAGTAGGCAAATGAGGACCTCTAAGGTGTGCATATTCTATGAACAATGTACTGGTAGCTAAACGGGGGCCAGTAGGGTGTGCGGAATGATGCGAGGTATCTTACCAATGACATTGATGTTTACCTGTTGGCAATGAATAAGTTAAAGTTCATACAGCAAATGAAAACAATTTCCCAGAAATTCTTGTCACTAGGCTTACCTTGTTCTTGCATTGTTGGCATGACCGTGGCAGTCGGTGTCGGTGTGGATGCAATGGCCATGGGCCTGATGCTCGCAGTGGCCTTGATACCAGAAGTGCCTGCCACAGGCTGAACAGCCGTGGACTGACGAGAAGTCACAGGGGAAGGCGTTGATATCGGCTGGATGTTTGCCCGCGGTGTTGACTTGCCGGCAGTAGGGCTGGAAAAGGGATTGGAGGAGATGAGGAAAATGTCACAAAACTATTTCTGCAGCAGGCAAAATTGAAAATGTTGCTTACGTTGGTCTCTCCATGGACACAGTTGATACATCCTGCTGAGTTTGTTTCTGTTTTGCTTCTTCTAATTCTTTATTCAATGACTGAATCTGAAAAGAAACGATGTGCCCATTTTAAGTAGGCAGTGTACTGGAAAGAATGATTCACTGCAGTCCTTATGCCTATTGTTTGATCGTCTTTCTATGGTAGTTCCTCTTGCAGAGAAAAATTCTGCACTGAGAATATGAAATATTTGACTGCTTACCGTTGCCTGCAGTTCTGCATTCTCCTTATTTAGGTTATCCAAACGACTACTCAAGTTTGTCAACTCCTTTTCATGTGCGTTCTGTGTAGACTGGACTTGAGATTCCATTGCTTTTACTTTAGCCTTTAGTTCAGCATTTGCTTTAGCCTCCAGCTCAGCTTTTGCATTTGAATCACTGTCAGCTGGAAGAAAAGCGAACAGATTAACAGAACTACTAGTATTAAGCTTCGTAGAAGAAAATGGACAAACTGCTCAATTTTCAAGATCGGGATTACTTATGGCTCTTTGCTACTCAGGTCCGGTTTGAATGAACAAGTTTGGGAAAATGAAACTGAGAACTTCACCAGCAGGATATGAACCTTGGACCTCCTGACTGCCAACAAGAGACAGAGACCTTCCCTAATACAACGAGACCAGAAATCGACAACACAGATGGATGAACAAGGCAAGGCGACGAAATCAACCAACCTCCAGTTTGAGATTCCACTTTTTTCTTCATCTCATTATTCTCACTGGTAAGCTTTTCGATCTGTTCTTTCTGAGACGTGATTCTCTTCTTGGCATTCTGTAGGACGTTCATAATGTCTGTTTGTTTCTTCTTCAGCTCTGCCAGCTCCTTGTCCTTCGCTTGATTATCTTCCGTTTCCTAGGTGAAAAAGAAGAGATACCTGATAATTCAATCCACTCATTACCAACATGGTTCAGCATACAGTACCATCACCACTTCATTTTACCAACAACTGCAGAGGAAAAACACATGCAGGAAATTTAAAAATATCAAATCCTCCCCAAAGCACTGCAGAGGAAAAACACATGCAGGAAACTTAAAATAATCAAATCCTCCCCAAAGTACCCACCTTTTTCAGCCTCTCTATCTCAGCATCCCTCTTCGACACCTCTTCCACCGTCTTGGCCGCCTCATCCTGCTGCTTCTTCAAGTCTTCCGTGAGCTTCTGGACTTTCTCAAGCGTTTCCACCTTCTCTTTCTCAGCTGCCTGCAGCTTGGTCTTCTCTGCAGCCAGCTCAGACTCGGCTGCAGTCAGTTTTTCCTGGGCTGAGTTCAGATTTTGTGTCACTTCTTTCAGCTCTTCTTCACTGACGGTGGGTTGCGGAGGTGGCTGAGTTTGCTGCTGTTTAAATTTTTCCTTCAGTGCATCCAATTCTGTCTGAGTTTCCTCTGCAGCACTTCGGTATTTACGGCCTAATCTCTTCAACTGCAAAATAAGCAAGACTTCCAGAAATCAACATCACCACAGAACATCACCATTTACACTTCTGGTAGCTCGACTAGAAAATGCCTGAGGAAGACCCCGGTTGGGGTCGAAAATTTGCGAAATTTGGGAACGACATTTCCTTTTGTACCATACTAGCATGGTACCCGTTGCGAGCACATATTCACAGGATGCATGTGGCCAGAGGATGGCATTTTGGTGGGCATAGGGGTGGGGGAATATGTTTTGAGAGGCCAACTCCTTGGGCAATCTGGACGAAAGTGCACTCAGTATTCAAATAAAACGAACCGAATTAAGCATTTTATTGTTCTCTTCCATTGTCTTGTTCTTTTCATCCAGCTCAGCTTTCTTGGAATTGATGTCCTTCCTGTAAGAAGAAGACAAAGAGTTTTACAAAACCAATCCAGTCTTACATCAGAGGCAGATTTCATACACTTCTGTTATGGGAACTTGGTGACCGACTCCTGGCTTTTGACTATCTACTGAATCAGAGCAAAATACCAAGAGCGATACTCTTGAAACTGAGAAAATGCACTGTTGAATACTTACACTAATTTCTCTATCTGTTGCTTGTAAGATGTCATCTCAGTCCTGAAATGAATTCAAGCACATTATTTCTTTACATTTAGGGACATTTTTTTGGTACCTAGGGACTCAGAATGGTTAAAGACAATAACTGAGTATGTTTTTCCTCCACTTACATTCTACTCTCCATCTGTTGTTTCAGTGCATTGATTTCGTTCTGCTTTGCCTTCAGATTATTATTCATGGTCATGTTAGTCTTGGACTGCTCAGCTCTCACTCGGTGGAGTTCCTCCTTTGTCTGCGTATGAAGTTTCCGTAACTCCTCCTTTTCAGCGATCAGCCGTTTCCTTTCCTCAGGATCAGTCTTGTTAGACTGTTCAATCATGCTGTTCACCCTTTGTTTCCATCGCTCGACCTCCCCCTGAAGTGACGCCTTCTCAGCAATCACGCTTGTTTTCTGTGCACTGAGTGTATAATTTGTCTCTCTCAGTAAGTGCATATTCTCATCCAACTTCTTCATCTGCGAAAAAATTGACAAGGGTAGTTGTAAGTGGTGTATCGATCATTCTGGGCCCACAGATTGGTAGCAGACACCAGTGCGTGACATAACCGCTCTCTGCTATGTTTCCACATGCACATTAAGGCCTAGATACACTATTCAATACTACTGCACAATACGGGGCCCAAATGGGGTCATGTGCTTCTGGCGTATGGGTAGAAGATTTGATCCTCATATTGTGCAATAATATTGCACGGTGTATGGCTACTTTAAGATGAAGGCAAGACGACACAAATTTTTGTACCTTTTTTTCCAACTCCTTGACTTGAGCTGTTAACCCGTCTTTCTCTTCCCTCAGCATTTTATTGCTATCCGTCAACAGATTCAGGTTCTCCACTTTCTTCATCAGCTCAGCGTGTTCTACTGCCGTCTGCAGACTCACCTGAAATGATTGCACACAGAGAATGTAAAACAGTTTCTCATGGGAGTTGAAACACTCATTGGATTGCATTACATGACCACTTTTTCCTGAACCCTCAAAAACAAACCTGCTTGACTTGTCTCTCTTCTGCCAAGTTCTTTTTAAGTTCCTCGACATGTTTCTCTAGTAAGTCACATTTCTGTCTCAGGCGGTTACTCTCAGCTGTCGAATATTCTGACTTGGTCTCGGCAATTTCCTTCTCTCGCCTCAGGTATCTTCAAAGAAATGAAATGAAATTTATATGAAGTGTAAAACGTCTCAATTCAAGCCTAAGGATAATGATCCAGCATAGCGAGACCCAAAGTCACGGAAAGTGAGTTGTGTAAGCATATTTTAACACGATAACGTCCTAAATAGACATTGGATCTGAAAGCAGTGTCCATCCATTTCCCTTACCTCACAACCTCCAGAAGCTGCTCCGATGATTTCTGAGATTCCTCTGTGAGTGAGACGTCAAGCGCGCCAAGTTTGGACTGCTGGATACTGATGACATCTTTACTCAGCTGGAAAAAGAAAAGGAAAGAGGAGGCTAATACACAGCTAGAGAGAGAGAGAGAGAGAGAGAGACCAAATTAGAGAGGAGGCAAACGAGCACATCAATCCCCACAGCATGCACCAAAGTGAACTAGGCCCAACCACCACCTTTCAGTCCAAGAATGCCCTAGCTTCACAACAACTGAACTACAAAATCCCAGCACATACCTTTTCCATCTGTAGATGAAGCATGTTATTTTGTTCACTGAGTTCTTGAAACCGGACCTCTAATTTTCTGTTCTCGTCCTTCAGTGCCTTTTCTTGCTCCTCCCAGGCAGTCTGAAATGAACACGACAGATATGGCACATGTGGGGTTAGGAAACGAACACTACGAGTATCTGGTTGAAGAACTTCTTCAACCGCTACCAAAATTACAATGCTGTTACTCAGTGAATGAAGCTTACCTTGGATGTCTCAAGAATTATCTTTGCCTTCCGTGCCTCTTCCTGAGATTCGCTTATCTTTTCATTGAATCCAGCTAAATCTTTCCTCAAGGAGACTAAAGCTTCCATATCTGCCGCATGATGGATCAACTCTTTCTCGTACTTGTCCTGTGCCTCTGTGGCGACCTTCACCTGGGCTTGGCGATCCGTCCTAGCATTCTGTTCGTTCAAGATGGCTTCTTCGCGTCTCTTGACGGCCTCCTCCAACTCATTCTGGATGCTGGACAGCTGGCGTCGAAGTTCAGCATTCTAGAACCAAAATCACAACAATGACTATCAAGTTATGCTTCCCAAATACAGCATAACCAACCAAATTGACATTTTCCTGCTATCTGTGTGTTTTCAAAAGCTTCTTTTGCCAACAACAATATTCGATAGCGTCTTCTAAACTGAGAATTTCAATGAACCCGACTTACCAGATTATGACTCTCCTCTGATATCCTAATATTTTCCCCAAGAAGGTCATGTCGTTCCTTCTCAAGTCCATCACTTTGTTTTTTCAAACGGTCATTATCTGAAGTCATGAAGATGATTCAAATGACATAGGAATTAAGTTAATACAGAAAGTGATTGTTTCAAATAATTGATGACACTGAATATACAGTGACAATGTGAGAGACCAGAGATTTATCTTCCTACCTTGTCTGATTGCCTCCATCCTCGCCTCCAGTTCAGCCTTGAACTTGTCACTGACTTCATTATTTTCCTTCAATCTTGCCTCAACACTGTCAGCGATTGATTTGTACTGATCAGCATGCTGTTTGGCACTGGATAGTTGCTCCTTTAGATCTAAATGGGGAAAAAGTATGACTTATTCTTACTTATTTCTACTTATGCACCTGAAAATCGTTCTCAAAACAGACATTCTTTACAAGTGGCAACCAAAACTCATTTGCACAAGGTCACAGGTCATCATTACTTACTAGATATTTCCGTTGATGCTTGGTCAATCTGTGCTTTCAGGTCCTTGATTTCCTCGTTCTCTGCCTCAGGATCAGGAAGGCGGGCATTCGGTTCCTGATGCTGTTGCAACTGTTGAATCTTACGTTCAGCCGTTGCTAACTTAGACTCTGTTGTCGAGAGCTGCAAGGACATGAAATGTGACATTTACTAGTGCAATTTGACGAAATGTGCTGAGCACTACTTAGACTCAAATATCACAGTCCCAATTGGTAGACCATGCTTGAATGACTGAACCATCAGGAAATTCCTGATACTCAGAAGGAGTGACTATAATGCCAGTTGTATGGAGTCTATAATGAAGGGAATGACAGACTTGGAACATGCCTGAGACAACTTCCAACAGTTTCACAATCAACCAGCAACTCAGATGAGTACCAATCAAGACACAGGTAATAAATGGGTGACTTTCATGCACACATACCTCTTGTCCCTGAATATGCACCCTGGCATAGGCATCTGATAACTCATCTTTGGTCTTGATATGTGCATTGCTTTCTTTGGCAAGCTTCTGTTCAAGGTTATGCACATCTGTCTCTTTCTGCCTGGTCAAAGCTTTGATTTCACCTTCAGCCATAGCGATCTTTCTCCTCAGGGCCATGGCTTCCTTCTCTTTCGCCTCCAGTTGATGTTTTGTTTTGGTTTTCATTTCAAAATCTTGTCGTTCAAGGTTGTTCTGAAACAGGTTTTCAAACATGATGCGAGTGCATGACACAGTTATGTGATATTTGACGAAGAGCTGATAATCTGATATCAGCATTTGATGAAGAGCTCTTGATGGGATATTTGATAAAGAGCTCACAATGTGTAGCCACTATTTGATGAAGAGCTCTCAATAAGACATGCAATGAAGAGCTCTGAATTGCCTCCATCAGGCTTTACCTGTATTGCTTGAAGATTTGCCAGCAGGACATTCTGAGACAGACGCTCTCTGTGCAATGACTCCTTCTCCTGTTGTACTCGAGCTTCTTGTGTCTTAACAATATCCAACTGTGTTTTCAGGTTCTGACATTGGACCTCATACATCGTCAACCTTTCCTTGGATGCCATCAGCTCCTGTAAGAGTAAATTTCATAAGTCAACAAAGAACTTGACCATCATCACCACAAGGCAATACACAGACTGCAATAATTTAGTCAAACATGGCCATACCCAGGCATTGCCGTTTGACGGGCGCGATTTTGCATGCACCTTGCAAACAATAGAATTTCTATTGTTTGCGAGGTGCATGCAAAATCGCGCCCATCAAACGGCAAGGCCTGCATACCTCTCTCAAGGAGCTGATGCTCTTCTCATGCTGTATAATAGATGAAGTATACTGTTGGTTCTTGTCCCTCAAGGCAGCTATCTCTTTCTTATAACTCTCACAGTTCTTCTGCACGATGTTGAATCTTTCAACCGAATAGTCCAACTGAGAAGCTAACTTGGCATTCTGGACTCGGTGGTCGGAGAGTTCTTGCTTTGCTTTGTCGATTTGTTCATTCAGTAGCCTAAAAGTAAGGAGAATGTTATGCAAATCAACAGAATAGACAGGACAATTCAGGGTTGCTTGTACTCAGTAAATAATCAACACAGTCCAAGACACCAACTGAATACCAGGTTGGAGAGAATCCCCTTCATTTTCCACCATCTCTTTCATATCAGCTCTCCTTGACCTATTTTTCAATCTTAGCTCTCTCTTTGACCTACTTTTCATTATTAGCTCTCTCTTTCTTATATGTAGCTAATTCTTCTTGTAAGTCCTTTATGGCACCGGTGGTCTCCTTCAGTTGTTTCTCAGAGGCAGACGTATCCATTTTACTGCCTTGCTGTCCCGGTGAAGTGCGAGGCTGACGCATTGGTGTTGATGTATGGAATGGTGTACTTGGAATCTATAAGCATAAAATGAAAGTACTTGAAGATCCAAACCAATCCATTCTGTACCTTGCCTCCTACTTTCAAGTTGGGTCAATGGATGGAATGAAATCCTTTGACAGATAAATCAGGCGCATCAGCTGAGCTATTGAGATTCAGGGATTTTTTTTACAAAAGTAGAACAGAAACCTGGGAGGAGTCCTCATCTACCAGGGCCAAACAATATTGTGGTACACTTACGGGTGCTGTGGACGTTTGGCCAAGAAGAACACGATACATATCTCTCTGTCGGACGATACTCTCAACCTTAAAACAGATATGGAATGGAATTAATGGTCAAGACTTTGAAGTGACTATCGAGATGTCTATCCGGGTCTGTCGGCTTAAAAATTACTGACATATTTGGTAACCTACCATCTCAGCTTGTCGAGTCCTGGCAGCCCTGATCTCATTCAGTTCCTCCAAGGCTACATCAAGCTCTTTCTTCAATTCAGACGTTCTGAAAATTATGGACATGAATTCAATTAAAACATTCAGCAAAATGTGTCTTCCCATGATTTAGTCTTAGGGCTGAAGATAGTCACTAAGTATTCTTCGAGGAGTAGCAGTACATGAAGGCTGCACGACTGATAATTTGAAGGCACGCGGCATGAGAAGTACACTTTTATCAAGCTGGTTGTAAGGCACCTTCAGAGAAACAAATCTTCGTACTTGCTATCGAGAGCAGTTCGATCTTCTTCCTCTTTCTTCTCACTCAGCTCACGAACAACTTGCAGAAGATTCTGATTCTGTTTCTGTAGTTCTTCGATACTTTTGAACGTCACCAGTTTCTCCGTGATCAGGGAGGATGAGCTGGAGACTTCACCGGACGAGACGTTGACCACATCTTCAGAAGTCGACACGCAGGTTCCACGGGACTCTTCCAACTCTTTGACTAACATTCGAACCTGAACACAAAATAAGAGCGCTGAAGGGGATTTGTTCACAAGATGGCTATTCAGAAATGCCACCACTTTAATGATAAGCACCCCATCATGATGTACTGTTACACGTAGTCATACCTATACAACACCGCAGCTGATTTTGAGTGAGGTAAGTTCTTTTCAAGTACCGGTATCAAAAATAGATAAGCTCGCTTATCTATTTTTGCCAGTATTCACTTCAGTCATTCGAAGACAGTTCGGCAGGAAAACTGGAAGAAAACGGAACCACATACTGACCTGCATGCCAAGGTCAACAGACTGCTGTTGGAGACGCTTGTTATCACGGGAAAGATGTCCAACACGGCGACGATTCTCATCCAACTCGATTCTTGTCTTTTCACCCTCCTGAAATGAAAAGCAGCGACTTGAAATAACTGGTATCCAGTTTTTCTTAACAGAAAACTGCCTTGGCTTTATTTGGAAATGAATGCACACCATATGTTGATGCAGAGTGATTTTCCGAGCTGTAAAACTCACAATCATGGCTGTATCAAGCTGACTAGTCATCTGATTGATCGTCTGAAGAGCTGCTTCATAATCCTCCCTCTGCTTCTTCATCACAGGTGTCCTTTCTTCAATTTCCTGCAGAATCTGATCTAAGTACTGATTCAGCCGTCTGTTCTCTTCCTTCTCCGTCTGAAGGGCATCTGTCGTCTGGACGTATTCGCTGTAAATCTGTGTCAAGGTCATGCCTGATTTGAGCAGTTTGCTGGCCGCCGCAGCAGTTGGCGACATTGTCTCAATTCCCTCCTCAGTGAGCGGGATACCACCTGTAATTATACAGCAAGATGACAGTCAAATAACTATGTTCTGTGAAGTCCGGCAACATCTAAGCGCGACCCAATGCCGCAATGGAATGTGGAAGTCAGGAAATGCGACAGGAATTTCCGGTTTTCAATTATGCATTCAACCTGCATAACCGGTGACGATCCGTTGCACACTATGTTTGTGTAGTTTGATCACGTTGTCGATCGGTTATTCAGGAGTTGTATGTGATTAAAGATCATTGGAAAATCCAACTAATACATTGCCTAACTTCCGCATTCCATTGGCTTGCCCTTAGATGTTACCAGACTTTAGTAGTGCATTTCATTGAATAGAGGGCTTTGAAAACTGATGACTTGAAAGGACCTGCTTCCTTCTCCAATTTGTCAGTGGTTCACAGTGTTAAAAGACAGTTACAAAGAATGAAAAGCTCGCCGATATTTCATGAAATCAATGCCAACAAGGACACCAGCAAAAACCACAGTAATTAAGCCTACCTCTTCTCTTGGCCACTGCTATAAGGTCATTGGCATGTTCCAATTCTTTCTGCAGTTTTGTGATCATCTCTTCCTTCTCTTTCACCCGTTTTCCCCATTCTTCCTCCTTCTCATCTGCTTCTGCTTGTATTTTATGAGTAGCCTCTGAAGATTCATGGACTATTTTCTGGAGCTCAGCAACAGCGCTCAAAAGTTCCTTGATTCTAGCATCATTTTCTTCGGATGATGATTTGTACAACTTGACTAGTTTTTCTTGTGATTGAAGCTCCTGTTTAAACTGTTCCTCAAACTGTAGCTGAGATTCCCGAGCCTGGAGGAAAAGACAGAAATCAATACAAAACTGCCAAATGAGTCAGTTGGGATAATCTAACTTTATTTCGATATTGCTGCTACACACCCTGCTAACTTCAATATCACTCCTATTTCACATACCTCGCTAACTTTTTGTATGTAAGCTTCAATTCTCTTTGCTTTCTCCTCATTCTGTGTCCTAAGGTCTTCAACCAGGCCCTGCAGATGTGTAACTTCATCTGTCTTCTCCTGTAACTGACTGTTCACTTCTAGGAATCGACTTGACTGAAAAAGCATTTTAACTTCTTAGGATCAGTACTGACTGACAAAAGACAAAGAGGGCCACAGTGAACACCAGATTTTTAGCTTTGAGTTATATCTCTGAATTTGTCTTTTGACACCAACAGATTACCATAAGTTAACTCTTCTTACCAAGTCTTTTCGCATGTTAAGCAGTTCGTCTGTTTTTGTTTTTAATTCTCCCTCAAGCCAAACGTTTTGTCTCTGAAGATGGTCCCTCTCTTGCGCCAACATTTCTTCTCGATGCTAAAATGAGACAATGATGCATTTCTGAAAGATGCACCTTTTTGTTGCCATGAATGATTCATCTAGTAGGAACTAAGAATTATTGGAAAAATAGAAAATAAGCAAAGTTTTAAACCTAAGTACCTTGGCAGACACCTCTTTACTCTGTATTTCTTCTAACTTGGCAATTGCATCCACTTTTGAAGCATTCGCTGCACCAACTTTATCAGAGATAGTCTTCCACTCCTCTGCAACATGAAAACAAACTCTAAATGGATAAGAGCAGTTGTTGATAAATTTTTAGTTTTCTGTCCATTTATTCCCCAGATTGGACTGGACAGAGCAAGATTTAGTAAGACTAGAGAGGCTGGGAAGCCGAAGCATTAATACTTTCTACTATGACTTCACTTCACTCTCAAATTGGAAAAAATGAGCTTGATGACATTTTCCTCACCATAGAGGGATTCAGTCTCCTTTGACTTTTTCTCCAGCATTAGCATCATGTCATTTTTCTCCAGTTCGAGTTGAGTCTTATTTGTTTCTAATTGACTCTGGAATGGAAGTAACATATTGATAAAAGGAGAGATTATTATGAAGTAAACAAAACTGAAAACTGAACACTCCACTGAATTCCATCAATTTTCATTTAAGAGGAGTCCATTTGACTTGAGGTCATAATGTTGCTAGGGTCTCATTTATGCAGAAGGATAGTTCATCTCACCTTGTCTAAAGTAACCTGGTGAAGTTGTTTTTCTGTTTCTTCAATTCTATATTGGGCACTTTTGAGATTCTCCTCTAAAAAACAAAAGAATTCAAATCAACAGCTTCACAAAAACAGTGAATCATATATTCCTTTTCGCACTCTCATTTTTCGTTACTTATCCTAGCCAATGGTTCGATAGTCTTCATTTAATCATTGACATTAGACATTGATTATTGAATTGTTTTATGAGTATTCCACTTACCAAGTGATGACTTGGCCTTCTGCAGTTCTTGATTTGTCTGATTTTCATTTTCATACTGTCCTTTTAATGAAATCACTTGGGCTTCCAGTTCGAAGTACCTTTGCTCTGAAAATGTTAATAATAATAATAATGGCGAGTTCTTATATAGCGCTTCATAGCGTATTACGCTCTCTAAGCGCTTCACACATTATTACCCCAGCCTATGATTCAGAAACCTTTCTGTAGAAACCAAAGGGCAGCCACAATATAGCGCACACGATGGACATTTCAGGCCAAAATGTTATAAATAAGAAGGAAATTCTTACCTCTCTGAGTCTCTCCTATTTATTAGGCTTAGCCTAGGGGCCTAATTAGGCCTATAGGCCTACTACCTACCGGTAGGGCCTATGAGGATTAGGCCTAATAATGTTGGCTCACTTTTACAGTAGGCCTAATGGACATTGACACTAGTGACAGTGACATTGACACCACTCACTACAAGTTGCATGACAGTATAAAGTAGTGTGTACTGGCTGCGAGTAGCCAATGCACTGACCTGCATGCATGTGCATTAGGCCTATGCATTGCAAGCACATCACCATGATCACAGACATGATAGAGCAGGGCTAGGCCAGGGTACTGAAACAAAGTCCGTATAGCTACCGGAATCGACACGGAGTTTCTCCGCAGCAGCTTTATGTTCTTCGATCTCATTCTGTAAACCACTCAGATGGCATTCCAATTTCTCCTGCACTTCAGGAGGGAGGTTTTCAATAACATTTCCCCCCAAAATATTCAGAAGCACGCCACCGGTAGCCATCTTGAATGACGCTAGTGAAATCCGGGAGAAGAAATAAAGGACGACACTGATCAACATATGGAACGCCAATACGGACATCAGTCACACAATATATACAGGGCGTGTCAAAATACATGCCACATATTCTTTTGTATCAATTTTGCATATAAAATTTACATGTGTACTTATTTCAATGGTTACTTTATATTTCAAATGAGATTCTGCCTTTGTAGTGACATGTGTCGCTGGCCCTTCAGGAACTTGCATTTGCCGAGGCCAAATGCAATATCACACTGGAGCATTCTTTTTTATGCCAGGATCAATGTCAATATAAAGCAGCCACACACTTCAAGGCTTGGTACCGGTACTGCCTCTTTTTCTCGACAGCCAGTGCCACCGTGCCACTCTCCACCCAAGGACCAACTACGTTGTAGGCGAATGGACCCGATTTACTACGGATATTTTATAACGGATTTTTGTAGTTCGTCTTGATGCCGCTAGATGGCTCCTTCTACATCTCTAATTACCCATAAGAGATCGCACACCGACCTCCTTTAAATTTTTGGTTCTGGTCCGAATGTAGTTTAGTCCGAATGCAGAATGTCTAGGGTGTCAGAAATGCAGACCAACAAGCAGACTGCAGACAATGATCAGAAAATAAGGAAACAACACACAAAGTACAAGTAACTTCTTTATTATTGTTGAAGCCAATGAAGTACATAGAATAAAATCACCCATGCTTTAGTTACATATACAAGTACAGAGTGGTATGGCAGGCCTTCAGAAGGCATATATCTAGTAAAAGCAGTCGACATCAATATTATTCTCAACAGTTCTACTAATGTTGGCATCTCATAGTCTGTGATGACTGCCGAAAAGCTAAGATAGCCTGGATAACAAAATAACTAAATAACCATAAATAATTCCTACAGAGTGTAGAGAGAAATTTCTATCTTTTATACAAATTATTTATCAACAGAAAATATTAGTTTTAACGTTGTTAACTTTTTTCTATGTGCCGGCACTAATTCTGATGCAGGACACACTTAACAGTACACGTATTTTTATCTCCAAAAACGTATTTTGTGGTTGCATATATCTTAACCAGAAAACTGGTGTTACGAATGTTGGAATTACAAAATGCTGACGACTGCATTCAAAGTTCCAGGAGGTGTTTTGTTCTTTGCCTCACTAGCATCAATTTTATTCACGAGTATAAACAGTTCAATATCAATGATGATAGTGAAAGAATGGTGATGTTTCTTCTAATATTGAATGAATATGGTCCAATTTTTGCATGAGCTGAGAAAGTAAAATAGGACACAACAATACCAATCAAAATTCACACGGTGCTTGTTTTAATTTACTAATATTCTGGTATTCTGAGAATATTTGAGACATACAGAAATTAATGGGACTGCTAATCAGATAGATTAAAGTTATCAAGAACTGCATTTCATGCTTCCCTCATACAAGTAGATTTTGACAAATAAATACACATATCCATTTCTGGTACTCCTCGTGAATGCTCCAGTACATGTAATCACTTTTCTTCTAGATTAGGCCTATCTGAAATCATTTTGTTGCTAGTGGTTGTCCTTATTTCAGAAATAATTACCAAAGAGGAACAAACACTGGTGGCCTCCAAGCTATCCAGCTGTGATTGAACCTAACATCTGCTCTGGAATGCTCCTGAACAACTGGAGAATGTATCTCCAGTGACATCAGTCGTATTCCAGTATGCAAGACATGGGGATGGGTGAATTTGGGATCTACCAGTAATTCAACATTAAAACCAAAGAACTGTACAACAGATGTTGTGGGATTTCTAAGGGAGTTACCATGGTTACAGGTAACACAGCATGGGGATTATTGACTACGGCGCACAGTCACACATCCTAAGGTAAGCTGAAGCCACAGTACATCAGCTAGATTCTGCTATTCTGCAGGACTATGAAGTAGTAAATGAAAACAATGCAACTTCAGGCATAAGCAACATGAATATTGACTACATAAAGGCACCTACTTCTTTTAACAGAATTAAACAAGTCAATGCTGTACAAAGATTATGACAAATTTTGTGTCAATGATTTAACTGGCAATCAGTATAGAATTCCTATGTCTAATTATCATGTGACATTATCCACAGCTGTACTGCCCTGTCAACAGTGCTTTTGTAAAGCAACGGGCATCATCGCACGAGGTACTGACACTTACAGTGAGATGCAGGAGCCATTACAGGCCATTTGGTGAGTTTTAGAGACAATGAAACGGAGGTCCATGGAATCAGTTCACGCTCCTGATTATCAGATCATCATCAGTCTAAAACTACTGTGTAACAACATCTCCTGTAGATATTTTCACGTTTCCGAAAGTAATCTTCCAAAAAGATTCCTAGCATAACAATTTTCAACCAAAACTACACAAACACATGAAATGTAACAATGGAGGGATGGAGTGCATAACTTCAATGATACCATCATAGTAAAGCTCTGTACAGACCAATCAAACTGGGCTAATCGGTAAGACTACAAAAGACGGACATTCCACGGTTGTCTCATGGTGATGAAGGCCTGAGACGGCACTTTCAGAATTCATGCGTACTGTGATACAGAGCGACGAATACTGTTGATAAATTTGTTGGCAATAGTTCTGTAACACTTACCGAGGTGTGCATGTCTGTTCCCAGCATCTATGAGATGCATTCATTCCTACAGAGAAGCCTGAATATCATGATCTTTACCACAGTTCCATGATTGATGGTGAAAATGTTCTTGTGTATCATCATAATTTTGTTTACGAATATGAGCCGAATATTTACTCTGAACAGCATGCGATTGATTTAAACAGACAAGTGACTTACCAGAAAGAATGATTCAATGCAAATTATGACCATTATGGACTGCTTCATGTTGAAACCCTTGAGAACTGAGAGAAAACAAACCACTCTCTTCATTTGTGCTTTGAAAAGTTCTGATGTTTTAGTTTGAATATATTAGTAATGGTATCCCGGAATGTAATCTCTCAGTTGCTGAAGGCGAAAATGAATAATCTCACAAATCAGGGTGATGACGTATAAATCAACAATGTACAAATAACAACACCTTAAATGGGATTCATTAGCTTATAACACGCGAACTATCTGTACAGAATGTTAACCCCAGATGTTAGGACCACTTCAAAAATCGATGAACACCAGATACAAGAAATGATTTCAAATCCTTACAAACAAGAATTCGACAAGAGCTGCATCGGTAGGCCAAGTCTGCCGGCGACAGGTCATGATCTCACACCAGCCAAACCATTTACTACTTTCAACCGCAGCACAACCTGATCACCTGGGCCACTGAATTGTTTAGCTAATAATGAAGTTTGTCCCAAAAGAACTCTCGGTTGCCAGGCTACAGTAAGCACTGAATAGAAAACGCAGCGATAAACATGTTACCGTAATCCGATGAACACGATGGTAAAATGGAATCCCTCACAAGGACTGGTTTTGTTGCGATGGTTTCGAAATGGTCATGGAGTTCCTTAGTTATGTAGATGATCGTAAAATGTTTTCCAATGAGGAATTAGATGTTAATTCATTTAGAAGAAAACATGCTGAACAGGGGTCGAGACATTTTATCAAATACTGCACAGGATGAGTCTGAATACAAAGAGTATCTGTTCAATATCCACTTGTCATTCCGCCACAATTTTCACCTTTCTGATGGAACTGATGCTTTTTGTAATCAAGACACTGTCAAATGAAGGACAGCAATCATACGAATACAAAGGACAGTACAAGAAATTATAAAACACCACCCCATAGGAGTTCACTTGGTAAAAATCATACAAATGCCAAAATAGATTACTTCATTTTAATTCACAGACATCAAAATGAATATGGGGTTCCAAAAAGCAAACCAGCAGCAGATACGCCTTTCTTAAAATGAAGGTGCATGGACCGATGAACATGAATCTATCCACTACAAAGACGAAACTGTACAAAAAATACTTGTGGGAATATCCATCAATCTGGGATAGCTAAAAATCAGATGAACTTTGTACATATTAATGGAAATGTTCAAGTGCGACACAATTTTTCATTACAAAATACTAATTGAATTTTGTGGTCATGCGCTGACTGACTTTGCTTTTTTACGAAGATGTGGTTTGTACATATAGGCAAGTGTATATATAATATATTTATACATATAGGTTTAAAACAGAGACATTATTTATACAATCCATTTGACAATCATAGCCTACATGATGTGACACCAGGGCGAATAGAGTATCTACAGATCTCAGCGAAATTCTTCATCACATAAAATGCGCATGAAAAAGGGTGTCGTACGCCAGGAAAATGAGAGAACATCATGAGATGGTGATGAAATCGTTCAATACTGTCTCTGACATTTTCACAGATGTCAATGAGAGTCCAAATTCTCATCAATACATTTACTTTTGGAATGAGATTTATGAGAAATTTCTGGCAGACTGTGGATGAAATTCACTGCACTGACCATAAAATACTGGTGTTGCACAGGAATCAAACCTGGTTATCATGAAACTTTGATGAGAACAGCGACCATCTGACAATCATCTTACAAGTTATGTGATAAAAACATCGCAAGCAAGTCCTAAACAGGCCACACCTTAGTGGAATACAAAATCTACATTCAGACGGCCTATGACTATATATCCCTACTAAAGCCTATAGATCAGTCCTACATTGCAATTGGACGAGGAGTCGTCACATATGGCAACCTATCACATATACATGAATGCATACAATTAGTGACAACTTTAAATCTGACCATACATGGCCCACATCTGGCACTGGTCTGGAGTACTCATCAGTGAAGGCTAAGCGTGTACATATACTGCATTATTCTTTCCACTTGTTGCTAAGATTAGGTAGGAATTCACGTTGTCGTTCCATAGGTTTGTCCTATTTTCCATTTGTCAATCTTCTCAAACAGTATTTGCACATAAAATAAGTAAATGCATGGATCAGCAAGCCTCTTATGTTAAAGTAAAAATGTCTAATTTTCTTTTGCTTTAAAAGTTCACAAACTTCTATCACAAAAGTCATTATATTAGTTTATGTAAAAAGTTTACATCTACGAATAAAATAGAAATCCCTTTTCTTAGCCGTGCCTCAACCTTGCTATCAGCAAACCATTCATGATCTCTTTAATACTCAATGCATTCTGCCCTGAAAGAGAAATGAAAATGCATTAAAGGAATTCATGTCAATTGTCCAGTTTTAATTACCGGTAGGCCTATTCCCTCGTCACAATTCAGACACAATTCAAGCCCTAGGATGGAGCCTGCTCATGAATCAGCAAAATCAACACAGTCCGGTGTCTCATTTACAAATGGTTACTGGTACGGTATTTGAATCCTTCAACAGCGTTATAAACATGTATGCAACACTGCATCACAATGACCAATCCATTGGCAGTGCGCTACTGAAATACACCCAGTTTACCTGCCATTGTTTTATTCAAAAGTGCAGTGTGAAGTCTGGTGATGATGATGACAGTCAGAACTTGTTAATAATCAAGCACACTGAACACAATGCCATTCTTACAGCAACAAAGTGCAGAATAGCAAAATGACGTGTTATACACGGCAAAAACCAAACACATCTTTCCAAGTTTTACATTAAAGATGATAGCATTTGTTAATTCTGTGAACCATGCTCTCAACTTTGTAAATTCAACTCTC